>VZZY01019085.1:2734-18461 GCA_013400335.1 Eurystomus gularis | reverse complement strand
CGGGGCCTCGGGAAGGCGGGAACGGCTCCTGCGCTTGCCCCGGGAGCGGGGGAGCTCGGGGCTGCCGCCATGATGGCGGCCGCGCTTCTGGAGCCAGCCTGGGCCGTAACGTGCCCAGCCGCCGCTGCTAGACCTCCCCGAGGCCTTGGATCTCTGGCGGTGCCCGCTGCTGGCCGCCTTCACGTGCGTGAGCCTCTCACCAGCTCCATTCGCGCTCATAAAGCTCCAGTGACTGACAGACCACTTACCTGAAGGCACAAACGAAGTACACCTCAGCTCGCTGAGGGGCTAGACCCGAGGGTGTACCCACCACAGCAAGGTACTGAACATCGTATCCACTTCTGAATAAAAAAAGGATTGAAGATAATAACAATGCTAGTAGAAACATGGCACACAGCCACAAAATGAGACTGGGGCTCATGACCCATGAGAGTGCTGTGAAATGGCTTAGTTAAATACGAAGATTTATTTTATAAGCAAGTTTTGATTCCTCTATTTTGTTACAGTAAATGCTTGCATCAAAGCAGCTAATGGAATTAGCCCTTTCAGCATCAGCAGTTCTTAAAATTTATAAATCTCATTTTGAGTACCTAACAAAAAGCACTGTGAACATGCAGAATGACCACATACAAAAATTATTTAGATGAACCTGAATCATTACCTCGGCACTATGATACAGCACTACTTATGTAATACTTAATACTTGTTTCCTGAACAAAACCCAATGTAAACATACACTGTTGTATCAGAGTCTTTGATGATGTAATGGATGTTACTTCCAAGGCTTTCACATTCATATTACCATCCACATTCACATTCCCAACTCGGGGAGATCTCTGAGAGGGAATCTTCTGGTGCTATTAAAAGACAAGACCACAGCTGCTGAAACCAAGCAGGAACAGGGCAGTCTGCCCAGCCGAGAGCCAGCTGAGGCTTGACAAAATGGGGTCAAAAACCACACATAGACACTTCAGAAATGTGCAGCACAGGGAACTGATCTTCCATCAACGGGGAAGAATAAGCACAGCTTAGGAAGTAGTTTTTATTCAGTTTTTTATCTATAACAAAATTCCAAGGATACATGCATCCATCTTAAGAGTTACATTTGGTTAATGGTTTCTTTCCCCCTTCACCCTACATCTGGCGTGTTAGCATCTACAAGGTTTATCATACCTTAGATCTGAATGTGATGCAGCAAATCCTTTTTGTATAAAAGCCCTATAGTTAAGTTAAAAACAAATCTGAAAAGTGTTGCAATATTAAACTCTGGTTTATTGACTTGCAAACAATCCTTTTTAATGAATCCAAAATTTCACTTCCAGGCACTCCACTTTATGAGTGTCATTAAAAGTCCTGTTTCATTGCTCCACACAGAATGATATTCCACTCTTAAGTTTTCAAGGCACAATTTCTATGGTCAGTTATTTGCCATAAAAATTGTATTACAAAGTTTTGTAAGTTCTCTTTAAAAAGCAGAGGAGTCTTCTGTAAAACATTAATTTGACCTCAGCTACGTTTTAATGGCAGTTTATAGGAAGTTCATAACAAAGTCCAACTACTCTCTCATATCTTCACACTTGACTGCAATTTTTGTAATATTTAAAAGGCAATTCTGCCAAGTGCTAAAATGACAAGAGCTTGTACCAATGTTAGACATGACCACAAAAAGAACCACCTTCCAAAATTAAGACTAGCGTAGTTTCAGACCGGAATAATTTTATCATGAGGTTGTCAGGATCTGCAGTATTCAAAATGTCAACACTGCAACAAAATCTTAAAACTTTGAGAATGCTCACTAGTGGGCAAAGACTACACATCCCGTTTTGCTCTTGAAATCAATTAAATTGATTCAATTACTATCAAGGAAGTTTTAATTTTTAATGCTAGACTTCAGTTTATGGATAGATGGCTCAAGTGTGTTCAAGCAGTAGTTTTGACTCCTGGGATAACTGAACACAGAGGAAAAAGAAGGTGGGTAAAGGAAGGTGGGCAAAAGCTTCTAACACTAATTTCTTAGAAGAGATGAATGCCCTCACATTCTACTTTAGGTGAGCAGAAGACAGAACTATAGTTCAAGAAGCTTAGCTGCTTAAACTGAAGAACACTGTATAATGCTGGTTGACAACAACTTTTCCCAGAAGGTGGCAACAAGCAACATTCACTCTTACTCCGTTCAGTGTTCCCTGTTCTTAAAACAATACTTGTTATGAGATGGGTCTTCTAGAATTATAAACTTTAACACCATTCTGCATTGAGGAGCGAGCATATTTTGTCAAAAGAGTACCAACTGTCTGCTTCTCTGCACATAGGTCTCTGTAGAGGAAATAAAGCAGAAGACATTGGCATTAGAGATATTCTAATACAAAACAAATCCATGAAATACAGTCATAAACTGGATTAGGGTATTGAAAGAAATAGAAAACCAACAAAACGACTCTGTCACCTAATGCTTTAAATTACCTAAAGTTTAGAACTTGGCTTGACACTTAAGCAACAGGCAAAACTATATTCTGTATTTCAGAAACAAAGATTTTGATTTTTAGGGGGAGTTGGTTTGTTTTTATTATTACTTTTCAGAAACACAGAATGGTAGGGGTTGGAAGGGTCCTCTGGGCATCATCTAGTTCAACCTTGCTGCTAAAGAAGGTTCACCTAAAGCAGGTTGCACAGGAATGTGTCCAGGCAGGTTTTGAAAGGCTCCAGAGAAGGAGACTCCACAACCTCTCTGGGCAGCCTGTTCCAGGCTCCATCACCCTCACAGTGAAGAAGTTTTTCCTGATGTTGAGGTAGAACTTCCTGTGTTCCAGTTTGTGCCTGTTGCCCCTTGTCCTGTCACAGGGCACCACTGAGAAGAGGCTGGCTCCATCCTCTGGACACCCACCCTTCAGATATTTATAAGCATTGATATGATCCCCTCTCAGCCTTCTCCAGGCTAAACAGACCCAGGTCTCTCAGCATTTCCCCATAAGAGAGATGATCTAGTCCCCTCATCATCTTTGTAGCCCTCTGGCTCTCTCTGGTATTTCCCTCTCTCTCTGGAAGAGGGGAGCCCAGAACTGGACTCAGTACTCCAGATGTAGCCTCACTACAGCAGAGTAGAGAGAGAAGAAAAACCTCCCTCGACCTGATGGTCGCACTCTTCTTAATGCACCCCAGGATACCATTGGCCTTCTTGGCCACAAGAACACACTGCTGGCTCATGGTGAACTTGTCCACGAGGACTCCCAGGTCCATCTCTGTGGAGCTGCTTTCCAGGAGGTCAACCCCCTAACCTGTACTGGTGGACTGGGTTATTCCTCCTCAAGTGCAGGACCCTACACTTGCCCTTGTTGAACTTCATGAGGTTCCCTTCCACACAACTCTCCAGCCTGTCCAGGTCTCGCTTGATGGCAGCACAGCCTCTGTCAGTCACTCCTCTGAGTTTTGTATCATCAGCAAAATTGCCGAGGGCCCACTCTGTCCCTTCATCCACGTCTTCGTGAAGATGTTGAACAAGAACGGACCCAGTACTGACCCCTGAAGAACACCACTAGTTACAGGTCTCTAACTAGACTCCCCACCACTGATCACAACCCTCTGAGCTCTGTCATTCAGAGAGCACACTTCTTTGAAGGGTTTTCAATCTAGCAGAACAGTTGGCTTTGAACTAGTTCATTATATTACAGTAAATTTAGAGCCACTCATACAAGGTGTGATGCAGTTACTTCTGGGTTACCACCTGCTCAGATGTATCCTGGCTGGGCCTTCCAGGTAGCACTGCTGGAGTAGAAGTGTTAACCACCAAAAGAATAAAGGACACAGTACAGGAAGCTCTACTGCTCTGTAGTTCATGTGTTGTAAACATGGAGACTGATTATAAATGTCAGGAGGTTTAGCCTTTCAGTTAGGTCTGCCTAAATCAAATAAGCAGAGTTATCATCCATTTACATCCAGTAGGATCAGCTTTTTACACAAGTTGAAATGCAACAAATACAGCTGCAGTTCCCAGGGGTGGGGATTCTATTAATATAGAATTCATATTCATTTAAAATGGGAAGTACAGTATTTGAAGCAATCATAGCTATTCAAAAATGGTTTAATATAGCACTAATAGTATTTTAATAAAAAGAAATATATCCTTACTGTATATAAGGGGTAATATCCACTTCTGTCCACTTTTCCCGTATGCTGAATAAGCTGTTGAATCTTTCCTGATTGTCTTCAGGTAACTCTTCTACCTTCAGCAGAAAGATGGTCTCTGGTCTTGAGCTTTTATCCACAAGAGCCAAGCCCTGTAGATCAGCACCAGAGGGAAAATGTAAAGTAAAGACGAAACAATTAAACTTTCTCTTTGTGGCAATAATCCATGCAGGTTGCGCTTTGCATGTCCAAAGCTGCTTAAAACTGCACTAGAGGCTAAGTGAAAAACTATCATAAAGGCGATGTTCTACAGGCAGTGTTTATCACTTCCTTTATGAGAAGAAGGGAGGGAGAAATCCATTGAGTCCAAACATCTCTCTGCCTCCTTTGAGTAAGAGGATTTTCATAGTGCATGCTACTCTACTGGCTGTCAAGACAGTCTGCTCGACAATAGCTCCAGCTTCTGTTCTAGTTGTATTTACAAGTATTAACTGTGCAGCTGCAGCTTTTCTTCAGTGGAACATGCCAGACTTACAGAAACCTGCACTGTCATGATTCCAGACTACTGATGCTCATACAGGATGTCATAAGTACTTTAAGGTGACAGATAAAACAGAATCTCTAGCGATGGATAAAATCTAGACATGACACAAGTCAGTTCACAGCCTACTCACAAAAGAACCCATACTGTTTAATGTTTTTACCTTAAGCTGATCAAGCCTTGTTGTCATCCCTTCGGGGACACTTTGTTGCCAGACTTCTTGAAACTCTGACAGATTGAATTTAACTGCATTTTGCAAAAGCATTTGTGCTGTAGCTCTGCATATTTTATCTTCACGCATTTCAAAGTAAACCTCCCCTGCTGAGAAACAAAAACCAGGTTATCCTGGGTTCTTGCTTTTTGATAAAAGAACAGAGAAGAGGCTTGTATTTCCATTCTGCTCTACAGTCTGCTGCAAACCAAGTGTCCTGTTTTTTTCCTCATGGAGTAACCCAACTTAGTATTACTTTGGATAAATTATGGTATCTTCTCATTCTCAAGAGAAAATGAAACAGACTATTTTGTGTGTGTGCAGCACTGTCCTTTATATATTCCCCGCCCCATATCTTCTTTTCCCCTTTGGCAGTAATGCTGTGTTTTCTACAGCTTCCGTTCCTATTTCTGAAAGGCTTGTATTAAAGTGTTGACTGTCTGTGGCCAATTAAACAAAACTTCCACTTCTTTAATCATCCTTATGAGAGGATTAAAGGAATAACAAGAATTTATTGTCATTCTTACTGCCTTGACTAAAATTCTCTGAACGCCGTCAGGCATAAACACTTCCTTCTGCTTTTTCAGTCATCTGGACCCCTGCAATACAAACTTGTTCCTTGTGCCACCAGCCAAAATATACTAGGAAGACAATCTGTGTCACTCCAACTGCTTTCCTAGGTCCTTTAAGGTTGAGTGCAACTCCAACTTCAGCCAACAGTGAGATGAAACCAACTGTGGGGAAGAATTCAGATTGAGATCAAGGCACTGAAATATTATGTCTAGTGAGATGGCCAATAGAGATGTAATCAGTACAATCAATGGATCTTGTGGTGCAGTTCAGGGGACCAAAGGCAGATGTCTGCTTCAGGCAAGCTGAATTCATGGAGCTGTGCATACTATTGTACATGCTATTGACCGTTCACAACAGCACAATTAATAGCTTAAACACATGATATCCAAGACCTCCTAAACATGAGATTCCATCTAAGTTTTACGAGTGATAAGTCTTTAGTCACAAAGTTACAGCTTTTAGACACCTAACAAATCACTTTAGGTACCTCTGACAGTTCCTGATTTTTTCGCAGTGTCTTGTACAGTTTAATAGTCCTTTTTCCTATGAAACTTTCTCTAACAATTTTACTGATCTTTAGTTCACTGTTTGCTCCCTCCTTTTACTGGCATCTTAGCAAACTAATTTCTTTGGGTCATCCTCCCAAAACCTGCATTTACTCATGAATAACTGTTTCCTTTATGCAAGATTAAAATATGCACGCTTTCCCAACTTACCATCATCAATGTATTTCCTTCCATAGCTTAAGAGAATATGTTCTATCATCTCTCTGGAAAAAAAATAAAATCAGAAATCAAGTTTTAAAAGTATTCATTAGGACATGACAGAAACAGTTACCAAGCTGATGAAGGAACAGGTAAAGAAAAAAAAAAATTAAAAATCAAGGAGAATGGAGGGTGGGACAAATCTTCATGGCTGAAATGAACAAATTGATAAAAACTTAGAAATAAGTTAAAAGAGGACAAAAGGGGGCTAAAAGGACAGATGGGAGTTAATTCATCATGTCATCCCCAAAAGTCTCTTCCCCTTTCTAGTTATAACCAGCAAAGACTAAAAGGTGTAAGAATAAGGAAAAAAAGACTCTTGCAATGTCACGTCTTTCTAATGAGAAGTGACACAAGCCACAAATTTGGCAGTTAATTATCCCTTACAAATAGCAGTTTTTCTAGACCTCTGGCATAAAATTACAACCTAACTCCAGACACCAATACTAAAGCAAGATTTCTTTTTGAGCCAAAAGCCAAATAAATGGCAAATGCTACATATTGTAAACTTAATTTAAGATTACCATTCAAGCACAGTCTTATTTCATGACTCCAAATGGTAGTACAATAAACTCAGTTCTGAGTTCAGTATTATACTAGAAAACATAGCACCATCTCAGACACTACACAAGAGGTATACTAAACATTTTTGGCTAGCTATAGCTTCAGAACAAGTATTTCAAGAGCCATTTACAGTCTAAGTACATGCTACTTCCATCATTTACAGTTCAGCAGTAATATTTCTGCTATTTAATCGATGTGTCTATTACCAACAGACACTAAAATCAGTTTACTAACCTGTCTGTCTACCAATGCCTAATTATGAATATTTTAGAGCCAAAGAAAATATACCATCAACACCATGGTAGCTGGAATTTAGAGTTATGCAACTGTAATTCTAATAAGTAATTAATAATGATTACAATTAGTAATAGTCAATAATTATTGTAGACAATTTCAAGTACTAAAAGTAATTGCTTACGTGGGCTCTAGAGATCCAAGTTCCTCAAGGCAGGTACGTAAAGGAACCTTACTTAAAGACCAGGACTCTGAGTCTATGAGCTGAGTCACGTGATTCAAGAGTTTCATCTCATAGTCAAATTCTAGAATTCTCCAATATCCTGTCAAATAGAAAACCACAAAACAGTGTTAGAAGGAAAACATTAACACCTTAATTCTGTTCCCCCCAGAATACATTACAGGAGTCTGGACATTTAGGTCGCACCTTTACAAAGTACAGCGACAGCATTCTGTGCCTTTTGGGATTAAAACTGAGAAAAAGAGCAGAACAGGAAGGGCAAATATAAAGGAGAAAGAAATTAAATCATCCCAACTACTCATAACTGTTTACGTAGATTAACTGCCACAGTTACAAAGACACTACAAATCCCATCCCAAGATGAACCAGACCTAGGAAAACTAGTGATTAATTCAGTCACAGAACTGCTCTGAACAGTGAAGTTCACAGATACCCAGATGTGACAAAGCACCGATCTGGTACAACAGTGCTGTGCAGCTGTAATCAACAGGGAAAGTTGTCTGTGAGGTTGTCCTCACCTACCTAATGGTATGGGAGAGAGAAGACAGAGCAGAAGTCTTCCCAGTGGTGCTCAGTGTTGGGACAAGAGGCGACAAGAGGCAACAAGCACCAGCTGCAACAAGGGAAACCTCAGCTGGGTATTAGAATTCTTTTCCTCTTGTGGGCAGTCAACACTGGAACAGCCTGGACAGAGTGTGGTCTCCATCCTTGAAAATGCTCAGAACTGAACCAGCTGAGGCCCTGAGCAACCAGCTCCAAGCTGGCCCTGTTCTAAAGCAGGAGTTTGGACCCAATAACCTCCAGAGCTCAGTTCTGCCCTGTATTATTCTATGACTCTAGCATTGCTGTCATTTGGCATCCAGGTGAGGATCTGGGCTTGGCCAAGTAAAGGATGAGTAAGGCCTGTCCCAAAGTGAGGCCCTTGTTCTAGCCTTGCCTCACATGGTAGAGAGACTTCTGAGATAAACCCAGTTTGGGAGGAACAAAAGGCTATGAAAGGGCTGGGGTTACCCAAGGATCAGCTATTTTTGCCTCTAGAACTGGAGAAAGCAGCACCCACTCATCCATGCAGAGGGCAATCAGCCAAAAAGTATGTAGGCTATGGGTGGGATGCTCTGATGCCAGTGTTTGTAGAAGCAAAGAAGGAATTAGCCTGGGAAGAGCCAGACTGGTCAGTGCCTGCTCAGTTTTATCCTTTGATCAGATTCACAGCAGCAGAGGATGTAGGAAATATGAAAGCAGAACTAAGTACTTTGAACTAATTTGCACCTTGAAAGACAAGGCTGTGGAATAGGCCTTAGAAACTGGAGACACATGCTTTTGGGGGGAAAAAACAGTTATTTCTTCATAAGCAATAATACTCTTTAGCAATGAATACCTTCAATTTTGCAGGCATCTATAACCTGCAATTGGTGCAGTATTTCTTCTTCACTTGCTTGAATCAGACTTAATAAATCTTCTGTTGTATACTGCAACAAGGGAAAAAAAGAAGGCAATAAAACAGATTATCCTCAGTTCTCCTTTGCTGCAGCAAGCATGCTAAATGCATTTTAAGATATAATGAAAGAAAGACTTGGAAGATGGAATTTTTTTTTTCCCCCAGACTCTGCATTTTCTAAGGTTTACCACACTCTCCAAAACTTTTCCTGTAACTTAAAACATTTTCTCAAAGGGTTTTTCAGTATAAAAACCGGTCTAACTACAGACAAGTCTTTGTGCCATGCATAAGAAGTATACCTGTATTCCCAGGATGTCAAACCAGGACACGTAAGCATCCTAAGTAAAGTATCATAGCAAGAATGAAAAGTGAATGTGTTCTGTCTTTCCTAAATCACATATTTCAATCTGAACAAAAAATTACTCATCACTTTTGGGTAGAAGTCAGAACTCCATCTTAGTTACCTTCTCTGAGGGAAAGCCTCTTCCAGCATGACCTCAGCAGCTAAGTGCTGTGGTTTTGGTGGCTGCTGATTAGCAGACATGTAGCACAGAGCCATCCACGATACATACAGCTCCTTGCAAACAGTTACTTGGTGAGGTGGGAGGGTGCTACGGATACTGTGGTAAAGATTTAGGAGACATGGGAGGAATAGAAGGTATCCTGAGGAGTGAAGTAAAGCAAAGGAACACCAGACTTAAATCCATAGGAAAGAGGGCTTCATCAATTCCTCTGTTAATCGCACAGCCTTTTAAATCAACTCCAGCATTAAAGTCTTGTTAGTTATAGTGTAAGAATATTTCTTACAAAAAAAGAAAAAAGGATTAAGTACTTCAGATCTATTAAACTATGGGAACACAAAGGGAACAACACTAAGTTTGCAACATCCACATGCTAGAAAAACATTTAATAAATCCAGAAAAGTCTTTTCTTCCTGCTATGCTGTTCCTATTAGATAGTATGTTGAAGCATCATCAGGCTAAGCAGCCCTGAACTCACCTCAGTACCTCCTGTTTCAGTCAGGGATGACCATAATTATACAGTACTTTAAAAAACACTGCTAGCAATTGAGAGCAAAAGTATCTCCAGATCAATATGCAAGTGTGTTTGAGAGTTAGATACTGCCATCAGGTAAGATCCTGCACAGGAGTCCGTTGTTGCCCCCAGAGGCCGGGATAGCACTCCAACAGCTTTTTAAAAAAAAACCAACAACTGCTCTCAGCTATGATGCTTTTATCAGCTGCATCACCCTTGCAAACAAAAAATGGAATGGGCCAACTTACATCACACCCATCCCAGCAATCTCCAGATAAGGATAAGAAACATATTAAAATACATTAACTCAAACACACTCAATCATTTGAATCTGCCTTCCCACCTCACTGTAAAACCCAGGGTTTTGATTTGGTGCTTCCTGAGTAAGCTGTGTACTAGCCTGTTTCTAAGTTTCCTGTAGTTTGCTAAATCACATCTCTATGCATCAGATTTCCTTACAGGAATTCCTTTTAGTGCTGTAGTTCCTTATGGTTCCTCTCCTGTAGTTCTCTGGCTATGGTACGGTACAAACAACTGAAAGTCAGTTTACAGTAAGCCAGCAAAACATAGTAATTTGTTCTCAAACAGATTAAAGATGGTTTATTTGTTGCCAGAACCCAATAAATGTCAAGTGTAAGCAACAGCACAGCAAAAATTTTTACTACACACATAGTGTTTGGGATTCCAGTGAGAATTAGCCCCATAGGAAAGAGAGCTATCCCACTGAGAACATTCAGATTAAAGTTATACCAGTGGCATAGCTATATATCTTGTCTATATATCTTGTCTATATATAGATATATAGATGTATCTATATCAGATATATCCAGTTGCTCTCTACTAAGCTGATATGTGAAACATTCTTCTTCAAAATAAATGGAGATCATTCCTCAAACTAGGCACAATGTTTGGAGAGCCATTGCCATGTTTTCATAGAATTCACTTAATATCAGTAAATACTATTGCATATGACATTGTTTTATGTTGCTGGCCTTTGTCAATGCTTATAATTTCTGGACAACGTAAGCCCTTTTCCTTCTGCCATCCCTTATTTTGCTGCTATGTCCTTATACGCCCAGACCAGAGTAGGCAGGAAAAATGAAAGAGGGAAAAGACAGTGCTGCAGGTAGGATTCTGAGACTTATCAGAAATTGGACTAATAATCATACAGAGAGAGGCAGTATTTCTCTCCAAGGGAGAAAATTAACATCTATATTTGCATATGCAAGTACACACAGATGGTTTGTTAGTATCAGCTTCAACCGAGCCTCAGTGTAAAATGCTTTGAAGTGACCATTTCTAATTTTTAAAATCAAAAGGAAAACCAACCAAACTAACAAAACTCCATGGTTTTTATAAGCCTTTTATCTGAGATCATATGCTGCACAGCCCAGGTCTCTCCATTACTATTTAGATCCTAAACTGCATTTCCTGGAAACATAAAAGGGCAGCAGGACAGGATTTTATTTGTTTTCCCTCACTGTACGTTCAGTCTTATTCTCTGCTTTATATCATCCTCATCATTCTCTGCAACTCCTTGCTTCTCCTTGTCATCACAAATTACTGAGTAGCAAGGGACTTGTACATGGGTGTCCTCTGACCTACACTTAGTTTGTACATGACACATCATACATGACAGCCCCAAAGGAGGGAAGGCTACATTACACCTTAGTAGTTGTGTAACTCTCAAGGAATTTACAAAAGGTTCTGAAGACTGTCTTCAAGAAGCTCCCCACATAAAAAGGGAAATCCTCAGTCTCTTTTGGTGTTCTCCTTTTTCCTCTTTTTACTAAACCAAAAGGTTTCTTACCTGCTACTCAGCGGAAGTGCTAATAATTACCGAATTGTTTGGAATAGGAGGCTTAAAAAAATTAACTCAAAAGCAGCACTGTGAAACATGGGAATATTTCTCTAGTTAAGAATATAATTTGCTCATTACCAATTACAAAAAAGTAATTTATGTAGCTGATTTACCTTTGAAAATGTTGAAGTCTGATCCCTCTGACTATCTGGCCCTTCATATGGATCCTCCATTAAAAGCTTCCTCAATTTCTTCAGTTTTGGTCGACATCTCCTCAATTCCCAATAGTTATTGGAGAAGCCAGCAATCTACAAGAAAAACAAACAGTGACTCTTAAAACATGTCATTCTACCATTCAGATTCAAAGAGGCTTACCAAAAATTGTCAGCAAAAAGCGTTAATCTAGTCACTGGGAACAAGAATTTATTCTTGTAAAGATGGAACAAATATTGTAATATTTTAAATTTAAAAAATAGTGCAGGCAATGAAGGATAAAACTCCACTGTTGGTTGATAAAAATATGTTCATAGTGCATATGATAAAGGGAACAACTCATCTCCACGTGCAAATGGCAGAATATCATAATGGGATTTATTCCTGCACAGTACTGATCTACATTTCTTTTCCTCTTAATACTAAGTTCTATTACTGCCATAAAACTCCTCCTGTATTGCAGTTTCCACTTTCCCCACTTCTTTTCATGCTTAGGATCTATTTCATGATCTTTTTATAACCAAATGAATCCTCATATCACTAGGCTCAAGTAAAACAAGCACTAATGAGGCAGTAAACTACACTTGCACACAACTCACAAGACATCTCTGTTCCTTACTCTGACTCAACCCACAACTTTAAAGCATACAACAGGAAGCTTGGGTGTAATCTAATAAAACTTTACCTTCAGAGTAATTCTGAGGTGTTTCATGGGGTACAGCTTGGACTTCCTACAAGATTCTTTGAAGAGGACAGAGTATCAGGGGCCTCTCAGCATTGTTTCTGCTATTTACCAAACCAACAGAAGTGGGCACAGAATGGCAGAGGCAGAACAGTCTCCAGGTTCATGATTCCTGACCCTATCACCAGCACCTTTTAAAAAACCCTCTATGAAAAAGCATCCAAGTAGTACTTTAAGATACCCCAAATGCTTTACCAGACTACTTTTCTAATTTTTTATTTTAAGGTCATCCATTAGAAAAAAGCAAAACAACACAAAACAACTTTAAAATAATGTTCCATTTAAATCAACTATAAGCAAACCCAAATTCTAATGAAGAGAAAGCTCAGTTTTTAATCTATTCCGTAGCTTGCTTGGCACAAAACTCAGGTAAATACTAACTTCCTGATAAATTTATAGGCTTTCTTTTTCCCTCCATGTCAAATAGCATTTACCTAGGCGTTAGATCTTCTTCCCCTGCCAAATTATTTTCTGAGCAATTTGGTAATAAACAAGAAGGTACTCTGCATAGAAAAGAAAATAATTCTAATTTATAATCCGAAGCTTGTAAGTGGAGCTGATGTGTATAAGGTGAGTAAAATGGCAGATGCTTGGCCATGAGTATTAACCTTGCAAGTGGTGCAAAGAGCAGCAGGAGAAGAGCAGTGAAGCCCCAAAATCCTGAGTATAGTATCTTTTGCTATGTGTCACAATTTCCATGTCGATACACCATGCAACGTTTTTCAAAAAGTTAACAAAGCTCTTAGAAATAAAACTCTAAACGTAATTCCTAAGCAAATCACATTTCTATTATGTTGACTTGTGTGACTTCAGAGGACTCGTGAGATCATTAAACACAGCAAAAAAACCAAAACATGGAAGAATATTACTTTCTCATTAATCTACTTCAGTTTGAATTAACTTTTTCTGTTAGCTGAACTGCTGACTTCATGGAAGAAATGATGTTTTGATTATTATGTTCATCTAAAGACAAGCAGGACTACTCCTCAATGAGGTCATTATATCTATTACAACAAATAATGACCTAATAATATTTGCCTAACTATTTTTAGTAGAGTTTTATGAACTAATTCTTAATTATTAACTATTCTTCAGAAAAGCAGAGAACAACAAATTCTTTAAACTGAGAACTCTAAATCATTCACTCCAACAAGTCCAGCTGAAAAAGTCACCTTTGACTATGTATTTCTGTACTTAAAAAACAGTACTCGGGTATGACATGGTATGATCTGCCGTTTGAGGAAAGTACTCCTGAGAATCAATTTGCAAACAGATTATTTTTAAAATAGCTTATGACACTGAGGAAATTAGATTTTCTCTGAAGGCTTTTAATGCCTACCACAACTAATTACTGTCCACTGAAAATAAACCAAGGTTTTCAGTTCTTAGAAACAATAATTATCATACATTATGGATAAAGTTCAGTTGCCTGAAGAAGGGCCCTAGAGCCATTCTGGACACCCTAAGGTATAGGATGCTCCCTGTGTATAAAGCACATTTATAAAGACATTCTCCTGGGGCTGTCCAACATACAAAGAACCTACAGGAGACTCATGTCCTTCTGCAGTGGCCGCTTGATGCTAGACCAATACCACAAGGCACCTAAAATGGCATTAAAAGTCTATGTTTAGGCAACAAAATCCCAGCCGGGTTTCACATATGCATCTTGGGTAAAAAAAAAAGAAATTACAGAGAATAAGAAAGTCAAGAATTAAAGCAAACAAACAAAAACCAAGAAAGACATACCTGTGAATGAATAATATTACAAGATTCTTGATCTGCCTTTAGCTGTTCTGGAGTTTTGCAACCAGGAATAAACAGCAGCATATTTGAGGTATCCGCTATTTTCATGTCGTAAGTTTTATCTCTGCTGCACAACACTGCTTGTTCATCCTTTTCACCACGGATTACTAGGCTGGCAAAAAAGAAAAAAAAGCACAAAAATAAAGATGAGTTTTTAACTCTATTTTAGGATGAACTTGCCTGATATTTTTTCACATTTATACATTGGTAAAGAAGATATAAACTACAGTTCTATTTGGCAGCAACAGTCACAGTACACCAAATTATAAGGAAGTTAAGCTATAATATCATAACACTATGCTTTTTCCTCACCTTTTTGAGTTTTCCCACTCTGAAAGATGGGTGTTCAGGTTTTTTATGCAGATCACAGTTGAATGTCCTCACCTGCTTTTTCACACAAAACCCCCTAAACACTGATGCTTAAGGCCTGAATAAGTTCACTAATCTTACAAACGAGATTACAACTAGAATTGTTCTTTAATGAAGATGGAAACTGGCCCACTGTGAAGCAGGATGCAAACAGAAATTGTGTCTTTTGTGCGGCGTTCTTCAGATAAATCCCTCAAAAATATACATGTTTTCTTGTAAGTAATTCCAAACAGGAAATAAAACCATCTTCTAGAGCATTTCAGTGCAGAGAATCAATGCAAACTGTCCTCTTCAGCTCTCATACTTGATTAAATAGAGATTCTTAGTGAGGAGGTGGTAACACCAAAGCAGGACCACAACAGTGGGACACTCAGTTCCTCCCAGGCTACACAAAATTAAATGCTTGCATTATATTTTATCAAACTGCTCATTTTGCTTCCAAAATCTTGCAATAGTCTCACATACAACAGCCTGTAGAAGTGGGAAACTTTAGTAATTAATTGCTACTCAGATCAGATTGAATAGTGTGGGACCAGGAACTGATCTTGTTTTCGGTCCCTGTCACTAACTCGCACTGTAACATTAAACGAACCATCCCCTATCCCGTCTTTTTTAACACACACTCAACAGTTATTTTGCTGAAATAACCTACATGTGTCATAAATACCCATCATCAAGCGCTGCTTATGCTTGCTTTGTCCATTATTTTAGGCGATGCCACATTTAAGCTTCCAATTCCACTGAGCCACCTTTGGGGACAGTTCCATTTCCATACAAACCACGTTAGAAGAATGAAAGCCCGGAATAAGCCACGTTTAAAAGCCACCTCAGCCGCCTCCCACCCAGGACGGGACTGCGCCCACCTCCCAGGGGCAGCCCCCGGAGGCGCGGCCCTTGCTCCGACCCTCCCCACGCACGGCAGGGGGGAAACTCTAAAGGGTGGAAAACTTCCGCCCTGCCGCGGTTCCTCAAGCTGCCTCGGGTCCACCAAGGTCCCAAGCGGCGACGGGGCCGGGGTCGGAGAGGGGTGTCGCGGGGGGTGTCGCGGTGGGTGTCGCGGTGGGCAGGACCGCGACACC
>VZZY01019083.1:0-11175 GCA_013400335.1 Eurystomus gularis | reverse complement strand
CCAGGTAATTGGCAAAACAACCATTCTGTAGTGAGATAGGACACCCTGTTCAGGCTTGCAGAAGTGTATGAAGATCCATATTTGTATTTTAAAACTTCTGGTTTTTAATCCTAAATGAAGCTAGTGAAGACTTCCTAGTGGCACAGAAACCAGAGACTCTTCCATGGGAAAAGCTCAACTCAGGGTACAAAAAACATGATGTATGGCAATGCTGCTCTCCTCTAAAAAATTTTTGCACAACATAGGTGGCAGTTTATCTGCTTGTGTTGGATTTATCACTAAGTGGGAATCCATCAGACTGTGCTGGTAGCTGCTAATTGCCCAGTGGTTTCAGGTTGTTAGGTTTTGATGGATGCTGTACACAGAAGTCTCTTACATCTCATCTTACAATCTGACTGAAGTCTCACAGTTAAGCCCAGTTGGACTGGGTTTGTGTCCTCTGCATTAAATTTTAAAGCTTATCTGTAGAAACTTAGGATGATGCAGGGCTTTGGTTTTGTTGAAAACTTCTCCTTTTAGGTAGGATCCCCTACATTGGTAAGGTATTGATTACCATTTAGTTGCTATTTCTTCTAGCATAGTTAGTTACACTGTTGCAGCTTCTTCATCTTATTCTTGGTCTTGATTCATCAAATTCAGGAGTTCATCAGTACATGATGTCTGCATTAAGATAATGTACAGAAAGCATTACTCTTGTAATTTTTTAATTTATATGAAATATGCATCTTTTGGTGATACCTCAGAAAAGTTACATTAATTTCATCCACAACAATGACCAGAGGGCTAGGACACCTCTCATATGAGGGAAGGCTGAGAGAGTTGGGGTTGTTCACCCTGGAGAAAGGAAGGCTCTTGGGGAGACATTATGGCAGCCTTTCAATCCTTAGAGTGGGGCTTTTAAGAAAGATGGAGAGAGACTTTGTAGTCCCAGTAGTGATAGGGCAAGGGGTAATTGTTTGAACTGAAAGAGGGTAGATTTTGATTAGACATAAGAAAGAAACTTTTTACTATGAGGGTGGTGAAACACTGGAACAGGTTGCCCAGAGAAGCTGTGGATGCCTCACACTTGGAAGTGTTCAAGGCCAGGTTGGGAGGGGCTTTGAGCAACCTGATCTAGTGGAAGATGTCCCTGCCCATGGCAGGGTTGGAACTAGATGACCTTTAGAGGTCCCTTCCAACCCAAACCATTCTATGAGTCTAATTTACCATTTCAGAGTTATATAGCATTGAAGATACAAAAGTATGTTTGGCTTGTGAAAAATTTTTTTATATAATCATCCAGATCACATACATTTTTGACTCATACTGCATTCGTTGACATTGTTATTAGCTTCTAAATAATTGACTTTAGTTTTCAAATATAGTCTCCTTGGAAGTATATAGTTAAATGAAAATATGCAGCTAGAGCCTGTTAACTGATCACATTGTGAACTGAAGAGCAGCATGTTCAGGAAAGGATAACCAGGATTTTGTCACTCTGAAATTTTAAAGAAAAATATCTGAGTAAGCATTTAGCATTAGAAAGATGCCACTTTTATTAGCGCATTGAGTAGAAGGATTTGTGAGGTTTGGGTTATTTTTAGAGGGGGCAAGCTAGGTGCTGTTGCACATAATGGTTGCCTGGTAACACATTTAGGATTACCAGATAGCAGGGTCATTGATGTAGGCTTATTTTATTTTTTAGTAATAAAGAAAAAGAAAAAAAACCCAAACAAATACAAACTCACTCCAGCAAACTATTGCTTGTCAAGTTCTGTTTTTCAGTGTTTTGTGAACACCTCAGCAATCCCAGTCTTTCAGAAATATATGTTCTAGAAATGCAAGACTGAGTAAATGCTTGTTAGTCATTGCTTTTGTTGTGTCAATAATAAAGCCAGTTTTGCCTTTGGGCTTGGATTAGATTTATTTTCATTTGTGTTGCATGTCAGTTTACAAATACCATAGCAAGCTTTGGATGCCCCTCTGTACGGTCTTTAATATTCATTGATATTTCTTTTGTAATATCTTTGGACCTGATCCTAAGAGAAATTCATACTGAAAGCAAAATGTGTTTAATAAGATCACTCATGTATTCAGCTACTACCTCTCAGTAGTGGCAGAATTAGGTTCTACATAAATTTGTACTGGTGAGCTTTTCTAAGTATGTGTACTTAAATCCATATTTAGGTATTCAGTTGCTGAAGAAGTATCCTAATTTGCACAGGCATTGAGTACTTACAGTGAACATTGTTTGCCATGGGCATTTTTGATTCTCAGAAGGCCTTGAGTATTCAACAATTTTGGCATCAAAATATGCTTGGAATTGTTAGTTAACAAATGCAGTTGTTATCGCCATATTCTCAGGACTGTATTTTTCTCTGAACATGTCCTGCCTTTCTGCCAAAACCCTTCTCCAGCCAAATTGGTGACAACTACATAAGTCACTTTGCAAGTAGTTTCTCGGAGGTTTAACCTCTTTCTTTGAAGTCTTTTAACCTTCCCAAATCTTTCATTTCATTGTCAGGGACCAGCAAATCATCCTACATTATATCCTGTTTGTTGCTAAGTTTCTTCAAAGTTCTAGTGTAAACAGGAACCAATAGTGATTGATGATGAATCACATTGGCCCTTCAGTTCCTTATGCAGTAAAATTAATCTTCCTGGGTTTTGCGTGTATGGACTCAGCTTATGCCTTCACAGCTGTGACCTGTGCTGAAGTGCAACACAATGAATCATAGACTTGGAGGAGGGAAATTCTCTTTTGTTACTCTTTGGACTCTCTTTATAGGGAATGGAGGGACAGTCAAACTGAGGAGTTATCCACTAGCACAACTTACTCAGCTTGAAGGCTCAGCCAGCAAAAGAAAGGTGTTCTGTCTGAAACATAGGTCTTATAATTCTTCTGATTTCAAGGGGGTGGAGGAGTGTGTGTGGAGAGTGATGTCTTTGTTTTCTGATCTATCCTCTGTTCAGTAAATGCTTGTGTCCATCTTTGGTGTTCTTTGACTGCACTAGAAGATGTTTACATCATCAGTAGTTTGCCACATCTGCTAGGCAGACTTTTCACATCAGATACAGAATGTAAATACAAGCTCCTGTAGAAAGGGAAAGGAATAAAATAGATAAATCACTGCTACCACCTTTTTTTCTAGCACTGCACTCCTATTTCTCTTTCTTCTGTGTGGTGGTAACATGTATTCTCCTTGAGAAGCAGAACCTCTTCACACTCACCCTTTCCTCACAAAGCAAATTTTTATTCCTTACACACCTCTCATGTTTGTGCCATGTTTTGAGCTATATGAAATTGCAGCTTTTGATGGACAATGTTTTCCCAGTATGAATAAGTAAATATGAAAGCTCTACCTTCGTTATCAAAATGAAGCAATTAAACCATTGCTTTCTCCAGGTATCCTCACTCCATCAGTTCCAGCTTTTCTATAGTGGACGTTTTGCATTTTGTAGTTTTGGTCTCTGCTAACAAAATCTTTACTTTTTAAATCTGCTTTGCTTTATTTTTTTTCCCCAGCAGCATCATTTAAGGTCTCATTTCTAACGTTATTTCATAATTAAAATAGAAAGGAGAATCTCCTCCCTACTTTCCATCTCCACCAAAAAGAAAAAGGAAGGATTTCTCTTGAGTATTCTGACTTTTAATTACCTTTCAAAATTGATTTAGGGGTTTGTTGGGTTTTTTTTAGTTGCTCAAAGTAATTTTGCTTGTCAGCAATTGGAGATAGTGTGTTGTACAACAAACTGTTTCAAACACCAGGGGAAACCTCAGGAAAATAGTTTCCATGGTGTTTTTTCAGACCTGCATAACTGTTGCTTAGTGAGGAAAATAAGCTTCTAAAGAACAGCAAAACAGAGGGCACTGGATGTTTTCGGTTTCAAAGGGCCTGTTCGGCCATATGGGCCAGACCACCAGCCACTCTGCTGATGTATTGTGCCACAGTATGGATAGGGTATTTTACTAAGGTGAATGTCTTCAAGATTCTCAGTCTGAAGGCCAGATTATTATATTATTCTCTTTCCTTTGACAGTTATGATGAATAAAAGATGCTGAAAGCATGATTTATGAAGGGGTAGATCTACAGAACTCCATCCTTCAAAGAGCACCTTTCCTCTCTTAGCCTACTACTTGCATGCAGGATTTCACTGTTCCCTGAAAAAAACATCCCTGAGCCTCTTTGGCATTGCTCCAAAGCTGCACGGAGTCACCCAGAAGTTGGAGGCTGGGTACTGGCCATCCTGGAGCTGCAGCTCAAGGAGTCACAATTGAAACTAGTGAAATGTGTTGCAGTACCTTAAAGCTAGAAGTACTATTTCTTGCTTCTGCTACCCAGGGGAAGAAGGTAAGAGGGAAATCTCTGCAGGGTAATCTGTATGTGTGAAAAGTTCACTTAACTCTTCAGTTTTTAGATAGTTTTATGTTTTTAGTTGGATGAACTTGTAATCTAGATGTCAAGCTGTACTCAGACAGGGCAAACTTGTGTTTAGGAGTTCCCACAAGACAACCTTGCACTTCTCTCAGAAAGGAAGTCATCCCTCTTCCTCTCAAAAAAAAAAATCCCACAGAGAACAGAGTCATGTGTTGCACCTGCCTTGATCATGAGCAAGATCCAGAGGCCTTCCTCACATTTGCGTGGGGCCACACAACACTTGCCTGAGATCACTGATTCCACTTGGGAGCTTCAGAAGCTCACCCCTGTCCCCACATCCCTTGCAGCTGTGGCTCACAGGCAAATGCCACATGCACCACATTGATGCAGTAGTTGATCCAAGGGAGGATGGATATCTCAGTTCTGTTCTGTCCAATGCTCCAGCAGGAATAAAATAGCATTTTTTTAGTGGCTTGCAGCAAATGGTTGTTTATGGGCACACTTGCCTCTGCCCTTTCCATCACTCTCCCTAAGCAGACCACCTCCAGCAGCACTGCTCAAGTGTTACACAGCCCTGACTCTCTCCAAACTTTCCCATGCAGCTGTGGTTTTTCACTGTTGCATTACACTGATTTATCAGTCCCTGTTAACTCCATCCCCTGTAGATACAGTCCTGCATTTCACTGTCAAGCTAGAAAAGAAAATTTTCAATGCGTTAAGCCAGCTTCTGTCCACAAGTGCCCCATTAATTCCATCAAGTCTATTTTGGTCTTATTTCTGCCATCAGTTCTGCCCCATTTTGTGCCAGCTCAAACCAATAAGCTGAATTATTAAGGCTCAGAGCCTTACTCAGATAATATGGACACTTTCTGAGCAGCACAGGACAAAGGTTAGCAGCAGAATGCAGCAGTGGAAAATGAAGCATAGAAGGAATGTAGCATAAAGATGTCACTAGTTTTCTAGCCAGTCCTAGCCTTAATGCATTTATTGTATTTTCCATGTCATTTACAACATCCTCTTCCCAGTTAATTTTGTAATCTGAATCTGAGGAGTCAGGCTCGGGTGGAGAACTGCTCTTTTGGAAAAGGGGGGGCTGTTCCAACTGTTTGAGAATTAAAGTAAAAATAGTGGAAAGGGGGAGAGGGAAGGCTAGGAAATTTTTTCTGGGAAAAGAACATGTTTCATTTGAGTTTCCTTGCACTATGAGTGTAAAATGAACAAGACTTGGGTAAGCAGCTGTCTTGGTTTAGTTTAGAATGATCCCAAAGCTCTTCACAAATGCAGCTGAGTTTGTCTTTAGGGGAAGCTTCATTTTCTGCTGAAGAATTATATGATGTTTGGTTCAGAAAATAAGGACTGGATTTGTTCCTCCTAAATTGAGGAATTAGGTGTCACCTAATACCATAGCAACCAAAGAGATTTTCAGCCTTTCCAGCTCATGACATCCAGGGTAGGGACCCTAAACCCCCTCTGCCTTCCCCAAGATCTCTTGCATTTGATTGATTCCTCATGTGAGGAATATGACCATCTTCATAAAAAGACCCCACCTCATCCTGACCTTTGTGCTAGCTGGGAAGGGAACAAGCAAGAAGTGGTTGAGTGAAATAAACATTGAGAATTTTTTTTAATGGGCAAGTACGAGGATAAACCAAATCGGAGTGGATTGGAAGATATCAGCAGGTTTTAGGGAGGGAGATTAAAAAGGAAAGCAGCTCTGTATGTTTCTTCAAGAGTTTGTCAGCTAGTCACACTCTCTGTGGGATGCTGGCAGAGACACGACCTAGGGGCAGGAAATAGCATGTATGCCAGTGCTACAGAGCTCATGAGTGATACAAAATGTAGCCAAAATATGCACAGGATCAGCTCAGTGTAAAAGTGGCAGAGTGCAACCTTTCACGACTGTCTGTGGGTCCCTGCCGTGATGGTTCTGTGTGGTCCAGATTTGGTTTTTTCATCCTCTTCACCTTTGGGGAATTTCCCAAATAGGCAGCTACTTCATAAGCAAGTCCTAATGGGGACTCATATTTTATACTTGATTCTGCTTCTGCATGGTGCTTACTACTAGGTGGAAAATGATTAAGTGTCCTTCATAAGGAAAAATACCGCCTCCTCCTTCTCCAAAATCCATCAGAAGCATGAAGGGGAGAAGCACACTTATTTGCAAGATTAAATTCATTTTATGTTCCTCATCACCAGTCTTCACTTGGATAAGACAAGGTAGGTTAGGAGGTCTCTGTAAAGCACAGAGTTCCAGTTCTCATCTTTCTTAGTACAGACTTTTCAGTCTCTTCCTGATCTTTCTTATTAGTCCCATTTCCAACCTTAGAAAGAGAATATTTTAAGAGAGGCTAACCTGAGGACAGTATTCCCAGCACAGCAGATGTCTCTTGATTTATAAATCGGCTTAGATCTTTTTCTTTTTATTCTTCACACCAGCCTTTTGTAGCCTAATATTTACTTTCTGATTTTCATCTCTGTTGAGCAGTGATCCTTAGAGAGCTGTGATTAGTAATTTAGTACTTCATGCAGATTTATTGTAGCATTGAATTTCATATTGCCACCTCACTACACTGACTATTTCCCCATGTTAGTCCTAGTTTTGCCTGGGTTTGCTATCTTGGTGTTTATCAGCCTCCCCAGAACATTGCTACACATATATAGCTGCACAAACCTTGCACATAATTTGCTGTACCTCAGTAGCCACCTTTTTTGACTCTTAGCCAGTTTCTAGTCCCTAGCAAAAAATTGCCTCTCACCTTGATCCTGATGAATTTCTTTATCTGTTCTATGTGAGGGATTTTGGTAAAGGCAGTTTCAAATTCTAAATAAATAATGCCAATTAATTTTCCTTCTCCTATAAAATATTTTCATGGCATTTTGAAAGATTGCTAAATAGGCAAGAAGACATGGTCTCCCTTCTTGCATACTCACCCTTACAGAGCCCTATGGTCATGAGGCTTTAGAGGACATATAATTATGGTTATAATTATCTCCATAAGTAATTCACAAAGTACAAATTCAAGAAATTAGAATTATTCAAATAAAAACATGTATTTATCAGACATTAACATTGTATTTGAATAAGAATAAATGCTTTTGAAAATTTCATGCTTTTGATTATTTCTGAATAGCAAAAAATGTAGGCATTGTAACTTACCACATTCAGCAGATAAGCTTCACCTCTGCAAGTCCTTTGTGCAGCCATTAAAGGGAGGCCACATGTTTTTATGTTTATCTTTTAGAACAATACATCCATATGGGAGCTCTCAGTGCTACTGATGTTTTCAGTTACAGCAATCTTGTTTGGCAGAAAAATACTTCTGACATTTAGGTGAGATTTTCTCTGGGATCACTCAATTGTTACGTAGGCCTCTCAATTTTCTTCATTTATTGGAGAACATATTAAAGCACACTGGCATATATCAAACACCCTATAAAACAATGGCTATGCTTTAGTGTTGATTCGGCATTAAAGTACATTATTTAAACAATTTCATTAATGATTGTTATAAGCCATCAGTTTTGACAGTCTTAAAGACTAATAGCCATTTATAGGATGTCAGATAATAAATAAAAATAATAAATAATTAAAATAAAATTCTTAAGTAGCAAATTAAAATATTAGGTCACACTTTGCCTTCATTTTACCTCCAGAATCCTATGTAATTTTTACAAGGGTCATTTTAACTGGTCAAATGTGTCACCCCAGTATACTGATCTCTTTAGATATTTGCTGTATTCCTGCCCAATTACCGTTTTTCCTATTTTGATCTGCCAGAGCATCTTATTACAAAGAGCTCTACTCTAACTCATTCTAAGCAATGAATAATATTCTGCATGTGATTTCCCTTCCGTTCAAATGGGATAAGCTTCCCTAAGATTTAGAAACCTTCTGGAGAACCCAGACTGAAGCACAGTCTTTGAGAGGGTGATTCAACACATCTTGAGATAAGTGTGAAGACAGATAATGTGCATTGCCTTTGGGAAACACCTGTCTGTCCCCATTGACTGTGGAAAATAAATAATACATTTACATTGCCCAATGCAGTGCTACACAAATACCCAAGCTTAGTCTATAAGCAGAAGCATAGTGGCCACTCCATCCTCATGAACTAGTCCTTCTGAAAAAGCACCAATGTAGCTGATCACAGGATCGGAACCAGCACCTCTGCTTGACACGGGTATTCAGAAGTGTCTAGTGGCAATACTCTCCATTGAGTAGATGTGCCATAAAGGCATAGGCAAATGTCAGGTGCAGATGGCAAGTCCAAGCCCAGAAACAGCCAGGAATGTGGGTGTATTTTAGTTTTGACACCTCCCACAGAAGCATCAGGGTCTCACATAAAGCCTGGAGTGATATGCTAATGCTAAAAAGCCTAAAGGGAACCTTCTGGCTTTAAAATTACTAAAACAGGGAATCAAGGAGAGAATAAAATTTCTCTAGCAATTTAAGGATTTTGAGGTTTTAATTGATTATACAGATTTTTTTTAAAAAAATCTGTCTTCACTTCCCTCTTTTATTAATGAAATCCGTTCCATTTGAATGTGTAGATTCTCTGTATGTGCAGAAAGACAATTTAAATCAACTTTCATTTCTTATTGTAACAGAATACTAGCTAAATATTTCATTTATAAATAAATGAATAAATATAATAAAAATATGAAGTATGCAACTATATGATAATGTAAAATATATACAACATAAAAATAAATAAAATGAAATATAAAGAAACAAATATTTCATTTCTTTAGAAAACTTCCTGAAGAAAATTCCTTATTAAATTTTAATTACTTGGACTTGCCACACAACATTTTTTTTTTAATGACTCTACAAAACAGTGAAATAACCAAACTGTTACAATTCATGGACATTTTCATACTCTAATGTCTTTTTTCATGATCTATTTAAAAGTAATTCTTGTAACTTATCCAACTAATGCTGCATCCTCTGAGATACTCCAGAGATGTTCTGAGAAAACACAAAAGGTTTGTTCATTAATTGAGAAAGATGTGAATGAAGTCTGAGTTCTACATCTATCACATTCCTTCTTTTAGATATGCAAATCTCATCATCAGACAGCAAATTTAAGTGAGCTTGTTTCTATATAGAAATATCATCATTTTCCTTTATAATGGAAATCTATATGAATGAACACTTGATTTTGCAAGTAATTTTGGTGACTGTACAAATATGTTCCCAATTTGGGACTGTATTTTCCACTCAGATATTTAAATTTACTTATGTGAATAATGTCATGGAAACTTTTTTTTTCTTTTGTAAATGTAAACATACTGCAGGTACAACGTCTCACTAAGGATGTGTATATATAATAGTATTGGCTCTAGTCTGTGTACTGAGCAAGAGTCACAGATAACTGCTGAAGTAGTTCACAATAGCAAGAAAACATTTTTAATATGTGTAACCAATTTTTTTCAGAGAAAAAAATGCAGCTTTTATTGTAATTAACTGTTTGTAGTTATGTGGCCTGAACTGGGCATAGATCACATTGATTCAATACATGCTTCTCGATGTAGCTTGTGGTGAGTACTTCAGGGAGACCTCTCTGTTTGTCTTTGCATCTTTTGTTCAGTGCTTCCTTACATGAGCACTTCCTCATGTGGGCACTTGTCATTGCTCTCATGACCTCCAAGCTGCCAGTATGATCATCAGTATATATCTACATTATTTGCCTTGGCTCGGGAAATTTTCTTTGTGCTATTTTGAATAAAATTGAAATTATTTCTCCTTTGGAAGTGACAGTTCTTAAACTTTTTCTTTAATTTGCTGCTATAAAAATGGTACCCACAGAAAAGTAAAAATTTGTCATGCTGATGTAAAAGCTGTTGAATACTGTGAACACAGCTTAAATAAAATCTTTAAACTTCCAAAATACTTTACCAGAAGAGTTTCTTAAAGAGAGAAAAAACCCTTCATACAGAGAAAAAGCTAATTTATACTGGCAATGCATTCATAAAGAGGAAACAGCACTCCTCTCATATAGTCAAGTAAATTATACTTTTCTACTCACTAAATCAGGAAGCTGACATCTTGCCAAACAGTATAGCTCTGTAGTCCAAATATCAGATTCTAAAACTAAATAAAAACAGATTGTGGCACATGTGCTGGAGAGTTTGTTCACAGATTGCCTGTAATGTGATGCAGGGAATGGTGGGCTCAGGTGGTGCCTCCAGAGGGCTGTAAGATGATTGTTGGCCCCAGGAGAGGAAAAGGTGTCTGTGGGTGAGAGAGTCATGGCAAGAAGCCAGCAGCTGTAGCCCATGGGCACAGTACTGATAGGAGCAGAGACTTGACTCACCCATAACTCAACTCCCACAGTAGCAGAGAGAAACTTTTTAGGGATCAGAGGGAGCTGGCTGCAAATCAAAGCCTACTGTGATCACAGTAACCAAGCAGAAAGCAAGAACTTGCCTGTAATTATATGACGGATGGAGATTTGTTTATATGCAATTTTATTTCTGCTCTGTTTTATTTACTGTATCTAAGTTTTCTTTCTTTAAAAGGTTAATTGTTTAGGTTTATAATTTAATAAAATCTGGCTTTGAGTTGAAATGGCTTTTTGGTCTCCACCCTAAGGCAAGGGTCAAGACATGCATCTCAGAGCTTTACCTGGCTCTTCTCTCACACCATTGCACACATATCCTTTGCTTAATGTAGCATTTGAATTTACCAGAATTAGCTGCAAATTAATACTTACATCCTGTGAAAATTTATGCTGTGTCTGACAAAAGAAATATTGACACTATTTTTACATGGAAGTAAAATTTCACAGCATTCCATTACAGAATCACAGAATGG
>VZZY01019082.1:110470-152514 GCA_013400335.1 Eurystomus gularis | reverse complement strand
CGCGCCCGACCGCGACAGCCTGGTACCACCAGGTAGCTTTTAGCTTTGATTTCAGAAATTACTTATCTGTATATAAAAACGACCTTGGGAACCGCTGAGCGATTGTGACCTCTGCTGGAAGCCTTAATATTGGCTCTGATAGATAGCAACCACAGGGTAGACAGGTATCATTATTGTTACTTCAGGCACTAATCTGCAGTGTGCTCGGCACTGTACAAATGGATTAAGAATTTGTGCCTACTTTGAGTAATTTACAGGATAAAAAGAAAAATAGATAAATAGAAAAGGCAAATACAACATAAAAAATAGGAATGAAACCAAAGAATCTTTCTGCCTCTTAGACAGCTTGTGCTACCTCTGAAATAGTATAATATATTGATGAATCATCACCATGCTTATGGACATGACTATAAATATCTTGATAAGACAAATTCTTCAGATTCATAGTTTGAAAAAATATTCCTCAGTATTCTGTATCATTATTTCCAAAGACAAAAATAAAACAGGAGAAAAATTTTGTTCAGGAAGAGATTCAGTATTGAGTTTCTGCTGGAAACAATATGACAGTCATATGTGTATGACAGAAAGAGCCTTTTCTAGAATTGCCAAGAACTACATAATCATTGATCTGGAATTGCCTTAAGCCACCTATTGATGATTCCAGCACAGAGTAAATCTTGAAATGCTTATAACCCCAGTGCTTCAGGTGATGCTAGTTCAAGGCTGTGCATCAGCATGAAACGTACAGTAAAAACCAAATTTCATTTATATTCTTGGAAAGAGACATTTGTATTTGACAATTTATAGTGAAGAATGAACTGATTGTGGAGTTTTGAAAAATGTAAATGAATTTACCACTTTTCTTAGAGCGGAACACTTCCCATCCTGAACATATGGTTCATTAAGGCTTCAGCAACTGTTTACTGTGATTAAAAACAAGGTTGTGGGAATTCTAAAAAGGAATGCAGTAAGATCAGAGCTCTTGATGTCAGAAGGCCCTGAAGCCAAGGCTGTCTCAATCTTCCCAGTACATCCCTGCCTTCTGTGATGATCCATACAATACTTTGTGTGGTAATTTAAAAATACTTTTATATTGTATTTGTGTCAAAATCCAGGCATATTAATAAGACTGTTCTATGTACAAATGTCATATAATGAAGACTTGATCTGCATGAATCTAGTTGGGAAATAGTGTTAGTTTAGCACAAGCATTAGCCCATTTATTGGATGCCCAGGGTTGCTTGTCATACTAGAAGAAACCAGTTCATTATCCAAATTAAACCTTTAGGCACTATTTGAATAGGTGGGAAAACTTCCATTGATTTTGGCCAGGTGATGAGTTTAGCCCTAGACATCTTACCATCTATAAATAACTTTCTTAAGAGAAAGTTAAAAGAGACAGGGAAGAGTCAAGAAACTGGGTATCTGTCTACAGTAGGGAAAGAGCACTATGAACCCTCTGCCTGTACTTTATCCTTTCAGCAATGCTGCTGGGAATGGTGTGGTCATTTCTTCATATTCCTGAAGAGGGAGAATATTTCAGAGAAGATTTACAAGATTATTTACTGATGACAGAAATAAACTGGGAATGTTTCTCTTATTCTCAGGAGAATAACTCTTCAGGCAGTCATTGTTATGAACTTAAATAAAATATAAAGCAAATACCAAAATAATCACATTATTTATTTCCTATAGCTTTTTATCTCTTATACATCCCCTTTTTTTCAATGTGTCTGTTTAATCTTCTTGGCAATCGCAGGGACCTTCAAGATGCTTTTGTGTCATACCCTTAATAATCACGCTTCATCACTATGCTCTGAATTATTCCAGATCCTTCCAGTACAGCTGTAGAGCTAATATAAATCAGGTGATGAAATTGGGAATCCTGAGGAATGTTAGATTATATTATTGTTTGTTTATTTGCAGATTTTAGATATTTATTTTTTAATGATTCTTAGATTTTCCTGGGGGGAAGTTATATCCTTAAAGTCCTGGTATAACAGTTGAAACAGAATTCTGTCTTGCAGAAAAATAAGGTTTTGCTTTTTAAAAAAATTTAAACATTTAGCAAAGATGGCTTTGAATTATTATTATTACTGTTGGTTTTAAAGCACAGTGGATCAACTAGAAGTTATGGTTTGACATAGAACTTATTTCAGGTACTTTTACAGCATCTGTTTATGCAGAAGGAAGAGGCTTTTGCAAAAATACTAAATCATTAGCAAGGACTACATGATAGGGGCCATAACAGATGAAGGTGATTGACTGGATTACCATTGTCCACAACCTAGGTTTACTTTTAAGTTTATTTTTATATTTTTAATGCAAGCGTATGTGAATCCTAAAAGTATATAAATATGGTTTCTCCTCCTATCATTCTCTTCCAGTATATTTCCCCACCTAAAACTGGCTGCTTGCATTACAGTTTCTCCAGATGCACCTAGGATATATCAGAATGGATGGAGATTAATTTTCAAGTATCTGTGGTGGAGTGTGTACCTGTTGGAGCAAGTCTTGAGGAGGTCCACAAAGATGATCAGAGGGCTGGAGCACTCTCCTGTGAAGACAGGCTGAAAGAGTTGCGGTTGTTGAGCCTGGAGAAGAGAAGGGTCCAAGAGATGATACAGCAGCCTTCCAGTACCTAAAGTAGGCCTAAAAGCTGGAGAGGCACTTTTTACAAGGGCATGTAGTGATAGGAAGAGGGGTAATGGTTTTAAACTGAAGGAGGGTTGACTTAGATTAGAAATTAGGAAGGAGTTCTTCACTATGAGGGTGGTGAAGCACTGAAATAGGTTGCCTGAAGATGTGAATGCTTCCTTCCTGGAAGTATTCAAGGCCAGATTGGGTGGGGCTCTGAGAAACGTGATCTAGTGGAAGATGTCCCTGCTCATTTCAAGGGTGTTGGAACGACATGATCTTTAAAGTCCCTTCCACACCAAACCAGATTCTGTGGTATCTTTCTTGACCTACTGTGCAATAGTTTCATTTGATAATTTGTAGTCTTGTTCTTTCTCTAGGGGAAAGTATTCACAAAACAATTTTACACAATACTACAATTATTTTCTCCCCCTGTGTCTTTGAAATAATTTGCTTTTATGGGTAAGGTCCATTCTTTAACATAGTATACATGATATATATAAAATGTTATTCCTGACTGACTGCCTCAAATATATTGTTATGCTTAAATGAAGTGCTTTTTTCAAGTTTCCTTTCTGTATTCTCTCATTCAAATTCTGACAGAATTTACTGTAGGCATGTACATGAACTGATAGTTATCTGTGAGTAGCACAAAAAATAGTAAAAAGTAAAAGCAGTCATTTCTTTTGAATACCTAATTATTTAATGAGGAAACGAATTATCAAAATGACTTAACCAATGGTCCAAAATATCACCCACTGTTTCTGGGTTTGGAAGGTTGCAGGAGATTATACTTTTATCCAAACAGTATATAGAATGAAGGAAAACGGAATATTTGTTTATAGGTAAACAAACCAGTAAATGGCTTGTATAATAACAGATGTACTAGTTTAAGCCAAAATTTCAGCTTATCCTATGTCTTTCTGTGTTAGTAGTCAGTGAAGTACAATGGAATGAGAGCTACAGTCAACACAGCAAGTTAGATTATTTCTTGGGTAAGTCCTCCTCACATTCATTGATGAGATGTACAGGGATTTTGATATCTGGAAGCTGTTGGTGGACCATTTTTAACAGCAATTGAAAGGCAAACTTTCATTAATTTCTGTTATCATTTTTAATGCATCAGTTCCTCTTGCCTTCCACAATTGAAGTGCTGGGGCCTGAGTTGTGGGCCCCAAGTTGGAGTTGACCTGTGAATGAGCCAGAACCTAGTGAAGCTCTTTAATACTTAGCAAGTCCAATTTGTGTCATTCTTCCTAAGCTGAACAGAACCATGCCTTGTCCTAACTGAAAATATGGTCTCTGAAAACACAGTGAAAAAGAAAGAAGTCATGTTGATTTGGATAAAATTACATCAGTGCCTTAGCATGGTAGATGGGGATTAATGTCATATGAAGATGGTTGGTCTTGGTCACTTGTGACCTGATCTATAAATAAGTCCTAGAATCGTAGAATGATTTGGGCTGGGAGGGATCTTAAAGATATTTACTTCCAACCACCCTGTCACAGGCACAGACATCTCCCACTACACCAGATTGCTCAAAGCCCAATCCAACCTGGCCTTGAACACTACCAGGGATGGAGCATCCACAACTTCTCTGGGAAACCTGTTCCAGTGTCTCACCACCCTCATAGTAAAGAACTTCTTCCTAATTTCTAACCTAAATCTACCCTCTTTCAGTTTGAAGCCATTACCCCTTGTCCTATCTCTACAAGCCCTTATAAGAAGTCCCTCTACAGCTTTCTTAGACCTGCTCCAACAGGTCCATGTCTTTCTTGTGTTGGGAGTCTCATGAGAGCAGAGTAGAGGGGCAGAATCACCTCCCTCCATCTCCTGACCACACTTTTGACACAGTCCAGGGTACAGTTGGCTTTCTGGGCTGCACTTGCACAGTGCCGGCTCATGTTGAGCTTATCATCAACCAGCACCCCCAAGTCTTTCTCCTTAGGGCTACTCTCAGTCCACTCATTGCCCAGGCTGTGTTTGTGCTTGGGATTGCCCCTACCCAGGTGCAGGATGTTGCACTTGGCCTTGTTGAACTTCATAAAGTTTGCATGGGCCCACCTCTCAAGCCTGTCAAGGTCTCTCTGGATGGCATCCCTTCTTCCATCCAGCCTGTCAACTGTGTCACCACATCTTTTGATAGACCAGTGGTTTCCATCCCAAGATTTTTGCTAACTTCCAGATTACCTAGTATTTCTTCATAGTCTTAGGCAGATGTTCTATGTTCCTTGCTTCCTATTCCAAACCATTGATTGTAGAGGAGCTCAGCACAACTATCATGCTCTAATTTTGATGTCGCTGAAGGGATGGGAGCAGGAATACCACTAAGTAACTAATAAAGCTCTTTTTAATTTGGGGGAAAGTATTTGTAGATAAAATTAATGTTAGTGTTGTTATTCTTGAATTAGATTATCATATAAGGAATTAGACTACCATCATGCTAAAATGAATTACATATCAACAGATTACTATTTTAGTTATTAATGTCACTCATTACAAAATATAAAATTTATAAAGGTTTGGCCTACAAAGTATTCCAGACCATTATAATTCTTCTTAGAGATTTACTCTTCCTGATACCCTTTTACTAAATATAAAGAGCAATATAAAATATTTTTTGTACCTTTGTCACAGTGACAGCCTATGAAAAGAAAAGTGATAGCTGACCTTTTCAGAAAAATGGGAGATATAGTAATTAGAAAGCAATTGCAGTGATCATAATTTGTATCATTTTTTTAATTGCTAGATTAAAGAGCTTTATCAGTAAAATAATTACTTCTCCAAACTAATTTTATAGGTTTATATATGCTTTACTAATGAATAGATTACTTAAGTGTAAGATGAGAATAATTGCTTGGCTTTGTGGGGGGAATGGTTTGCTTGATGTCTCTTTGCTTTCAAACCAAGGAAAAGTGTTTCATGCATTAGTGTCTAACAAGGATGAAGACAGTGAATGAAAGCTTTTGAAATTGCAATGAAAAGCCAGCAACTAATTTGTCTTTCCAATAAAATACAGCATAGCAAAAACAATGATGTCATTTGAAATCGCATATTAAGATAAAATTCCAATATTTTTGAAATTGTGCTGTCATTCTACTAAGGACTTGAGTGGAGGAGCATGTTAGTCCTCATTTCTATAAGAATGTATGTTTCAGAAGCCTTGTAAAGTTTTTGCAGTAATTTATTAGATCCAGGTTTGAAAGTGGAATTTTTTTGAAAGGGCAAAAGGTCTAGCAAAGTCTTAGTGAAGACCTAAATATTAGAAGTATGTATTGTGCACTATGTTAATATTTTGCAATGGTGGGGGTGAAATATTTGAAATTTAGAAAGGTTTGCCTTATATGAGGTAGTATGAGACAGATTTTGACTGAAAAATAACAAAATTGGCATTAAACCCTAAGAAGGTGAGAAGGTGGGTTGGAAGGAAATGAATTTCTCAGTTTGTGGGTTCATTGCCTGAAGCTGAATGCTGAAGGCAGTAAATACAAATTTACCAGAGTAATATTTTATACATGATACTACTATCCCTAGTTCCAGTAGTTTCTTTATTACATTAGTATTCTGAGTCATCTGCACTTCCTTTGTGGAGGAAGTGCTCTCTAACTTTGGCAACAGTAGTTCTCCAGCTCTGAGCCTAATAGAAAGGGAATGCAAGAGAAAAAACCTTTTATTTGTTGTGTTTCTGCTGCTGAAGAGCCAGCAGAGGGAGTTTAAGTAACAAGCCCTCTTCCCAGTGCTTATTAATAATACAAATGTACATAAACAAACAAATGAGTCTGCCATGATAACTTATTCCCTGGAGGAAATGGGATGAAAAAGAAAATCAGAAGCTGTTGAATGGAAAAGGATAACATTAGTAGGGAAAGGAAACTTTTCTAGTAGATGTGAATGCACTAAAACTAATGGCAAAACTTTAGTGTCATAAAATCTAGGAATCTCTGTCAAATTTATAGAGAATAAATGGTTTTGCTGTGGTTTTAGACTTTTCTTCATACCCAAGAAAATTATTGTTGAGCTTGTTTGCTTTAGTTTTCTTTTATGAATACTTAGATTTTTAAAAAGCAAAGTATTGACTTATTATTTTTCATACCATTGACTTACAGGTGCTGGGACTTCAGGAAAAATACTTGGGATAGGTTTACACTGTGCAGTACAATAATATCCAAGAAAGTCCTAAATTATTTTTTCTCTTTACTTAGCAGAACAATCAACTCTGTAGAAAGTAAGAGGTGAACAAACAGGAAAATAATATCCATCTCTTCTTCAAGAAGCTACATGGGCTCACTCAGTAACAGACTTTTTCAACTAAGGCAAATACTGTGCTTCGGGATCACTTGTCAGACCAGTGACCTAGCCAGGTGCACTCTAGTGCAATTTGCATGACTAGCCTTACCAGATTTCCTAGTTACCTGGGGATGCCGGTACACTTGTTTCAGGCATCATGAGCATAGCAACTTATTTCAAGTGTATAAAGTTTTGCCTATTGTTGGCATCCTTAAAGAACATAATTTTGGGTCAGGATTTAAAGGTCTGAAGGAGAGATGAAAAATAATCACTGGAGTGTTCTCAGGTGGGGTTTGTTTGTTATGATATGTGTGTATTTCTTTGCTCAATATTTATTTCCATATCTTTGTTATAGAAAGGTTGGGGCTTTAATCAAATTATTATATCAAATAATTACTAAGAATTGACTGCTTTCTAGAAAGACTGGTTAGTATTGAATAAGAATTTTCTAGTAACAGTTCCGTTGCTAGAACCCAATATTGATTGTACAGCTTGTTGCAGAGCTGTCTACAGAGTGCATTGTAAAATGATGTCCTCTCATCTAGTTTCTCGTCACTTGAAGCATATAAGAGAACAGCTACTGAAACAAGTGTCAGTGATGTATAGACTTGCTGGATGTATGGTTTATTTCCAGCTACACACACACATTTATTTCATGTTGCTACTTCTAAATACCTAGTTTGGGGGCGTTCTGCTTAAAAATGCAAGCCTTTCAAGTTATGCACGCTATTCTGATTTGTTTCTCATCTCCATAAATTTGGTTTGTGGCTTTGATAACAGAAAAGTAGACCCCTCAAGAAAAATTTTGAGTTCCTGTGCACTTCCTATGAGTCAATTCAACAGTTGGATGCTTGCCTGTTAACAGCCAAGCAATTGATCCCCTTCAGAAAAGGCATAGACCAATTTACCACTTGCTATGTATATAATAATTGGTCCAGTTCATTTCAGTGTCAAAATCGTTTTATTTTGCCAAGGTGATAATCTCTTTCCAATAGTCCTAAAGTGTCATCTTGTGGCTAATATTGGTTATGATTTTATATCTGCAAGAGACAACATATCCAAGCATCAAATATAGAAAATCTGTAAGTTCTTCTCTGGATATTGATAGGATTAATTTGAGGAGTTAAGATTATATTTTAACAGAGATTGTATCATTGGGTATTACATTGAAGATAACTGATGATACATAAAAATAAAATGTACTAAGAAGGTCATAATCCATTTGGAAACTACTGATAGATTTTTCTACTGTTAAATGCAGTCATATGACTTAAAGATCCATGAAAAAATGAGTCATAACAAGTGACAACATCTATGAAATGCTCATCTGATTACTATGTAATACAGCTTATTTTCACACTTTAATGAAACAAAACAAATGTAATATTTTCAGAAGTGAAATAGTTAAATGATCACACTGGTCCCAGGATGCCAACTCAAATATAAACTGTCTTAAACTAGCACAGAGCATCCCAACTTGCTCAGCTGCACAATCAATCTGATGTCCTTTTTGAGGGCAGTAAGAAGTCAGTTAGAGTATTTGACTGAGTAGATCAAAACTTCACCAGGCAAAACAATCCAGGTATCTTTTAGAGGAATTTTATATGATAGCTTTGAAAAATGGCATAGGGAGGAGCTTTAACTATGTTGCAATATTTTTGTCTCAGCACTTTATCAACGGGACCTCTGTTACCATTTTAAATTATTGTGTTTTGATACAAATGTCCATTAGGAATAGAAATATTTTCTACATTACATTTTTTAAGTTTTTTTCTAGGAAATTAAAATTTTCTATCTTAATTCAAGTTCAGAATTGTGGCAAGCTCTGGAAATCTGAAATTTTAAATCCTTTAGATAAAAACCTTCTGTTCTTTACCTTTACATATAAAACACCCACCGACAGTATATTACCTAGATTGTAGGGGGTTTCCTGTATTTGTTAAATTCTTCTTGGAAAAATGGAGAATCATTTATACTTGCTGCAATTTTGTACAGAATCCAAAACTATTTTCAAACAAGCAAGATGAAATTTGATCTAACTCAAATGTGAGATGGTCCATTTGAACTGAAATGTAGCATTTTTTTCAGGCACTTTGTGGTGGGTTAACCTTGGCTGAGCACTAGGAACCCACCAAGCTGCTCTGTCACCCCCCCCTTTCCTCTCCTTCCTCAGTAGGGCAAAAGGGGAAGGAAAATAAGACAGGAAAACAAAAGAGAGGCCAGGGAGCGTAGATAGCTCTTAGATCTTATCTGTATTCACGGTGGCTACACCAAAAGCCCAAGGACACTTTGGGTCCTTGAAGTATCCCTTCTTGTCTATGCCAAGGATACAAGGGGCCTCTGGGCCAGTCACAATGGGGTGGTTTTCCCACTTGTCCCCAGTCAAGCTCATCTCAGCCTCCAGTACAGACAGCTCTTGGCATCAGCCTGTCACTCCCGAAATCCAGATGGGCTCTATTCCTCTAGAAGTTGATGGTATGAGCGTACACTGTGCACCAGTGTCTACCAATGCCTTGTACTTTTGTGGGTTCGATGTGCCAGGCCATCAAATCCACACAGTCCAGTATATCCTGTCATCCCTTTCCTCCTCCTGGCCCGAGGCAAGGACCCTCTATTCCTGTTCTTGGTCAGAATATTCACTGCCTGACCCTTGCCATACCAGACCGGAAGTCCCTACATCAGGATCAAAAGAGGTGATCTCAGTCTTCTTCTCTCTGGGAGATCACCGATTACCATCTTGTGTTCCTACAGTGACTCCACCAACAGCCTTCTTGGGTGGCCTCTTCTTGATAGGTGTCTTCCCTTTCAGTTTGTGTACACGAGCTTCTAGATTGAAGGTGAGCTGAGCATCCCACTTCCTCATGTCCTCTCCCTGGTCACGCAGGAAGAACCAGAGTGTACCACGTGGCATGTGCCTCAGGTTCCCTTTCCCTCTGACTGGGGCAGGAGAGAACTGATTTCTTCGGGTGCCCCTGACATCCAAGGCACTTGCGTGTAGGAATGAGGAGGTACCGAGACTCTCTTCAAAGTTCTGGAGCCAAGAAGAGACCGTCTCCACAATTGGTGTGTGCCTGTCTCCTGCATCTATTTCTGGGTAGTACGTTGCTGCTAAGGCAGCAGAATATGATGCTGGGGCACTTTTATTCAACTTTCTCCACATGGCCCTTGTGCATGGGACATCTTCTGGATCTTTGGGGTCCTCAGCGTTATCTAGATTCCCACAGCTGATTTCCAGCACTACTAATTCTCTCAAATATTGGATGCCTTCATCTGCACTAGTCCACTTTCCTGGGGAGTTGTTCATAAGATCTTCCTTGAATGGATATCTTGCTTTGACACTTGAAAGGACCCACCTCCAAAGACTACAAATTGCTGACTCTTTACCAATTCCTCTTTCAATTCCCCGATTTCTAACAAGGGAGCCCAGCTGTTGGGCTTCCTTACCTTCCAGTCGCCATTATCCTGGCATCAAAGCAGCCAGGTGGCAATCCGCTCACCTGGCTGGCGGCTGTAATCTTTTTGCAAGTCTTGGAGTTCTGACAAAGTCACAGACTGGGTAGTTTCTGTCTCCTGTTTAAGTTCTGTTACTCCTTCTTCCCGTCTCTCTGTTGAAGGACCAGTTTGTTGAGCAAGCCTTTCCTCTTCTTCCTCCTCTCTTATTAATCAAGGATATGGACCTGTTGTTCTCCTTGTCCACTGCTTCTTTTTTACTACTGGGGCAATTTCTGTTGTTGTCACAGTTGTCTGGGTCCCCATCTCAACCACAGTTCTCTGAGAGTATTGAACTGCAGCTCAGTAGGCACAGGCAAGGCCTCAGTACCGCACTAGAAGCTGCTGGTTCTCATTAGGGTAGGCAAGGCAGCCTTCTATTAGTTGGTGTGTTAATCTGGCAGGGTTGCTTGCCTGTTCTGGGGTGAAGTCCTGGGCTGTGGGAGGTGGTAACGGTCCTAGGAATCTGCCCAAATCCTTCCACTCACCCTGCTACCCGGGGACAGGCCACCTCAGGGTATGTTTCAGTGTTGGCTCACCCAAAAGTTGTCTCCTCTTACACAAAAATGAGACCAGACTCCACAGGGCCGACAATATACCCACAGTATTAGTTGCTAGTGTTAAAGAGCTCACACAAGGGTGAGTGAGAACCCTGGGAGCCTGCACAATAGAACCATCCACATCAATCCCTGGTAGGGAGAAGGAGATGTATTTCCTCATCTTCTCCACGAGATAGCTCCCCCAGTACAATAAAGCCACCGATGTCAGGGTAAAGCACGTAGTCACTATTTGTGCCAGCGTGTTCCCGAGTTCCTTTATCCTCCCCACAAAACAGCTCCCCCAGCACAGTAAGGCAATTAATGGCAGGGCAAAGCAGAAAGCCATTATTTGGGTTAGCATGTTCCCAAGCTTAGCAGAACAGAGATAAGCAGTAGAGCCAACAAACCTGTAACCTGTACAGGGTTGCTACTTAATAACTGCAATAGCTATAGCACAAAATATAAAACTGTCATTGTTGTGGCCCACATTGGGAGCCAAAAAGTCTGTGGTGGGTTAACCTTGGCTGAGCGCCAGGAGCCCGCCAAGCTGCTCTGTCACCTCCCCCTTTTCCCTCTCCCTGCTCAGCAGAGCAAAAGGGGAAGGAAAATACGATGGGAAAACATAACCCTTTTGGGGTAATATTAGTAAACTGATAGTAGTAGTTTACTGATAACAAAGCAAGAAAAGCAAATCTGCAGGTGGAAGCAAAGGGAAACAAAGATTTATTCTCTGCTTCCCATCAGCAGGCCGTATCTGGCCCCTCCCTGGGAAGCAGGACTCCAAAATGTGCAGGGTTGCTCTGGAGGACAAAGGAAAGTGTCCCACATGCCCTTCCTCCTTCTCCCTAGCTTTTTAGCTGAGCTGATGTCATATGGTATGGAATATCCCTTTGGTCAGTTTGGGTCAGCTGTCCTGGTTGTGTCCCCTCTCAAGATCTTGCCCACCCCATCCCACTGGGGGAGAATGTTGGGAAGGGCCTTGGTGCTGTGCAAGCACTGCTCAGCAATAGTCACAACATGGGTGTGTTATCAACACCCTTCTAGCTCCCAGCACAAAACCCTGCACCATGAGTGCTGCTATGGGGAAAATCAGCTCAGCCAGACCCAGTACACACTTGTAATAAAGAGAATAAATAATTTGATTCATAGAAAGGAAGTTGAATTTCCACTTTCTTATACAACAAATTTAGACAGATTTTGTGCTGTATAAGAATAATCCAAGTTCAGTTTCTTTTTCTTCCTTGTGGATTTGAACAACTACCCCTTTCTTCCAGTATAGTTCTCAGGCTATTAATATTTTTGACTTTGGGAATTATGGTTGTATTGTGCCCACTGTCTCCTATCGGTAGTGTTCCTCTTCCTCGAATGACAGAAGCAGACACTAGATCTCAGTTTCCCAACTTCCATGTTTGATGTCCTGATATTTGGGTCATTCTCTACTACTTCAGTGAAGTCTTGATGACTACCTGATGTGTAGACATGGAACAATACAAGAGCGTCCTGATGGCTGCAGTGCACTTCTGTGAAATCTTGGTTTGCCTGAACTGCATAATACATGGATTTCTTGCTGTCACAAAGACTATTCAGACGTCTGGTGTTCTGCCAGTCCATGTTTATACAGCATTGCAGGATGTCTGTATAAGTGTCTTAAACTAGCATAACTGCTGCAAGTTTCTAATAGAACAGCCTGTCTGCAATGTCTTGCGTTGTTTGCAGTTCTGATTTGTTACAGCATATTTATGCATGTTATAAAGAAACTGTTTTTGCAAAGGTCTGTGATAATGCTATAAATATCTCTAAACAGTTAATTTTTCTGACTACTTTAAATCAATGTAGATTATAAACTAATTTCTGAAACTGAACAAGGACTTGAGTCAGAGTTAGCAATATGGCTTCAGTAAGTAAAAAGTTTGTAATAATGTGCAGTGTATTCAAAACTAGTTCTTAGTTTCACAAAAAAGGCCAAAACATAGAGACAGAGAGGGGGATCACCTCGGACCCTTTTCAGTCCTGTCCAGCCTGCAAATATTAATTAATTTTCCCAGGAAAGGGAGAGAGAGAAAGAGACAGGACACTTGAGCCTGATCAGCCTGCCACACTCCGGTTAAGAGGAGGGGCATCTCCTCGGACCCTTTACAATCTGCCCAGCCTGTTAGGTGAACTAACAGTGTCACTGGAAAAACAGATCCCTACTGACAGCTTGCCAGATCAGAGCATGACTGTCTTACAAGCAACAACACTTAGACAGGTTCCCTTATGTCTCAAAATTAAAGTTTCCGAAAACTTTTATATCCATAAAAAATGCATTTTATTGTATGCGCTCGTGATAATATCCAGATTTGAGGATATTGGTGATAGTGACTGACTGCGTAAACAAGTTCTATAAAATAATAATAATTAATAGCTAGCCTAATAATTAATACTTAAGCACACATAACCAGGGGTTCTTACCCAAGCAGGCATCCCTACAGGGGCAGTGAAGATAGGTTCAGCCCATCGACCCATCCCAGAAGTTTCGACGGAAGTCTTCTCCCCATTTTTCCCCTTCAATTCATCACTTTTTATAGTGTTTCTTTACTTTTAGGTGGAGCTTGAGTGACTCTAGTCATACATTTGTAATATTTTGATTGGATTAAAAATCTTAAAATATCATCTTTGCCATCATTGCTAATGCACTGGTTGTGTGCAATTTCTCCATCGTTACAGACACACCAGTTGCAATCCATCTTTCTTGATAGTGGCTACACGGTTGCCTTCACCAAAAACATGCTCGGCTGGATCAGAACAATCATAGGTTACCTTATCCCTGATAATGAGGAGTAGCTGTGCTACCTTCATAGCACCCTGTTCTCTATTTTGGAGCAGGGATGGGGTTGCATGTTCTGTTAGCCAGAGCAGTTCACATCCATAGCAACCACTTCCACTCCTGTGATCAGCAACTATGTCTCACTGAAGGCTGCTGCAGCTCATATCAAAATGTAAGTTTAACTTTGAGGGGGGACACACAGGGTTTTTCTCATTTCCCTCCCTATCCATTTTCCCACACTTAGAATTAGTAGAAGGTAATCATTTTGTAAATTTAAATTAGAGCTGCTACTCGGTCTGTCATATGTCTGTAGGATTGAAGTGTTGCATGACTAGTCATCCTCTCCAAATTTATGTACATCTCCAACATGCTCATAGATGGTGGGAGGTAGGGATTGTGTACAGTTTTCCCCAACAATAGGGAAACCTCCAGATGAACCATTTTGATAATCTTTGTACTGTTTGCATTTTGTAAAGCTGACGTAGGCATTTTGAAATTTTCCGTGAAAGAATTTGCAAGGAAAGGCACATAATTGATTCTTTGTAACAGGTTTTGAGTTTTAATTCATGATCCAAACCAAATCCAGTGCAAAGTAGGCAAAGCTTTGTCACTTATGTTAAATAACAAATTGTTCAAGTACATGCCAATAGCTGATGACCTATCTCATAAGAAACCACAAATGGACTTACAAGGAAACAGCAAACCTTTCTCCCGCTCTTTGGTCTCTTATTTTAAGCAAATAGTGTAACCTTCTAAAAGGTAGGGGATGTCAAATATAAGTATTCACTACAGTTTAGCATCAAGGATTTTGAAAAGTCCTGGATGTTCTTAGGTGTGTCTGTAATAAAAATGCTATGCCACATTTATTTATATTGCAGTGACATCCCATATAAATTATATCAAGTGAAAAAGTATGCATTCCCTGCCCCTGAGCACATGAAATCTAAATTCATTTGCACAAAGGGCAATGTAATTAATGCATAGACAAGATGATCCCTCTGAGATGAGAGCTGCTAATGAAAAGAAATATTCCTGTTGTTTCAAGGCAAGTGTTGGCTATTTGTAACAAGCTCATTTGTGTGTAATATTTTCTACTGCAGAACATATCTTTTAAATAGATTTTTGAGCTACGAGCTGTGAATGAGCTAAGAATTACTCACTGTAGTGATAACTTGCAATGAATTCTGCTTCTGAATTACTGCTAAGGTAAATTAGATATTGATTTCTGAAAAAAATGGAAGACTTGTCTCATTGCTGAATTTTTAGTCTTATACATTAAATAAGAATTTGATAGCTGATGCTAAAACTTATTGTTCTTCCTGTTACAGATGTATTCTGAGTCCTAAACTGAAAGGTTCCACTGTGAAAAAAACAATAGAAAGAGGCAGAGGGGGAGAGGGGGGTGTGGTGAAATATAAAACATTTGGGGTTTTGCTCCAGAGACTAAAAATTCCCAGGTCAAATTTCTGCCTCATCATGCAGGAGCAACTGAACAGAAAGGTGACCTTGGTTTTCATGAGAGATTATTGTTTGAATATTTAGCCATATCCTGCCTACTTTAAGATTTCTTTACTATTTCAGCTGAGACACCCTGGTTTCTACAAGTGTGCAAAATATATTCTTATACCATCTTTCATGATCTGGCTATCAAGATGCTGTGAAGCCAAAGCATCATAATTACATGTTACTGTTCTTTGAAATCAATTACAATTCTTCAGAGAATGTTTAAGGGGTTTTGGTTTGTGTAGTTCTGTTTTTTTTCATCAAATCTGACCCAGGGACAAAAAGATCTGATGTCATATAACAGGACAAAGAATTTGCAAATCCTTTAGGCCTGGTTACTTACTGGGATTAATTACCACAACAGTTTCCTCCTTGCCCTCTATAACCTGAAACTCTTTTACAGTTTCTACAAATGATATCAAATTCTGCTCCTAGAATATTTTACTCTTGTAAACAGAGGTTATCACTGTGTTTTACACCCACTCAGCAAATATTTTATTAACATAAGTACCATGTTGAACATAGTATTAAATACAAGTTCCATGAACTGTACACAAGCTTCATGTGTTTTTCTTTATGCTTGACTGTATGCATCTTTCTTGCAATCAGTTCTACTTTCCCTATCATCCTTGAGTATCACTTGCATTTTCGTGGGTTACTTAATGGAGATTTTTTTTATGCCCTGTCTTAGATGCTGTCAGGTCTGACCTAGTACTCACTGAAGTCAGTCAGAAGCCTTACATTGACTACAGTTTTTCCATTCTAAAAATCCAGTTGTATGTGTATTTCATTTCTCTCCAGGTTTCATTGTTTGAGTTTATAATATAATGCTTGGAACAATATGGCTTGCTGCAAGTAGTTGGTAGTACCATTTTAGCTTCATTAAGTGTGCCGTTTTAACCTGAGGGGTTTTGAAGGAATTCCCACATGAGATAGTTGTTCATGTGTTACATGTTGGTAAAGGAGATTGAATCTAACTGATATGTCATGAATGTTCTTCGCTTAACCCTGCCACAGGTCTTGTTTCAGATTTTTTTTGCAATAAGGCTAGTGAGGTTAACCTTTTTATCACTTTTATGATGAAAATATGTTTCAACATCACTAGCTCTGCGGTCTACATAATTGTTTTTAGTTAGCAGTGGTCCCATTGAGAACCCATTTGTCCTAGGATGTTACCTCTTCTCATTTCTTCCAGTTTCAGATAAACTAGAAATGCATCCCCAGATTCAGAGATATTCAGAGATACTTCTGAAACAAGAACTTTGGGAAAACAGTTACTGGTAGTTTAAGATGAATGATTTAAAAATTAATTATGTAGCAAAAAATAAATCTTTCCTTCATTGTTTTGCATTTAACTTGCTTTTTATGTTAAAGTCATAAACCCTATATGAGGATATGTGATAAGATTTTACTGAAAGTCATTAACAAGTGCATAACTATACTAAAATTATTTATGTCAAGAAACAAAGTTAAGTGAGCTAGACTTCGAGTTCAGAGAGATTATGTCATTTTAATGTAAATTAAAACATTCTTACTGGCCACTTATCAAGTGTTTTCCTATTTCCATTAAAACTACATTGAATTTAATCAGTATGCTTTCTAATGCATGCATTTCTCCCTAAATAAGAAGGGTATTTGTCATGAATATTTAAATTGGATTTAAAATCCATGAAGGTTTAATTTAAATTAAAAGTGAGGTGTTTTTTCAGGGTTAAAAGTTAGCATCTTCAAATTCTATTCAAAAGTTGTAAACAAATTTTAAAGTTAATGGTCTTGAGGCAACTTTTCTTAACATTTGGGATTAAAAGCCTTTAACTGTGAAAGGCTCAAATGTAGCTCTAGTTTATGTAACGTTATCTGTACATAAACCCCAAGATTTTGTTTCTTCTAAATAAATAAAACTACTAATGGCTAATTCAGAAATAGGAACGGTACAGAGTATTTTAAATATAAAACATGGATATAAGGCAATACATTGTATAATTTTGTCATAATATATTCTTAACTTTTAAATACACATCTAATATGAACTCCAGCTTTATTTCTGTTATTTCTATTCTTATCTCACAGATTTTTTTGTTTCCAGCTTATTTGTTTTTAATAATAATAAATAATGAATTGAGTTCTCTACAATGGTATGGGTGTGGGATAAGAAACCAGACTTTAGTAAGAATTTTTCATTAATTTTACTCTAAGAAGAGATAATAGAATTGTCTTAAACCAAAAAAAAAACATATGCTTGCCTATGTGTTGAATTAATCGGCCGCTGTGAATCCTTCTTGCAAAACTGAGCATGTGTAGTGTCTCAGCCTTCATTGTAGGTTGCTTATTGGTTTATTGACAAATAATTCCCTTCTTATTAGTAATATCTTTATTGTTCAGACATCTGCACTCCAGTTATTTTATGATATTTCACAGAACATTCATGATACAGACATTTGTTTCTTTTTTTACTGTAGATTTTTTTTCATATGTAGACAGCTTCTGATACAAAAATTCACTTGGTTTTATTGCTTTGGTTTAAAGCAAGCACATGCAATTGAAGCTTGAACAGCATATTTGATTCAAGTGATATAAACCAAATAGATCCATGGGGAAAAATTATAACTTTTTAAAATATTAAGTGCTGAATAATTGTCATGGATCTTAAAACAGAAGTGTAATAAGTGTGCACACAAAATACGTATAAATCTTCTTAGGCAAGTCCTACATTAACTTGAGCACAGTACATATCCAGTGGGATATGGGCTAGCTTCTTTGGTTAGTTTATCCTTAGTATTGGCTATAGAAAAGGCAGCAAAGACCTGAGTCTATACTGTACTTAGAGGGTTAAAATTGTTTATGTTTGACAGCAGTGGTACCATTGTCAAGTCTTCAAATATACACCATATATTTGAAGGAAGAATCCCCTTGATAAACTTTGGTGCTGGACCAGGGTTTTGGAAGAGCACACTGCAGGTAGCTTTATTCCCCTTTGGGCTGGGTTTTCCCTGCTGTCCTGGCAGCTGTCAGTATTGGAGTTGGTTTCTGGTATACTTTAGAGCATCAATGTTTGAATAGAGAGGATTAGTTAACTGAACCTAATTGCATCATATTGAGATCTCAGTGGAAATAAAGCAGTCATATGTTAATTTTTATGGATGTATGTTAGAAGTATACAAACAACAAAAATGTAGCATTTAATGCTGTAAATGGAAACTAGAAAACAAGGAAGCAATGAGTTGACAAATCATGAATAATTTAATAATTTTATCTTCTTTAGCAATTTAGAGCACCTATTCTCCTGTCTCATCACAGTAAGCTAAACAGACCACCAGCAACTCAACTCAACATCCTCCGAGTAGCTGATGTTTTAAGATATTTGAAGTGAAACCCTTAGTAAAATCCTGGTTCTGTTGAAGTCAATTTGACAGCTATCACGGACTTGAATAAAGCCAGAAAGACACCCCTGTTTTTGCAAAACCAGAGCTACATTCTCTGCTGACTTACTTCTATTTGGCCTTCAAGGTTTATCTCCGATAAGCTAGCAGCAATGCAGCTGTACAGAAGATCTAGTATGGTTCATGATGTTCTTTAAACAAGCATAGAAGTGCATATGGGAATGGCTGTCGGCAGGCTGGTAATTGCTGCTTGTCACTGTCACAGAGGTCTTGTATTACTGTTTAGTCACTGAGTCAGTTAACTGTTGCTGAAAGATGAAGGGTTGGATATAAATGACATAAATATTCATGAACAGATGCATTGTACCATGATACTGTCTGTCACTCAGATTCACAGAGTGTAGAAAATGTTACTCCTTGCTTAGAGGAGCATGGTTTCAGCAGTTTGAGGGGCTTTCTTGCTGTTAAATACTAATGCATCCTAACAGATATGATATACTGCAAAGATGTTATCTGAGGAAAAAGTAGCAGATAAGGGCAGGGATAAATTTTGAGAGAAGTCATTCACACTACAGACAAACAAAATCTTAAAAGCCATAGAGTTGAAGGCAGAATTCCCTGAAACTTCAGTGTAACCACATTTTCACTCTTGAGTCCTAACCTGGACACTTGCTATTTCCAGGTTCTTACGTGTACTCTCTCCTTCCTTGCCTTTCTTTTTAGCAGTGGTATTTATGAAGCCAAGTGCCGGGTCATGCACTTTGGTCACAACAACCCCCAGCAACACTACAGACTTGGGGAGGAGTGGCTGGAGAGCTGCCTGGCAGAAAAGGATCTGGGGGTGCTGGTGGACAACAGGCTGAACATGAGCCAGCAGTGTGCCCAGGTGGCCAAGAAGGCCAACGGCATCCTGGCCTGTATCAGAAACGGTGTGACCAGCAGGAGTAGGGAGGTGATTGTGCCCCTGTACTGGGCACTCATGAGACCACACCTTGAGTACTGTGTCCAGTTTTGGTCACCACAGTACAAGAAGGACATTGAGGTGCTGGAGCAGGTACAGAGAAGGGCAACAAGGCTGGTGAAAGGGCTGGAGAGCATGCCCTATGAAGAGCGGCTGAGGGAACTGGGTTTTAGTCTGGAGAAGAAGAGACTGAGAGGAGACCTCATTGCCCTCTACAACTACCTAAAAGGAGGTTGTAGCGAGGCTGGTGTTGGTCTCTTCTCTCAAATTAGTAATGATAGGACGAGGGGAAATGGCCTCAAGTTGCGTCAGGGGAGGTTTAGATTAGATATTAGGAAGAAATTCTTCACTGAGAGGGTAGTTAGGCACTGGAATGGACTGCCCAGAGAGGTGGTGGAGTCACCATCCCTGGAGGTGTTTAAAGAACGAATAGATGCAGTGCTTGAGGATATGGTGTAGTGGTTAGAGAGGATATGGTGTAGTGGTGTAGTGGTTAGAGTGATGCTAGGAGAAGGTTGGACTTGATGACCCTGGAGGTCCTTTCCAACCATAACAATTCTGTGATTCTGTGATTCTGTCTTTGAAATAGAGCAATAAGCTACTTCCATTCTGTGAGTGGAGGATTTCAGCACAAGAGATCCAGCAACAGCCCATGATATTCTGGGAACAAATTCAAGGTCTTCGTGACTGGACTATATTTCATCCTGGAGTCTGGAGAATATGTGGTATGAGGAACACCTGAGGGAACTGGAACTGTTTAGTCTGGAGAAGAGAAGGCTGAGGGGAGACCTCATTGCTCTCTACAACTACCTAAAAGGAGGTTGTAGTGAGGCTGGTGCTGGGTCACTTCTCCTGGGTAACTAATGAAAGGACAAGAGTTAGTGGCCTCAAGTTGCACCAGGGGAGGTTGGATTGCTGGTCCTGAGTTGTAGGCCCCAAGTAGGAGTTGACCTGTGGATGAGTCAGAACCTAGTAGAATGTTTTGTTTTTCCTATTGGCTTCATGTTCCAGAGGCAGTACCTGGCCCACCTGTGTCTCTGTGGCTCTGCCCTCACCCAGGTGGTTGTGGTTGGGGTGGTGGGTGAGGCCAGGGCTATATTAACCAGGAGCTGCTCAGCTGGAGGAGTTTCTTGTTGTGTGTGGCTTCTGTTGGAGCTGGTTGCATCTTGCAGAGCTCTCTTGGTGGTGTTCTTCTGTGAGAAGGGCCACTGAGGGAGCCATCTCTGTCAGTTGTGTCCAGCAGGTGATGCTGGCACCACAGTGGGCAGTGGTGGAGGTAGGCCCACAGGAACTTACAGCGGAAAAGTTTGAAAGAAGACTTCCGAAGGGATGTTGCTGAGTTCAGCGTTGGTCTGTGTAATCAGGCAACTGATGGCAGCATAAAATGATGACTGAACCAGCACAACAGAGGTTTAGATTAGATATCAGGAAGAAGTTCTTCTCTGAGTGAGTAGCCACTGGAACAGGCTGCTCAGGGAGGTGGTGGAGTCCTCACCCCTGGAGGTGTTAAAAAAATGGGTAGATGTTCCTATGTGGTGCTTCAAGACATGGTCTAGGGGTTAGGGGGGTGTTTGAAGAAGGTTGGACTAGATGATCCTAGAGGTCTTTTCCAACCTGCATAATTCTATGGTTCTATGATCCTCTGCTGCTAGAATCCCTATTTTGATGATGTAGAGTAACTTGGCCCTACATTAGCTGATAAAAATGTGCAATTCAACTATTTTTGTAGGAATTTGTTATCTATTAAGAATCTCTTGAATAATTAGAAACTGAAATGCGCTTTCAGATTGACTAATCTGTTAAAAACATGAAAGAGTAAAGTTATGATGAAATGACAGAATACTAGAGAAAAATCAAATTCTCCAGCTAAAATATATTAGTGAGCAGCTCTTCTTCCATCAGTTATTTATTACATAATGTAACATCTTAGGGTATTTTTTAATATTTGATACTTCACTCAGGTATCATTAACAACCACTGATGTAAATAAAAGTGATCTGATGTTCCTTATTATTGCTTTCTCTAGACTTGCCTGTGAGATGATGTATGCATACTTAATTTCTGGTTGGTTTGTTTGTCTATAAGGACTGTTTGCCATACTGGACTGAGTGCTTGAATAAAACTTCTCTCCTTCACAGCCTTCATCCATTCAGGTGCTTTTAATCATGAAGTTTTCTTGACCTCATCCTTAAGTTCATTCACAGTCACCTTGCCTTAACTTTTCTGATTTCACCGTTCTGTTTTTCTCAAATATGACTTTGTCTTCTTTAACCACTAGCTGTGTATGGCAGTTGCAACCGACTTGACAAAAACCTAATAAAGGCCAAAGCTTGCCAGAGAACTGATAAAGATTAGTTTGGTGCCTCACAGTCATTAAATGGTGTCTCATGACAATTATGGGTGCCCTATGACAATTAACTGGCACCAAGCCAGGCCCTTAGCTTGCCTTTGTTGTGGGCTTGCCCCATACTGATTAGAATAACCACAGTGCTTGACTAGGGTATAAATGGAGCCCCGATGGAGAGCTGATTTTGAGTTGGTTCCAACAGTGCAGGTGGGCATTGCATTCAGGCCCTCCCCTTGGATATATGGGACATTATCCAAGGAAGCTTCAGCGGACTGAGTGAGCCTCACTCTCCCTTTGGTGACTGAATACTTATTCTAGATGCATCCTTGAGTGAGCCCTCACCCCCTTTGGCTGGACACTCCCCTTTGGGTACCCTCATGTAGGAGGTTTTCCCTTTATAAGTGTGTGTGCAAATGTTTTGATTCATCTTTTTAGAAAGAATATTCCTTGAAGCATAGGAATTAGTTGTGTAGTAGAATATTCCCAACCGACACCCGAACTTGTAATTTAATTTTGTCAGAAGGAGTGCCGAGTAATCTTGGTTACAAAAATTCTGCATTATGGGTAGCTGCTACTGTCTATTTTGTGGGTGCCTTCATGACACTGGGCTTTGTGATTGGTTCCATTGTTGAGTATTATTTAACTTATATATATACACAAATAAAAACATGTCTTTTTGACACACACAGCTATTTTTTCATGTGTTATTGCAAAAGAATGTGGTCTATGCTCCACAGCATGTAGCTTTTAGGAAAGATTCTCAAACAAGTATATCATTTTCTGCAAAGAAGAGTCATTTCTGTTGTTAGGCAGAGCATCTCTATATATTTATTTGTTCCAATAAATTGAGTGAACTTTTCAAAGTATTTGTAATGTCCAAAAACAGCCAGAAATATGGGTTTGTGTATTCAAATTGGGCAGATTTAATCCCAGTGACAAACAGATGGTCAAACTGTAGATATCTGTGCATAACATGTAGACTTGTAAAGGGAACATCATAGCAGAAAAAAATGCAGTCATCTATGAAAGGTATCAACAATATACATGGTCATATTCTGCCCTCTGGGACCACTAAAGAGGCTGTACCTTATGCTCGTCTCATGATCCTCGTACCAGTTCAACAGTAACCTCACTGCCTATGTAATAGGTAAGGCAAGGCATGGAGGCAGTTTTTGCCTTCGGCTCTTTTGGGGAATTGAATTGACTTTTGTAGATGCAATGCCATAAAATGAGATTTCTGTAATATGAAAAAGCAAATAAATGAGAGCTGCTTCTCTAAGTAAGTGCTCTGAATCTGACCATTGCCTTATTGTAGATACTTGTGTGATTAGAGAATCGTGATTTGGCAGCACTGCTGGTCACTTTGTACAGGTAAGTATGGCTATATATGCTTCAGTGTAACAAACATTTGTTTAGTAACTGTTTAGCATACAGGTGGAGCAAAGTGCTTAGTTTGGTTTTATTTCATGCATGACAACCTAGGGGTTGACTTAGAATTTATTTATTGTCACATCTCTATATCAGTCTTCCTGAATGTTTAAGGCTCACAAAGACAAAGTTTTAGGAGAAGCAATGAAAAACATTATATTCTGGTTTTGTTGACAACCAGAATAGTAGAAAGACTCCACCTTCCAAAAAGGATTTATTTTATTTTTGCCATTTCCTTTCTTAGGCTGTTGGAAAGGTTTCCTTCTTTTAATTTTGTTTTTAAACAAAGGAATTCAGGACTAGAATCTTGAAATTATACACTCATACAACAAAGGTAATTTGTTCTGATTTTTATTTTTTTAAGCATGTAGCACTTACCATTTCCCACAGTATCTCTTTTGCACTGAAAATCAGAAGATAATTTTGGAAAGCTAGGAGTACATTACAAGCTGGATGTAAGCTAAGAACTTTTAATAATTCTGCCACAAATTCCATTTGTTGTAAGAAGATCTTTGTGTAGAAATTCTTAAAATTCAGCTGTCTTTATCTTGTCATTTCTTCCCTACAGAGTAATTTTAGCTTGATGTTTACTTTTTCAAACTGACTTCAACTGTTTCAATCAAGACTTGTCTTAATATGGTGTAGAATCTAGCCCATTTCCTGTTGAAATATTATCTCTGTAGGATTTATAAAAATTGTCTTTATTCAGTAATTCTATTACCTTACATTTTTCTAGGGTGTTTATCTCTTAAATTCTAAAGCATTTTACCTGCTAGGTCACCATTTCAGAATTGACCAAAAACAGAAAAGATTTTCTCCAATGGCAAGAATGACAGTATAAGAATCAGACAAGGAATGGCAATGGAGGGGAAGGATTATTCTTTTATTCCTACTCTTGAATACAATTGCTAGTTATAATTAATAAAATTAATACAATTGTTAGCTTTTGGCTAATGGATACTTCCACAAAAAAATAATAAACATAGGTTAATTACTTTCTAATTTATCATTTAGTTTCCAAACTATTTGGAATATATTTAATAAAGAAAATTGAGGACATTTTCTTTACTTTTGCTGTTTAAAACAAACAAATGAGGAAAATAACCCTTGTGTGTCAGAGAACCCTACCAAGTTTAAAGACAGAGAAAGGAAATAGTTTGAAAACTATTTTCAGTCTTGAGAAAAGGAACATTAGATTTCACAAATGGTTCTTGTAAATGCACCTTCCCCCTCCCAGTGATTGTAATTTGATTGTTCCTATCGACTGCCTTGCTACAGTTGTAAGAGGAGTATAAGGTGACTAATGCAACCATAACTTGCCATCCAGTGGCCTATTTGTGAATTACCACAGTTACATTTATTTAAATCAGTTAAGGATTACATTCATTCCTTTAGGAGAGGATTCGTGTTTGCCAGTTCATCATCCCAAACAGGGAAGCCCAGCTTCTATGCCAGTGCTAGATGCTATTCTATAGCATTTAGTAAGGAGGTCATAGATGGTTGAAACAGGTGATATATGACTACTGAGCTTGTGGTGGACCAGAGGAAATGAGACATGTCAATCAACAGATAAAACAGAAATACCAGACATAGTATCATAGTAATATTTTTAAATTAATTCTTTTTACTTAGTAATATTTTTGCCATCTTGTATAGAATATTATTTTGCTTTTAGAGTAGTGCCTTTGTTTTCATACAGCTGCAACAATGCTGGTTGTGTTGTGAATTACTGTTACATCTACATTAATTCATGTGACAACATTCAAATAAGGTAGTTTGCAAACAGGAAGACAAAGGGTACTTGCAAGAAATGTCCTGAAACTGCTTACCATCTGGCACAAATCTTAAGTAAAGCATTTAAATTTCATATGATGAGCCAGGAAAAATGTCAGTTTTGCACAAAATAAGTTACTTTGTCCAGGGAGTGGAAAATAAATTTTCTGTTGCAGGGAATCTACTGTCTTTTTATCATCTCTTCAAACTCAAATGTGCACTCATTTGTTCTGTGTTTTCACTTGTCCTATAATAATGACTTGTTCTCATTATTTATGACATCTAGCTAATACAATATGCCAAAGTACAACTTCACACAAACTCTATACCTTGGAATTGTTTTTGTTCAAACAGAAAAAATGTAGTAACCTCTCCAGCAAAAGTACTATATCATGCCAAGGAAGGTAAGGTGAATATAGAATTCTGTGGCAGTTAAAAAATACAACTCCTATCATTACTGTTAATCAAAGTGATGAATATACAATATGCTCCTTGTGGTATATAAACATACTCTATCTTCTTGCTGTCCCTATTACAGCAAATGGAAGAAAACTGGTCTCTGGAGTGCCAAAAATACTGTACTCGAGCTGAAATTACAAGGGAGTATTAGGCACTCTCCCAAAACTGAAAAGCCAACATTTCTAATAAGGCCCAAAAGGCAGTACTGTTGATGTACGTATGGCTATACCTTGTTGCAGCTCCTTTGAAAGAAAATAAATATTAATTAAATTGCAGCCCTGAGATATAATAAGTTGAATCTAACTTAATGTGCACAACAAGCTGTTGTATTATAACTGGGCATTTTTAAAATTGAAAACACCTAGCTTTTAAGAGATATTTAATACAGCTGTGTATTCACTTATTTAAGGGCTCTAAGGCTTTACATTATTATTGGTCCATAGATGGACATAGTGGCATATGTCTGGAGTTATAAGATTTAGGGACTCCTAATTGCAACTTCACATTAAGAAAAGTCCTATCAGTACAATTGTTCTGTTTACTATTCGGGATGGGAAATGAGTTGCCTGTAACTTGGTCTCAAGTGGTAATTTATGTTCCCCACAAACTGATAATCCGTTTGAGTTCAGATTGAATTTGTCTGGCTTCAAATCTGTGTTACACAAGTAACATTTAAGTGTACAGGAATTGCCTCTGTGAAGGAGCTCTGGCTGAAGATCTGTGCTACAGACAAGACATGCACACTCATTAGGGGAGAGACTTTCTGAGCTGTGGTAATCAAATATGTGGTAGCTCAGCAGTAGTCCAGCTGGGTGCAAGCAAGGCCTTGTAAGAAGAGAAAAAAATTCTTCTGAGCTGGAGCTGAAGCTTACTAAATTTGTAATGGGTTATGCTTCCCATGAACAGAATAATATATGTAAGCAAAAAAATACTTTGCAATATGAAGTTGAACTATCAAATACACTGGCCAAATGGGATGCTGGAGAAGGGTTAAGGTGTGTTTGATACATAGCTAAAGCTTTTTTTCCCCTTGTTTTGTTTCATTTCTATTTTATCATAGGACTTAAAAGCTATGGGGAATCTTCTTCCCTTAATTCTACATCTCTAATTATGAGCAAAATAATTTTTGTGTGCCTGGCTTCAATGAATTATGTAGACCAGGATATTTAGTGATACCAGGGTATTTATTGACCTAGGGTGTGTATTGTACTAGGCCCAAATCCAGCAGCAAGCCTCATAGAATCAAAGCATAGATCGCAGATATCTATACCTTTGTGAGCTGAAATCAAAATTACCCAGAACAGGTTCCTGTTAAACTACTAAGTTACACTCTAGGGAAAAGAGGACAGTATAGTAGGTGTTTCTTATTTTCCTTCATCTCCATTTCAAAGACAATAAAACTAGTTAGTAAAAGAGAGATGAAAAAAATGTAGGCATATACAGTACTTCTACTTCTGACAGTACAGCAAGGTCCTGAATTCATACTGCTCTTTTACATGAGGTCCTCCAATGACTGCAGTTTGCATGCACCCAGTTGAGTCATTGTTAAGAAAACAGTGTTCATGCTTCCAATTTCAGCTGAAATCAGTGAATGAAAAGCAGAGAATATTTCAAATGAAGAGCTTTAATACAGTATGGATTTAACTTGTCTCATCGTTAAGGTCTTTTGGATTCTTTATATAGTGACATGTTGGAAACCTGATCCTCTACTGAAAATATCAAAGACTGGTTTTACTTGAAGGAAAATGGATGGGCAGGGAGTGCAATTGATTGCTGGCCAGAGCCATTTTTCCTGGCCATGGTAACTATTTCAAGATTAAGCTCCCTTGTTAAAAATTGAAGGAGGAATCGTTTGTCATATTTGGACTCTCAGGAGCTCCAAATTTTAAAATGGAATCTGACCGAAACAATTACTGATTTCCCCGTGTTTATCTGTCCTTGAAAGCATCTCCACTCCTAGAGTGTTGGCTGCCTGAAGTCAGGGCAAACTTTCCAATAGCACAACTACCCTCCACTGGGCTGCTCCTTCCCTTGGGTGACCTTGGAAAGGGTGCTCCCAGATAGCTCTGAAGGAGACCTCAGCAAGTGAGGTACCCCTTTCCCAGAGGAGCTGAGCTTAAACCGAGGCTTTAGTGCTTGACCCCTACCTGGGCTACAGCTACAGCCATGCCACAGCCAGGGCTGTGCTTGGCTGTGGAACTCCTTGATCTGCACCCATACCATGACTCACAGGCTGACTTCCTGGCCTGACCTGAGGCCTGCCTCATCCCTGTGGACTTGCCTTGCAATCACTGGGCTAGGTCTGACCCTGCTTATCTTCACTGGACCTCTCCATGGAATTTGGATGTCATTCTAATGAGTTTTTTTCAGGCAAGCCAAAACTGACAGGTATTCAGAGAAAGGGGTGTGAAATGGGCAACAGTTCCAATGGCAGTAATTTTCTCTTTCGTTAGGAGAAAATCACATAGGCTAGTTCAGGTTAGTTTGTCAGCCCATATTTACCCCACATGTGATAACAAAGATATATTGACCTACCACATGTAATTAAAGGGAAAAATCCTTAATGAACTTTGTATCTCAAAAATTACATCAAAATCTTTCCCTAGCTCCTGCAAAGACTTCTGAAATGCCTCAGAATATTGTTCAGCTAGCCCTGAAAATGTATGTTTTATGGCAACAAACAACTGTTGATCATTTTCCAAACTCTTCTGGTACATTCCTGCTGGGTTTGTGTTCTCTTCAACTCGGAGAAGTTGAAACATTTTCACTCGTCTGTTTAGAACAGATGTGCTTGTTACTTGAAGATAGAGAGAAAAAGGATATTTAACCTCTTCAATTAGAAAACATGCACCATCTAAAATTCACAGTATCCTTCACTTGATTCTTGCTGCTTTTTTTTAAACCTAAAGTTAAGGAGGCTGGTATCATACCACTACAAAATCCATAAGCCCCAAATCTCCTAGTTGAAACTACTTAGATTTCTATCTAAGCTCAAAACTCACTTCTCTACGCAGCTGTTACAAACTCAAGGGAATCAGCAGAGACTTGCATGCTTCGCAAATCCTCCGCCCACCTGCAGAATTACCCACTGCACTACAATGCGGCAGGTTGGCAATAACATGAAGCTGCTGTGCAGCTACAGTAAGGAAGGAGCAGCAAGTGTCAACAATCTTTCTGGCACACACTGGAGATAGTCCTGGGACTGTAAGAAATAGTGGGAAAGCAAGTTTAAGTGTCCTAGTCTCCTCCATAATTACAATTTTTCACTTAAAAGATCACAGGCACGTTCTCATCCTTTTAGAACTTCAAAAGTCAGAGATGTCCCAGTGGCCATGAATGGGATAATCGTGATTTATGAGAGTATGTCTCTAATGGGCTCTCACTATAGAATTTACAGGCAATGACAGCTGCCAGGCTGACAGAGGCCTCATTCAGGGTTTAGAGTCTTATCTCTTGTTCAGGATATCAGGCCACTGGAGCAAAGTTATGGAGTTTGTCATCTGTAATGAAATGAAGTCATATGAGCCTTCAGCAAAGGTAGTATGTAATCAGTCCCAGATAAGTTATTATTAGGGTTCCTATGATCTGTTTGAGGAGAGGGGTTAGTTAAATTTAGTGTCTGCTTCTTTTGTAAGAAAGAAAAGTAGAAAAGGGAGTACTTGGATTAGTTTGAATATTTTAAGCATGAAACATGCTGACACATTAAACAAGTGATAAATATTTCAATATTCTCCTTGGAACGGATCCATATTGGTCTCCATCCAAAGTTACCAAGAGTAGTGTTGATCCAATTCTAGTAATGGTAAGATAGGCTTGTCATATAGATGTAGAAACTTATGTAATAAAACACTGGACAAAGGCAAAAAGAGACAAAAGCAATGTATGAAGTTTTAAAAAGGCATAGTTCAATTTTTTGTTCACTGTGGTATATTCTATATTAACATAGAGCATGCTATTTGCATCTTTAAATAGAATTATCAAAAAAATGCCATGCTTTCCTATGCTGGGAGTTAAACTGGCTCTGTTAGTTCAGCTTTAAAAAAGAGCAAAGCAGTCTGGACAGTATCCTTACATGTGCCAGCAACTCCCAAATTAAATCACTCTAGCTAAGGATTTCATAATACCATAGCTCCACCATGCCACCTCCTGTCTACTATAAGGTTAGTAAGTCATGTGGCCAGGCTTTAATTCCTACCAAGGCTATACCTGAAATGTAAGGAAATTCTAAGTTAGTTGATTACTTCTGGTCAAGTTTAGGAGCCTTGAGCAACTCAAAGGAATGCAATAGATATTTGAATCCTGTCCCTGACTTCCATTAGCCATTAGGTGAAGACTACATCATAAACCTTGTCTATCTAGAATAGCTTTCACACCTCTGCTCTGAATTCATTAATGGAACTCAGAAATTTTGTAGTCTTCATTTACACTATACTGCTTGAATTGAAGAGGATAAATTCTATTTCCTGCATTTTTATTTGGTTATACCATTGCAGATATGCCTATTATGCAATGTTTAAGTATTGTTCCCAGTTCTGCTGGAAACAGGGGATAATGTCAATCCTCTCTAGTCTATGATTAATCTTCCAATGTTTGGTCTTTTCAGTACTCTGGATCCTCATTTGATATATCAGTATGTAGCTATACTTCTTACTTCAGAAAAAAAAAAAAAACAAAAACATTAAAAAGCATCCCAAGTTAATCTACCCACTTAAAAGGCATGAAAAGAATCATCCTCACATGTGACTGGTATATGCACATACAGAGATATGTAATATGTAGAGATATCTGAGCCCTAGCTTACAAGCCTAATAGTACTGTGAAGAAAATGAAGATAACATATGGATGTGGTCTGAGTCATAGAGTCTTTCTTAGCAATAATAATTCCTTAAAGCAAATATATATGGATTTTTTATTATTCTTTTTCAGTAATCATCTATTTAAATATCTAAGTGTTTCTGAGAGCTCCTGTTTTAGTAATTTTGCTCAGGAAGAATTGTTTTCTTTATATGAACAGTGATGAAAAACCAGCCTGGCTTAGCAAAAAAACTTTTGTTACTGGCTTTGTAGAGATCACTATTTCAATGCTGTGTGGAGCTGGCTTGTGTTGTTTCTTCTAGTAAGTATGTAGTTATCATGCAGTCTTGTCAGAGTGTTAATAGGACTATTCGCAATCATATCTGAAGAGATGAACCTAACCACAGATGCCACCTTTGCTCTCCTCTTGTAGGTGCTCTGTAGGAATAAGAACCTAGTTAAACGAATTCAGCATCAGCATTGAGTCCAAGGTCATTCTAAAATCAATTAGTAAATATACTATGTTTTTTTAATGAGGAAAGCAGTGCATAAATGCATGCCAAGCAAAATGGGTCTAGACAGAGAAAAAGGAGAAGGGTAGCCTGTACAGGTGAAACCTGGATCAAAGTTGTGGCTGGTAGGGGAGCCTTATTTAAAAAGTAATGTTGAGAAATATTGGATTGAATTGCTTGCTCATATAACTACAGAGGCCACAGTCACACCTGATGCTGCAGCTTCCCTACCAGAAAGGACAGTTTCAGCAAAATGTTTTATCTTCACAATTTTCTGGGTAGCAGGAACAAGCAGTTGAAGGGGAGAACAACCCCAAGGTATCGCTTGCAGTTCTCCTCCCTCCTGCTTAGCACAGAAGTGCAAATTTAAAGCTTTTTAGCAAATTTGTAGCTCAACAGAATTTTGCTTTCTCAGTGAAATTCCAGTTGCTACAAAGCTTCTGTTTTATTTATTTTAATAACAATTAAAATGTATTGCTGTTTTCTTTCACCTGTTCACTAGCACATTAGGTTTTGACTTCCCTAGTGAGAAAGCAGGCAATATGCCAAGATGAGTTTCTAAATGTCTGTTCATCATTGGGGTCTACTGGACTCCTGACCTGTCCTTAGAAAGTACAAATTGGTTTCACTTGAAGATACAGCTTGGAGTTTTTTCAACAGCATATAAGTGACATACTGAGCCTGATGATATGTCAGCTTATACCCATTTTACATATGTGCCATTTTGCTTACTTGAAGTGCTGGGGCCTGAGTTGTGGGCCCCAGGATGAAGTTGACCTGTGAATGAGCCAGAACCTAGTAGAATGTTTTGTTTTTCCTATTGGCTTCATGTTCCAGAGGCAGTACCTGGCCCACCTGTGTCTCTGTGGCTCTGCCCTCACCCAGGTGGTTGTGGTTGGGGTGGTGGGTGAGGCCAGGGCTATATTAACCAGGAGCTGCTCAGCTGGAGGAGTTTCTTGTTGTGTGTGGCTTCTGTTGGAGCTGGTTGCATCTTGCAGAGCTCTCTTGGTGGTGTTCTTCTGTGAGAAGGGCCACTGAGGGAGCCATCTCTGTCAGTTGTGTCCAGCAGGTGATGCTGGCACCACAGTGGGCAGTGGTGGAGGTAGGCCCACAGGAACTTACAGCGGAAAAGTTTGAAAGAAGACTTCCGAAGGGATGTTGCTGAGTTCAGCGTTGGTCTGTGTAATCAGGCAACTGATGGCAGCGTAAAGTGATGATGACTGAATTAGCACAATGAAATTGGTGTAGTCAGCAGCTCGGTCTGAAGGAAGATCCTATGAAATTGGATGAAATGAGACTGGGAACACTCTCAAAAATGTCCTGTGTGCCATTGTCAAGGTTGCGAGAAAATGAAGGTGAGCAGAAAGAGTCAAGGTGGGACCAGCTTGAGCAGAAAGCTTTTGAGAGTAAGAAAGTGCCAGTGAGCAGAGATAAAGAGACAAAGCGATGAAAGTGATTAAAGTAGTAAAGAGCATAAGGGAGTAGAAAGAGACAAAATGAGCAGAAAAGTTTAGAAAGTGTTTGTGTGTAGAAGGTGAATGTAAAGAACCCCAATTTCCTTGTAATAAAAGACTGTGAATTGAATGCGCTTGTGTTAAGAAGATAGTTACGGAAATATGATGAAAGTGCCTGTGTGAGGAATTGCCTGGAAGGTTCTATGGACTCTGGCCTGAGTGGTGGGGCAATGCCTGTAACCTGAGTCTGGGCGATGGCAGTGCTCCAGAGCTTGGATAATGGTAGGGTCATTATTGCCCAAAAGGTTCTATGGGCCCTGGCCTGAATGGTGGGGTGATGCCTGTAACTTGGGTCTGCATGATGCTTGTTCTCTGGGTCTCTAGTGTGGATGATGGTGGTTCTCTGGACTCTGAGACTAGGAGTTGGTAGGCTAATACTGTCCATAAAGCTTTCCAAATCCTTAGCCTGGATGATGGTAGGGTAATTATCAGCTGAAAGGCAGGGAAATTAATGATGTGTGTGAGGAATTGCCTGAAAAGTGGTCTGGACAGTGGTAGTTCTCTGGACCCTGGCCTGAAAGACGATAGGACAATTATTGCCTGTAAATTTTTCCAAAATCCTGGGTCTGGGTGATGGTAGTTCTCTGGGCCCCAGGCTGGATTTTGCTGGGGTGACTATGTCTGAAAAATTCTCCAAATGTCTGGTTTGGCTGAACATATAGTAGTGGTAGGGCAATTAATGAGAAATTGCTTGAAACTATCTCCAGATCTTGGATATGAATGCCTGGTCTGTTGGAAATCTTTGGCTTGGATGATGGTAGGGCAATTAACAATGTATGAAAATGCTTGTTTGAAGAAGATTGTTAATAATGGAACAGAATAAGAAGCACTTGTGTAAAATAAGATTAAGATTGTGACAATGGAAGGTACTATAACCACAAAGGATTTGGGGACAGTGATGAGCAAAACTGATCTTGGAAAAGATAAGTGGATGAAGACACTTCTGAGTGTCTGTGTGTCTCAGTAAGGACCCTGCCCTGAGTGAATGTTTGAATACAGGGATATTAAGTAGAAATTCTGTTCAATACAGTCATATATAAATCGTGTAATAAAGGCAGCTTCTTCTTATGCTTCATGGCCATCAACTTTTAAAAGGCGTCTTCATACGGTAGCCCCATTGTGACCTTTATAGTCAATTTTCAACAGGACTCACCCTCAAAAGAGCCATTATTTTAAGCTTTTTTTGAGAACCTGTCTGCTTTTGATGCCTAAATGCAGAGTATTCTGTTCTGTCAATCTACTCCATCCTGTTCACAGAATAACACTTCATTTAATAACACTACAAGTCTTATTTCAAATTACAGTTTTAAAACAGACATTATAATGATTTTAAAAAGAAACTAAGTCTTCTAGAAATTCTAGTCCTACAATGTTCTCTCTTCTGCTTCCGTGTTGGTGCTACCTTTTGATTCACACTGGATGAAGTTTGGTTTTTTTTTCGTGCTATCCCACTGATGAAGTCAGAATATTGATACTTCATCTGAAAATCCTTCTAAAATTATTCCATTTTTTCAATTGGTCCAGCTGGAGAGACAATGAGAAACACTAAACTTATCAACAGACCCTTGGAAAGCTCAAAGGATTTAGCCTTTCAGATGTCATTTGCTGTGTGATCAATCAGTAGGTCTACTTTTTTCTCCAATGTTCCTGAGTGGACTTTGCATATGAACTGCTTTAGGGTGATGAGCTGTGAACTGCTAGAAATACATGCTAATTTTCCCTTGAGAAGGGTCATGTAAATCTATTTTTCAAAATGGAATAGCTTATGCAATCACAGACAGGCATATTTTTGGCTCTCTGTGTCTTTATGATCTCTCTTTATCAGCATACCAGCATGTTGGCATAAAAACTAGGAACATTTGAAGTACTCATTGAACCACAGATAAAGAACCAGAGACTTCTGGCATTATAACTGGCACTGGAACTGTAGGATGAAGTACCAACTGTCTGCCTCTAAGCAGTTTGTAAGTTCCAAGGAGGGCAATTTTTTTCTTGTATCATTTGTATCATGCTGAAGAAGGTAAATTCGGTATTGTAAGGCAGTTAAAAGAGACAGTTGGGGTTCTTCAGCCCGGAGAAGAGAAGACCACCGGGAGACCTTGTTGCAGCCTTTCAATACTTAAAGAAGGCCTACAAGAAATCTGAAGAGGGACATTTTACAAGAGCATATAGTGACAGGACAGGATGTCATGGTTTTAAACTGAAAGAGTAGATTCAGGATAGATATAAGAAAGAAATTTTTTACAATGAGGGTGGTGAACCACTGGCACAGGTTGCCCAGAGGTTGTGGAAACCCTATCCCCGGAAACATTCAAGGTCAGGTTGGATGGGGCTCTGAGCAACCTGATCTAGTTGAAGGTGTTCATTGCAGGGGGATTGGACTAGATGACCTTCAAAGTTACCTTCCTACCCAGAGTTTTATCATTCTATATGATTCTGCGATTTCTTGAACCCTATCAAAGTAAATGGTTGAATCAGACTGAGCACCGGTTCACTGGATAGCCCAAGAACCCATTCAGGCTTCCTACTTCTGAGAAGCAAAGACAATTAGACTCTGCCAGTTCTTCCTATTTATTATCATATCTCTTCAGATCTTAACCAATGTTAGATTTTAGTTTTGAAGCCCAAGAAGAAAAATAAAAGGAGAAGGGAAGTTTTCCAAAAAGAAGAAATTGAACCTGCCTGAATGAAATAGGAAGGCACAGCTGGGCAGGCAATCATCCAAATATGAAGTATTAGAGGCATTGGTCAAGACCTTAATCTTCTTTGAAGTTGGTCAAGTGACATAGCTTCTCAGTATTACATTTCCTTTACTTTCAATATCTCTGTCCTTACATATCCTGCATTGGAGACTTCAGTGTTGCAAAGTTAAAGATGACCCTTAAAATTGCAATGTGAGCAGAATTGTATAGAAAGTGGCCATAAAAAAAACTTGTAAATAGCCTGAGCTTAACAGTTAATGTTAGATATGTGCAATCATTGAGGCTGTGAAGGAAAAGATTAAATGCTCTAGTTCTAGCAGAGAATTAGAATACCCTGATCTGAGATGATTTAAAATGAAGTTTTGTTGTATCAGCTAAACAGAAGACAGGCAAAATGTGTTCCTCTTCAAGGACACTGTGATCAAATCCTCAAGCAGGGAAATGATATTGGTAGTAGCATTCCAAGTGATCATTAGCACAAGAAGTTAGAGCATGTAGCGCTTCCAGAGGAATTCCAGAGGGAATGATTTTTAAATAACAGCTTCTTGTGATTATCTTTCTTGTGGAGGAGCCTAAATGCTGAATTCATTTGTGCTGAAAGTAATCTATTTCTTCCTTTTTTTATTTCTCATCTTCCTCCTTTCCCCTTCAAAACAAAACCCTGAACATCATTTCTTTGTTTCAAGAAATTAAAAAGTTCAAACAATAATAGTACTAATAACAAGTAAGTAATTCTCTGTTTGCCATCCTGCAAGGGTGAAGACTGCCATGTAAATAAGTTAACACAACAGAACTCGAATCAGACTGCTGATATCAGTGGACAGATCACTATTGCTTTCACTGCTTTACAGATGAGGCCTTGGGCACAGTAATTACCACATCACTGACTGCCTTTTCTCCTGCTGCTAATTGTTACTTCTTGGTTAGCTGAATACTTAATAGAGAAGAAGAGGAACATCATCTTGTATTGTATCCTTTTTTTAATTGTTGTTCTTTTCCTTCCTGGAATAAAAATTTTAAAGGACCTAGCTGCTGGTGGTGAGATTAATAATGTCACATCTAGAAAAGCAATATCTGCTAGAATAGCTATGCTGTTGCATGGTATGAAAAAATGTGTTCCAGCTGATATAACAGTCTAAGAAGGCACAAAAAACTGATACAGCATCAATATATGCTGACAAATAATACTTTCTGGATATAGTTCAGGAAAGGAGTGTAGATATATCAACAAAACTTTCCTGCTAGTATGTACAGTATTTCCACAAGAGGGCTCTTCCAGTGTAGCTCTATTCACAGCAGAGCTGTACTCCACTGCAAGAGAACACCTTCATGTAATGGGGTTCATGTATAAAGCTGTGCTCTGGATTAGACTCCATGAATGTGGAAGCAGAAATTCACTTTCATCACTACAATATAATTACCTTCTGAAGTCTTACTAATATACTGTAAAAGCAGTCTCAGCCAGGGCATACCTTGTCTGTCTGTGCATCTATTCCCTAACACATGCCTTCTGCTCCCTTCCCATCTCTGCTTCTTCTCAGTGAGGAAAATAAGAGGTTCTTGGCTACTTTTTTTTTTCTTCCTTATTTGCGAGCAAATTAAGCTCGTTATATTAATCTATTATCTGCAACAAATGTGAAAGACTGACAAACGCTCACAGTCTAAAAATGTTGGGAACCACTGAACGAGAGATTTTGTTCAAAATTCCTCCTAAACGGAACAATTTTACTCTGAATGGTTGATTATTTTAACTGTTCAAGCCAATTTAAATACACTTGTTAAGAATTTGTAATTTATATTCTAGTATTATACTGCAGAAATTATATTGCGTTTGTTACTTTTAAGGGCAGCGTTTCAGCAATGTCCTTGCTACTCTTACACTTCTGTATGCAATCATGCGACGTAACCACAAGAGGTCAACAGTGATGCATAATCGCTAATAACACCTTGTTTTGTATGTGTGAAATACATTACAATAGAAATACGTAGTCAGACTAGATTTTCTGGTTATTTTAGAGACTATTTTCTCATGCTTATAGAGATAATGAAACTGTTAACACTTATTTTTCTAAACGTATTTGAATGATGATTGCCTACTATTACTTCCAGAACATTTATTTGCAGCTTTTTTTATAAAAAACTATTTGTTAAAAACTAAGTAAATTGTCCAGAAATATGTTTGCCCAAATTACACAATTGTCTTCATTCATATAATAATAAAATAGACCTACATGCATTCTGTGATATTTGTTAGCATATCCAGGAATGTGCACATTTATTCATTTATCCAGGCATTGCACTGACATTGTATTTTCCCTCAGTGCAGCTCTGCAGATCCTCAGATGTGTTCTCTCATGGTTTAGACTATAGGTCTAATGGTCTAGACTAGGTCTAATAACCTAGACTAGGTGTCATGGTTTAGACTGTTAGGTCCCTGTTCTGTAGGTACAAACTGTGTGTGTGGAGTATGTTTTCTGCCACTGTTTCTTGGTACCTTCTGTACCACTTAGCCCTGGGGCTCGTTGCATATATATGTAAATATATTTCACTGACCTGTTAAAGTGGTGTGTTTACTTCCTTCTTAAAAATTGTGTTGCGTAGGGCTAAGACTTACCAGCTGATCATCATATGACAGCTATTACTGTAGCTATTTGTATTGACATAAAGAAAGCATGTGCATGTGCTCGTCACTTACTTTATTGGCACCTGAACTTCAGTCATTCACTCTGTGCAATTGGAAACTGGGTTTTTTCCTTACAACCTTTTTTATCATTCTATGTCTCATAATCAGCTTTTTCTTTAAAAATTAGATTAAGACCTCAGAAGTAACCATTTTCAAAAGGCTCACCATGGTCATTTGTGATGAAGGGAAACAGAGGTCAGCAACATACAGCATTCCTGGCTGTTAGTCTAAAATGGACTCTCACATATCGCAGATTGCATTCTCATTAGCAGTCCATGTTTCTCTGAATGAAGGTAACATGCCAAACTTTTAAACAGGCACCAGTCATGTTTCATGTTCGTTGTAGTAGGCATAGTAGACAATGGAAAGTTTATTGCAATACTTGCTACCTGACTGGCACGAGTTTGATATTAACTAATGTAACTAGCAGTTGCTTTTACTCATTTTAGATGCACAGGTAATACAGAAACTGACTTTTAGGTTTTGGAAAGGAAAAGGTTTTAATGGACATGCTTCCAGAAGCTTTAAAAATAGAGATGCCTTGAACAAAGAGAGTTCAATTAAGGAAAGCCATTTCAAAATATAATTGATAATTTTTAAGTAAATGTGGCCTTATAACAGAATGCAGATGGTAAACCTGCTATCCAGCCGACCCCAGGGTGTGATCGAGAAACAAGCAGGAGGTGCAATACATTCTATTAATTATTTTCACTGCTACAGTTGTTTGTGATATAATACAGGTCAACAGGGGTTAGCCTGAAGCTTCTCCTAATATATTAGTAAATAAATTTGAACAGATTTTAATTTGCTAATGGAAAGGTTTGAGCCAGTTGCAAATAAGAGTGGAGCTACTTTGTCTTGATCATTACTATGCAACATGGCTGCTTCTAGCCATTCATACAAAATGTTACATTTCCATAAAGCACAATGTAATTTGTCACAGGGGGAAAAAAAATAATAAAAAACCCAACGAAAAAAACCTGACCCACTCTGTAAACTATATTAGATTAACAAAAAATGTGTAACATGAAGCAATCATTCTTACAGAGTCCATAGGATAATTACATGTTGAACACCTGTCCCTGAAGACTTGCCAAATAATCCAGCATGATATCTTTGGAACATGTGTTTCAGGAAGAAAAAAAGTATATGCTGTTTCCAAAGGGTATAAACAAGACTGTGCCTTTTCTCACATACCTCTTAATGATTTCTCACCCTGTTTTGAAGCCTTGCTATGCCCTGCTTCCAACTCTCACAGCTTCCAGTGCTGTATCTTGTAACGCAGCACCAGCTGCATGGACTGTTTGTTTCTCACTCTTTTTCTACCTATAATAACCCTAGAGTGTTTTGGGTTTTTTTCCATAACTCCTCTGTAAACATTTGTAAATATTCTTATTTAACAGAAACAATGATATACAGGTCTGTGTCTTGCCCAAGATCTAGACTCGTAGTAAAATTGAGGGGAGCCTAAGCTTCCAAGCCTAGTAGCATTGTCTTAGTTTGCCTCCTTCTTTACATGGCTTAGAACAGGACTGCTGCAAGCGAACTTTTTAAACGACAGCTCGTTAAGAGGTATAGGCAGTATACTGCTGACAGGTGTTCTAGCCCAGCAATGCTACCTTGTTGCTTTGTTTCACTGATTTTGCATCATAGGTCTGGCACATGTCTTGAATCTCAAAATTTTATTAATTAGATCATGAAGTTTCACTTGTGCATCACTAATTCAGTTACTTTAATATCTCCCTTTCTTCCTTATCTTTTTCAATGTAGGCTAACCTGGTTGTCCAATTAATTCTTTCCACGTTAAAGGGATACACGAGGCTCTATAAATGCTGTACTGATTATAAAAGCTACTGTCATTGATGTTGCCTTAAGATAGGCTTCTAAAAGGGAGAAGGACAATTTCTTCTCAGGGAGGGTTTATGCAGACAGGCATTTGAGGATTCATGCAAGGGGATTCACAAGCTGGCAAGTTAAAAGTGTATGTCCTTAAGTTGTATTTGCCTTACCTACAAACAGAATGTTTCTTACAATTGAACTTTTTCTCCATGTTTAAAACTTCACTTGGTTTTCATGGGTGTGGGTTTTTGTGGGGGCAGGGTTTCTGAGGTTTGGTTTTGTTTTAATGGCCTCCCGGTTTTAAATAGTCCACCTGTTTGTATTGCTCAGATGTATGAGGTGACAGGAAGGGCTGTTAATGTTTAAACCATTGTCATTTTCACCTCTTCTTCTCTCTTTTGTGATGAAAGGAGTGGCACTCGATTTTAAAATGGATACAAATTAAGCAGCATCGAAGGATTAGTCCCCTAATTACAATAATCCTTAAAGGATTATTCAGAGATTGGCCCTTACTAAAGTTTTGAACTTAGCCATGCTAAGTCTGCAGGAGTAGACTGATCTATGGTCCAACAACAAAAGAGAGAGTTCAGGTTTGAGCATCGTTTGCATAAATATGTTTGGGTTGAGAAAATAGTCTACCTCAGACAGCACAACTGCAGACCCATGTGCTGGTTGTTACTGGTAAACTGCTTGCCCTGTGAATCTCATAGTATTTTACCACTTTTCCATAATTCAGTGTTTCTTTCCAATAGAAAAGCCTCAAATAAGCAAACAGAAAGGGGGGCTCCCTGGCTGCCAAGATCAGTGGTGTGAGTTTTCAGGCAAATTCCTTTCTACCATCTCATGGCCTTGAGAAGTGAGTAAAGGGTTTTTTTGGTCATGTGGATTCCTACCATCCAGATGTTTTAGTTGATGATTTCAGTAAACTCTGATTAAAACAAAAGGTCTCCCGAACCTTCTAAATAGCAGTGCTAAGTTCACTGACTGTCTCTGCCTGGATGACGACAACAAGAAATATTTATAGGACTTCTGCTAGCAATATACTTTGTACATAATAATTAATAAAGATTCCAGAGGCTGTGTTTACTTTCCTGTGACATTTCACTGTGTAGCACTTTCACTTGGTTTTCCATATTTTTCTTTTATTTTATTTCCCTCAAGAGGCCCATAATCTTCTCCTAAATTAGATGTTCTGGTGGGGGTTATTTTGGTTTGTTTTTTTTTATTTCCCAAGCACACCCAATTGGTGTGAGACTAGGAAAACAAATAATGTTTAAATGAAAAGAAGAAACATTGCTTTTGAAATGAAAACTTCCAGTGGTAATTTAAAAAGTTAAAGGAAAAAAAAAACAACACACACAAAAGAAAAAACCAACCAAACTAAAAGGAAAGATGAAGCATGCTATTGTGATGCTTTTTTTTAGACACTTTACCATGTCTTTTCAAATTCTGGCCTGAAATTATAAACAACTCTGATTTGACTGTTTCAGAAAGAGAAAGAGAGGTAGGGAGGGAAGGAAGGAAAGAAGGAAGGGCAGAAGGTAGGTTATCTTCTGTTTTTCATAAAGTGCTATGTAATTGTCAACATTTACCTTACTTCTTTGAGAAACAGACAGAACTACTATTAAATGGCTGAACAGATAAGTCAAATCAAGAATGTTTATACATAATTCCACCCATTTTGGCTCAAGGTATGAACCGTAAAATAATTAACAGCAGTATTTAATTCCCCTGCCTTTTTTTCCTATACCCCTTTAATCTACACATTTTCTTCTGTTGAAATCTTGTCCTAGCTATTCACTGTTTTCCAGTTACTTTGTTTTCCTTTTGCTATTTTTAGTATGAAACCTTTTCCTACATTAAGAAATAAAGAAATAAAATCATTATGTCAAGATGTACCATAAGGTGTAACATAGGGGTTCAAAAGGAACAGAGGGAAACACCTCTTCTATGAGGAAAGGCTGAGAGCCTGGTTGTTCAGCCTGGAGAAGAGAAGACCTCTGGGAGACTTTGTTGCTTTTCAGTACTTAAAAGGGGGACAGACTTTTAGCATAGCCTGTAGTGATAGGACAAGAGGTGATGGTTTTAAACTAAAAGAGGGTTGTCGCGGTCGGGTGCGCAGAGGTCCGACCACCTCCCAAAGGGAGAAGGGTTGAGGGTAAATTGGGACATCTCCCCACCAGGCTCGCAAGCAGACACGGAGATCGAAAGAGTATCTAACAAGTTTATTACTAAATATATTCAAATAAAACCTTATTTACTCTATGGAAATATTACAATATTAAAGAACACCATGCCCACCCATTCACTCCCCCTCTCACCCACCGAGAGATAAAGGCAAATAAGGACTTATGTCAAAATACGACCTGTATGTGTGGATGGTGCGTGTG
>VZZY01019082.1:61656-110060 GCA_013400335.1 Eurystomus gularis | reverse complement strand
CTCAGCAGGAGCGATGTGCTCCCTTTGTGCAGTGAGGCGGAAAAGAGAGAAAGTTTGTTTTCTTTTTCGATATTTATGGCTGGCGTTATCACGGTTCCGTCTTCCTGGAGGATTTATGGGAATTGCAGAATAGATTTATGGGAAATCGAGTTTTTTGCTCACTGTTTTAATAAGGCAGAAAAATCATGTGGTCGGTTCACCACAAGGGTGGATTCAGAATAGATATAAGAAAGAAATTTTTTACCATGAGGGTGGTGAAATACTGGCACAGGTTGCCCAGAGAGGTTGTAGAAGCCCCATCCCTGGAAACATTCAAGGTCAGGGCTTGAACCGGGCTCTGAGCATCCTGATCTAGTTGAAGACGTCCCTGCTCACTGCAGGGAAGTTGAATGAGATGACTTCTAAAGGTCCTTTCCAATCCAAACCATTCTATGATTCTCTGAAAACAACTCAGTCTGCATTGTCCTTCACAAAATGGTATTCCCAACCAAAATGATGGAGTAGAGAATAGTAGTGAATATCATCAAGTACTGAATTTTCCTATTCCTATTAATGTTCTCCAAGGATTCTCTTCATATGCTGCCCTGCATTATGCTAGAGATTTTTCTGCGTTCATTTCCACACAGGAATGTCTTTGCCTCAAAAAGAAATTATACTGTCCCTTTGTGGTTGCTGAATACAGTTGCAGTTATTATAAAGCAGCTTAACCTGAGGGCTGTGTATCTACAATTTTAATAACTTCATTGTACAGGAGCAGTTTATATTTTAGAGGACTTTCTATTTCCATTTCTTGTCAGCATTTATGGGTAAACCACTGCAAAGAAAGACAGCCACCTTAAAGTTTCTAAAGTGTAATTGTTATATCTCAGTTCAATGAAACAGTCATATGAAAATTAAACATGAACAAGTATTGAGGGAAGTAAAATTAATTTCAAGACTATGTTAAATATTAAGCTTATAAGTTATTATTCAAAATAATTCAAAAATAATCCTGAGAGCTGCATCTCTAATGGAAAAAAATCATTGTATGATCAGAACTTTTTGAATCACTAAGCTTGTTAAATTCGAAACACCTTTCCTATGGACTTGTTCAGCTGTAATCTTGATTAGTTTTCCGCTGCTTTGATTATCTCTTTTGAAAGCTCACATGAAGAGGTTAGAGGCCAAGGATGGCAATAAAAATTAACAACAAAATCTATGTAGTTGAAGCTCAGGAATTTGGGTTTGCAACTATGAGAAATATTTTATTATGGGTGAATATTTTCGCTGATAATAGAAATTATTAATTTGAGTATGCCTAATGGTAGATACAACACATTGGAAACTCTTTCCTGCATTATTCCACAGCAAATAGTCATTAGAAATACAGTGCTAAATCACTGAAGCAATTTTTGTGAACATACTAGAATTTACTTATATTTTTGGGTTGTATATAGGGCAATAAAGGATTTTATGCAGTGTAATAAAGGAACTACCTTTATTGCTTGAATCTTAACAATGAAAGTGATTACTTTGTAATAATCTTAAAGTCCTTTATAGAATTAGTTGCACATATCAGCTACTTACTTAGGATAAGATTTCTGTCATTGATACCTGAGACTAAGGAAGAATAATCTGCACATCCGCAAGGAAATCTGTATTCTACATAGCATTTTCCCAAATGCTGCAGAAATTTTAAAGTTATGTGGGAAAGGCAATAAGCTCTTAAAAACAAAACACATTTTAAATGTCCTTGAAAGCTAAACAATAAAATTTTAAAGACTTATAATGCATTATTATATGTGAAAAATTAATTGCATCTTATTGTATTTTTCTTTAATTATATATTAAGGCAACTTTACATTGCTTTCAAAATTAGATCATGGTTATGTCTCTTACTACAGAAATGCTTTGCTTTCTAATGTCAACATACAAATATTCAAATCAAGTTAAAACATATTTACCCTGATTACTAAAAACAAAACAAAAACTTGAAATTAACTCATTTTTGTCATTTTCTTGTATGTATACCTAAAATGTATGGATTCATTTTAAGAAAAAGATGTTGCGGGATGAACTTTTAAAACAAGTAAAATTTCTCTTTTTTATCAAGCCTTGTTGTATAAGAGATTTTTATTGCACTAAAATATATTTATGAGCATGGTTTTGAGAGCTTTCCTTCACTACCCAGTTTTCTTCTCCTTGTTAGAAGTAGTTGTTGGTTTTCTCTGTACATCCAGTTTGTGCATTAGCACTAGAGTAGAAGGGTGAAGCAAATAAAAATACTTTTTAAACAGGTAGAAAGGGAATGGTGTGGATCTAAGCTTTGGAGGCTCTTCTGAGGGTTCTGGCATTGTTTGGGAAGCCTGATTACATTACTCATCCCAGCTGCTCACCTGGTAGGACACTCACAGGCTTCTCAGTGAGCTGCAGAGTGGCACTAGTTTGCATAAAGGTATTCAAGAGGCAAAGTAGAGCCAGCAGTGCTTTCCCTGAACATATCATATTTAATAGCAGTGATTTTAGGACTGGCTCAGTGCACTGCACCTGTTTGAAGAAGAAGAGGTAATAGTAACTGTTTCTCCTCAACAGTTTTTCTATGTTAAATGGAGACTTCGGTTTAAGGCTTATCTGTAAGTAGTTGCTCCTTAGCTGCTGTAAATCGACTATATCTATCCACATGTTGCAGTAATTATTCTGAACAACAAGTAGTTCCAGTAGCAGTAGAATGTCTACTTATGTTTTCAGTGTGAAATGCTGTTGGAAATCTTTGATGTCTGTAACAGATAAAAGTGGTTATAGGAAATGATGACTGGCCTCTCAGTGAGGAGCAGGATAGGGTCTTTTTTCACTGACTGTTTTCATCTATGAAGATTTAGAAATGGAGAACATCTGAGAATTCTGCCACTGTGTCACACTTGTCTGAACTTCAAGAGTAGGAAGTGAACTAACTATTGCTTTTGTCTAGTCTTTTCCCTCTCATGCACACCTCCACAGATAGCACACTCGACACTAAGATTTATTTCTTGAGAAAAGTGGGCTAAAACTAAGACAGCCTGAAGTGGATAAGATCAAGAATTTCCATTTTCCAAGCAGCTGAAGAAGTTTCTGTTATCAGGGAACCATTTAGAGACATCAGAGAAAGAGGCAAAATTTAGTGGCTCTGTTAAGCACGTATGTCTTTCTTGGGTATGGCACTGATTTGGGATATGCAGACGAACTTTATTTCCTGTTTTGCTATATGACTCCTGACAAACTGCACCTCCTTGAGCCAGTGCTCCTACTTTGCCTGTCTTCCATAGGCTCTTCACAACAGATTCTTTCTCCTACTGTTTGATTGTGCAGCATCCATCGAGACAGAATTTTGATTTTGGTAGAAAAAATATTTTTAAAAATCTATTGTAATACTAGTAATAACAAGAAATAATATGGAATTCATCACTCCTTAGGACTAGAATAAGAGGTTACTACAAATTCACTACATTCAGATATGCATGTCCTTTGTAAATTGACAGAATAAAAATAATGTTTTTCCTGCCCTCCCTGACCCATTTTCTAATCTGCTTCTGCTTTCAGAAAAGACATAATAACTGTTTTATTTTTACTTACCTTTCTGACCTTGCTTCATCTGTGCTATTTCTTTTGTCCTCAATAAATCAGCTTTAGTATTGAGAATGACTCTTTAAAGGGACATGTCCTGTATGTGTTGTTTTTTCATTCCAGCCTGTCTGTGGATGTTTGTGTGTGGGTGTGTCTGTGTGAGTCTTCATCACCTTGCCTACTATAACAATTAATTTTTTTTGTCAGCTGACAGCAGAAATATCAATGTCAGTATTCATAGGATTTATATCCTTTAATGCCTCTCTTAATTTTCACTATAGCTGTTAACTGTCACCAGTCTACTCAGCTTTTTGTAGGAAGACCATTTAGTATGATGAATACTTCATTATCTCCTGGCACTGTCCTAAACATTGCATGTCAGTTTCCTCTAATGTTTAACCCATGATCCAGGAATGCCCGTAAAATACCTAGGAATAATCTCAGGACATTTTCATCCTGCAGTTTCCTAAGATGAGCATCAGTGGTTAGAGTTAGATTGTCTTTGTGCAGTGGGAGGATGCAACTTTTTGTTTCAGCATTCCTATCTTAAGTTTCTTAAGTTTTATACAGAATGACTGATGTTTTCCTGGCTTTCTGTCCCACCATTTTTCTTATTTTTGTTTAATTTAAATATTTTAAAGTTTGCTTGGTTTTGTGGGGTTTTTTGTTTGGTTAGTTGGTTGGGGTTTTTTGCTTTTGTTTTTTAATTCCAGGAGGTTACTAAGGGTGTAGCTATTGGCTCCTTGCTTGAGTGTCAGAGCAGAAGGGTGGGAGCAGCCAATCAGGAGAGATTCTAGTTGTATTTTCATATGAAAGCTAGAGTCTTGAAGTACTCCAAACATGCTGGCTGCAGATCACTTCCCATGGAGCTGTTTAGTGAAATAAATTTTTTAAAATAAGCAAAATAGTGACAGGGCTATGACCCTTTATCATCAGTGCAAGTACTGTACTCAGCTGTTATAGGAGATTGGGTCTTTCTTGATAATGCTTTTTCAGCCTCGTTGCTGATGTTAAGAATACTAAGCTGCTGTATGTCACTATTGCACCTTGGAGGAGGTGGAAGACAAAGGCTTGAAGTCAGCCTCTTCTAAAAAAAAAAACCAAAGTAAGCAAAAACCTGGAATGATGCCACAGTGTAACTTCAATACAAAAGATGGAAGAGAACCAGTGTTAACTTAATAATTATTCTTGTGGTGAACAAAGCTTGGGGAAGGTAAATTTTAAAGCAATTTTAATGTGGATGTCAAAGTTTTTAAGGAATTCGTAACTACTACTTATCTTTTGAAATCTTGTCCTCATTCCTCTAAAAAGCACAGAGTCTGTCTCTGATCAGGTGTGAGCACTTGAATGTTACCTCCAAACTAATGGACTACAAATCTATTTGGCCCAAAATCCTATCCATAGTCCTACATGTGGCAGCCTTATTTGAGCTATTATCAGCTAACAGAGCAAGTAGACCTAGTGTATGATTGTTACTATTTGAATGTATAGGTACAGGTGTTACTTGTTGCAAATTAAAAACACTGGGGAGCAATTAAGAGGAGATTCCTCAGTTTTCAGAGAAGTATCATGGAAATGACTTAATAGTTGCTTTATCGGATGTGATGGTATGTAAGTGAGACACTTAGGTGAGGCACATTACTGCAGATGACACTTGAAATTATTTACATGAGCAAAAATTTAGAGGTTTTGGTGCTGGCTTGACTCACTGTTCAGTCTTTATCAGCCCTGCCACTGCCCATGTAATCTTCAAGTGGAAAGTTAATGCGACCAATACATAATCTATGAAACATTTGCATGTCATTTCAGAAAGTAAGGCCATCAAAAAGTTCATGCTAAGTAGACTGCTCCATTCAACAACAAAGTCACATAAAGCATCAACTATTAATTCAATATGAACATGTAAGATAGGGGGCAAAAGTGCTACAGAAAAGCATGTTTTGCTACAAGCAGCTGTAGCCACATTTTTCATTTCATCTTTCACCCAAACCTTTATCATCAGTGTGAGTACCATTAACTGTTATAGGAGATTGGCTCTTTCCTGATAATGTTTTTTCAGCCTCTTTGCTGATGTCAAGAATGCTAAGCTGCTATATCTCTCTATTGCACCTTGAAGGAGATGAAAGACAATAAAGGCTTGAAGTCAGTCTCTTCTGGAAAAAAAAAAAAAAAAAACAAAACAAAACAAACAACAAAACCAAACAAAACATACACATTTAAAGAATCTTTTATTTTAAAATGGACTGTACTATATTAGTCACTGTAGATGCCTCAACTTTACAGTGGGATTTTTGACTTTCCTGTGCTAAATCAAGCCATGGGAAGAACTTACAGAAGGCTAGATGGCTCAGGGTTTTGGGGATTTTTTCTTTCTAGATTGGTAGTAGTTATTATCAGTAGTAAATAAAAACAGCATCAAAGTAGCATGACAAGAAATTAACAGAAATGCCATAATGTGCATCTAATCATCCAATAACTTCGGTATTGTGCTTGTTTCTGGGAAAGCCAGTTTTCCTACACAGAAACTAAGTTATATTCAACCCTCTGCCCTCAAACAAGCCAGAAAATAGGCAGAAGTCTGTTTGGTCTTTTGAAGTGTTCTATTTGACAATTCCTTCCCATTGCTCTTTTTTTTCGAATGGAAACAGATACCCCTTCCCCATAGTACTATGGCAGAGAGAAATGGAGGTTGTGCAAGAACTCTCGTAATCCAGACTTACAGCAGACTTAGCGTGAATTGCTTTGCTGAATTAGTCACTGCCTTTCTTTGGTTTTGCCTTAAGTAATTAATGTTTTCTTAAAATAGTGTGACAAATGAGAAAGAAGGCCCATCTCAAAGGCAGAAGTCAAGAACAAGAGTCAACTGCCTAGAAAGGAGTCATCAAAGCAGTTGTATGGACAACACCTTTAAAAACCTATTTTTTGCATTACTCTTTTTTCAAAAGTTGTGTGAAATTTAGTGCAATCCTTAAATGGCTTTCCTGTACATATTACCTCATCTCTGGACCTAGATCAGTAGTGCTTGAAAAATCTCCACTTGTTAGAGGCTATGCTATGCCCTGTACGAAAAAAAGCTGGTGTTTCCAGTTCCGTTCTTAAATGGACAGGTGTTCACAACACAAAACCCTCCATTACAATTGGTCCTAATTAGCACCTTTCTCAACAGCCTCCCCAGAGAGGCCAGAGAATGAACAGACTTGGAAACTGAGCCACCAGCCTGGCTCATCACTAGAGGTGAGCCCTCCAGGTCAAGGTTGAGGGGCAGTGTGAGGAAGCTTTGCTGCTACTGCCTGGGCTCTAGCTGCTCCATGAATAGAGGACTTTAGTCTCAGAACTGTCAATTTGGCACCTTTCAAAAGCACTACATTCACTTAATTAACAGACAGGAAAAAAAAAATAGCCTTCCCCAGCAACTCTTGCATCAAATGGCACTTATGTTACCTTATATTCTGAGCACCTAACCCTATTAGCATTGCATTGTGTGTTTCTGTTGAAGTGCCTTTATGTACACACCAATCTTAACATACACACTAATGTATGTCGGGAGATTTAGCAGCATTTTAAATTAAACTTACACTATCAAGTAGAATTTATGTTTTTTTCATATATATTTTCTATTATCTGTTATAGCCTCTTAATTCCACAGAAGAACATTTTTTCCCATATTAATATTTACTTTTTCAACGCAATTAAATCAGTTCCTCCTTTGAATTTCATGCTTTCCTGATCATTTTGCTCTCTCTCTTCTTTTTTTCTTGGCACAAGGCAACATCTTGTGTTGCTGTGTTCTCATGATAGGTCAGTCTATTAATAGCTAGTTATCATCCAGGAAGTTTTCTTTCCATATCTGTATGCAGGATATGCTAATTTGTACAATAACATAATATAGAGATAGAAATTATGTATATTTGCCCTATCCTGAGTGTGATTGTTCAGAGCTGTGTAAATCTTAGGTCTACAGACTTATCTCTATGGCATGAAGGAGTCTGCACTTCACAAGTGTTTTAACAATATTCTGTAGGTCAGTGGGATTTTCCTTGTACAAAACTCTGATTTCTTAGAAATTTTTTAATAAACTCATGTAATAATGCTCTAATTTCCTGTATTTATTCCAGTAGATTATTAGATGACTATGCTTCAAATTAGCTATGTTAATAACCAAGCTATACTTAGCAACTTTGATTTTTCATTGTAGAACATCCTTTTGCATCTCCATTTTTGTTTCACTTCTTATAGCTCTCTCTGGAGATTAAGACCATGTTGGTAAAGAAGTCCCCAGAAAGCAACCAGTGAGGTCTTTCTCAGTGGTTTGTGTATCTCTAAAAAAAACAGAGTCATGTTTTTTATTCTGTGTATCTTTCTCCAGATGAAAATCTGGAAGAGATTTTTTCAGCTCTGAAAGTTTTAGGTGAAAACTTTTCTGAATATATAAGGTAATTTTATGAGGCTGTGTGGTCTAGAAAGAAGGCATTCTAAGAGCTAAGGTTTACTGTCCTTACGTCTATCTGTGTTTTTTCCTTCTCTAATGTCTCTTTCTCTAGGTTATTTTCTCTTGGAAGTTCTGTGGATCAGAAACTCTTTTGTTATCTGTTTGGAAAGAGTCTGCCATAAAAAGATTTCAGTATTATACAGTCCAAATTAGTAGAATAATCCAGTGTTTCAGATGAGTTGGAACACATTAACTACCCACCTTTGTTTGTGTAAGGAATCCAAGTTGGCTGCTCACAGATGTATTGTACCAAAAACTCTGACCTTTTCTGAGCAGTGGCAGCTGTAGGAGGTTTTCCTTCAAGAAAGCAAGGTTCTCTTCCAGATATTTGTGGTATGTTATCTTAAAGATGAGAGAATAATACTTTTCTGAGTGAAACTGCTTACTTTTGTGGCCAAAAAGCAACCCATCTCTTGCCCTACTCCATTCAACTGTTCTTTCAAAAATTACTCTTTGGAATATGTGGCCAGATTATTTAAAACACAAACCACATCTCAATTGATCATTCAAGTTAGAGCATTGTCTTCATTCAGAAACAGTAGAGAAATAAGGAAGGGAAACACAAATAGGAAGGAAAAGATGGAACATGTAAGGTGGCTAACAGAGATGAAAGCTTTCTACTCTTAAGATTGAATTTCAGCTAATATTTTCTGTACTTTGTGTTTCTTATATGTTGTATTATGTTCTAATCCATCACAAATTAAGCAACCAGCATCTGGCTAAAATCAATGGATTAACACTGCTAACCTACACACACCTGATATATTAGTACGTAATTTTTCAAGTCTGCAGACAAATGTGCTGATTACCTTTTTAAATAAGGCTATAACTGTTGTTCAGAGTGGACATGTCAAGTAACAATAATCTTTCATGCTCACACTTGTGGCTGCATTACAGCCGCTAGTCCAACACATTTCTGACCAAATTCTCTTCTGGCTCAGGATCAGCTTGCTTTGCCTGGTGATAAATGAATGAAAAGTGGCTGTGCTGGAGTTTGAGTGTTGGTGCTCCCCAGGGCCTTTTCCCAACACTTATTGTTTCTACCTAACATGCTTTAGATATCTTGAGGTAAAATCACAACCAACATAAGATACATTGATTTTACTGTGTAAGAAACCTAGGTATGTCAACGCTCAGTGAGTCAACTCTGGGACAGACTGGACCTAATTAGTTCCTGATCTTATTCTCTTTAATGAGCTATCTTCCTTTTTCCCTTTTCTCCAGAAAATGTGGTGTAAAAGTTCAATTTATTTCTAAGCAATGAAAAATGGCATCAAAATATAGGAATGTACTGTTACTGTTACAACCCACTTCTTTCTCTGGGATTTTAACACCAGAGAGGCTACAACACTAAGGACAAAATTCTGTGTTGTAAAATACCTGTTAGTGAATGTTACTTGTTGAATCATTCCTGAGTTGATTCCAAAGCCTCCAAACTTTTGTTGGTATTTTCTCAGTATTGTTCAGTAAATGACCATCAAAAGTTCTTTTTGAAATTTGGCTTCATTTATGTTCCAATTTTGTAGCCAATTATGTCAGCAATATGTCACAAGTCTGGGTGACAGCATCATTTACACTTGCAAGCAAATGATCAACGAACTGAGTAGCATGCAACAGTTTTCCAGAACCCCGCATCACTGGCACATTTCCAGGGGAGGCAGTCAGTCTACCTGTCTTCTCCAGAAGAAAGAAGTATGCATGCACTGCAGCAAGAAGAGATTTCCTGCTGAGTCCCAGCTCTTTTTCCTTCCAGGCACAGCAGGATTCATGTGTTAAAGTTACAGCCTGGACTTCAGTGAAAAGTAAAGTTTTCTGTTCTAAGATAGGTCTTTTTGCAACAAGCCCTTTTGCTTATCTTCAGTTACTCAGAGACTGCACTTCTCATCCCTCATTGTTTCTATTATTTATTTTATATTTTTTATTCAAACGTGTCATGGTCCCAATGTTAAACATTTAAATTAGAGCAAAAATTGCTGAAGACTTGATGGAATGTCAACAAAAGTCTCAAAACATGTATTTAGACAAAGAATAAAAAGAGCTCTTTCATGAGATGTATGGAGGAAAGTTAATGAGCAAAACAAAACAAACACGGTAGTGATGAAATTTATGTCCAATATCTGATCCAAAAGTGTGTTGATAGGAAAACTGGGGAATTATCTGTTAGGTATTTCAAAACATATCCCATATTACTTCAGTATCTGTAAAAAAAACAAGTCATATGTGTACTGCCATTACATTAGAGATATTATGTGTCTTTTAATTTAGGCTATTTTCTAAATCATATTTCTATGAGACTAATTGAGAGCAATCTGGACTCAACACTGTCAATTTTAAGCACTTTAATTTTGATTAATATTTTTCTTAGTTCATTTTTAACTTCATTTGTGCTTGATGTAATTCTGGGATTCTAAAAGGTAAATAATGTAATCATCAAACAATAATGCACATATAACTCCTTTATTCCTATACATGAAATTCATATGACTGATAAGATTTTAGCAAATTGATCTCTAGTATAAAGCTTGGTATTGTGAGGAAAACACTCTTCTAGCAATAAGCACAAGTCTGAGCATTGCAGACCTTGAAAGCTAATCCTAGCTGCACCATGTACTTGGTAAAATCTAAGCTCATTATAAAGAGTTAATGCCACTGCACAAGGCAGAACATAGTTTTATACTTAAATGAATTTTACCAGGTTATCAATACCAAAAGCTAACTTATTTCTCTAAGTGTTAGCTTCCCTTACTGTCAAAGGCAAGCTTCCTTATGAGTCTCTGTTGGTCCATTCATTTCACCACTGCAGCTTCCAGTAAATTGGGAATTAATTTAATAGCATGGGATACATGCATGCTAAATCACATCTGCATACTGCAACTTATGGAAAAAGGGGGTTCAGATTTATCTCCAGTAGAAGGATTAACAGAATTCAACAGTTTTGTGCATGTTGCTTTCAAATGCAATTTTCTTTTTCTTTATAGCACAGCAGTAAATGAACTGCAGTAACTGAATTTTACAACTCTGGAAATTATTAGAACTTTTCTTTAAAACAGGAAAGTTTAAGAGTGACCAATAGAAGATTTTGGAAAGGGTCAAATCATCTGAAATGGCATACAACTTTGGTAATGGAGAAACCCAAGAAATGAGATTTTTATGCCTGCTGTGGACTTCTCTTGGGCTGAAATTGGATGCATTATTTGATCAAATGGGCCCCAAAAGAAGAAATATGTACATGGTTCTGATAAAACAGCTTATTTTTAAGTCAAATTTATGAATCAGAATTCACAACAGAAAACAAGGCCATGCTGCGGGAATGAAGACAAATATTTAACACAAAGTCAGAAATAGGTTTCTGAAAAGAAAAGATTGTTAAAGTTGTGGTGAACATGTGCGAATTGCAAAATATCAGCAAGTCTTCCCTGCTGCAAACTGATCTAAAGCAGCTTTCCTGTTTCCCCAGCAACCTTGAGCAATGCTAGCTTGTTTCTTTGGAAGTAAATTAAATGTGACTTTCAAGTAGTTCATTATTTTGGTAGCCACAATGCCTTTTGGAAGCAAGGACATTCGATAAATCATATTAGGATTTGCTGCACTTCTGAAGGGAGGTAGATAAAGGATTTTTGCAGAAATAGTTTTCAAATCTACTACACTTTTTAGAAATTACAAAAAATATGTTTCTATCGATACGGGAAAAAAAGAATAAAATGTTATTTCCCACGTGTAAAGAAAGGTAAATATTGTTTGGTGCTGCGCTGAGAGCCAGCAGGTCCTGCTTCCTGTGCATAAAGCCAGTGCAGATATGAACAGCCCCTAGATACATCTCTGCTTGAACTGTGTGTTGAAAACTGCAAAAATGCTTTAACAGGCTGCCCACACTTAGCCAAGGTTGTGCTGTGCTCGGTAGTTGGTATACTGACAATTCCACAGCCTTTTCCATGACCCAACCCATAGATGTACCTCTGAACTGCAACATCATACTCTTCAGAATATTTGTATGATGCACAAAAATGTATGTGTACTAATTGTGGTTTGCTTCTGATGACAGTGCTAGAAGAAAGATGCATACAAAATATGATGTATACAGATGGAGCTACCACTACGCAGTGCCTCTACAACAGGCAAACGCTCTCCCAGTGATTTTCAGAGGCAAAAGCAGAAATCTTTCAATTTGATGACTACATATTTTTTAGCCTGGGCTTCAGGCTTGCACTGTGCAAATAGATTGCTTTGCCTGTCCACTTGAAGCTCGACAGACCTTCAACTCATCAGATTTAGCTTTAGCTTGGAAAAAAAACAACAACAACAAAAAAACAACCAAAAACAAACTCTGAAGTGAATCTGGGTTTTGAAACACACTAGGTTTTGTTTGGTTTCACTGGTTCACATTTGTGTTGTTTTTTAAGAAGCTAACAGAATCATTATGGTAGAATGACCTGCCAAGAAACCAAAGCATTCCAGCTTTGGTGCTTTATTTTAGTACAATACAATGCTGTTAGAAACTAAACCATTTGAGGGGGTTTGTTGTGGGGGCTTTTTTTTTCCCTCCAAAAATATAGGTTTGGTGAAAATAGTTTATGGTAAATCAGTTTCTTAATGGAAGACAAAAATCTCTCATAGAAACGATATTTTTTTACTAGCAGAATTCTGTGTAATAAGAAAACTGTTTTTCACTGAAAACCATTTCCAAGGAAGTATGCTTATTGTCAAACCAGTGTGGATCAAGACTGGTCCTAGCTGATCTGTTCATATTATACATGTTATTTCAGTTAGTTCAGTACATAGAAAATTGCTATTGAAAAGGACTTTGAATAGAAAGGACCACAGTGCAGAACCGAGCACCCATTAAACACAGCACAGAATACTAGATCAACCATCACCATCATTCATTACTTTTCAAAAAAGTCTACTGGGCTGTAGTCTTGCTCTGTGTGGTTTGAAGAGCTGTTTTAGTAACATCATCATCAGTTTATTTTCCAAAATGTGATTTGTCTAGGAAGGCACCAGTTTGATAAAACAGAAACTGAGAGCACTTTACATGTATGAATTTTCTGTTTCAACATACATAAGTAAGAAATGTCAGTTATCAGCATGCCATTTCTTTTCATAAATAACTCACTTTTCCTTCTTAAGAAATACAATTTTAAAAAATATTGATAAATATTAACATAAAAAATGAAATAACACATCTTGAAATCACCAAAACTTTGATTGAACCAACCTTTTTCCGATTCTTGATGTGAAAAAATTTACAAGTGTAAAAATTTCCATCTCACTTGGGGGGAAAAAGTGTTGAAGTATCAAACTGCCATAGGAGAGTAAAACTACTTGCCCTCCAGATTGATCCGTTAGCAGCTGTCGTGCCGTGTGTTCATGACAACAAATGAATCTGCACAAAACTAATTTCTTCAGAGCTGTCTTTATGGCACCTGCTGTCTACAGACAAATGTATTTCCACTTAACATTTCATAATAATGAGTTTTGCCCTTCCCCTCTTGAAAACCATTGAGCTACGCTTAGTGTCTGTACCACCATGTAGGTGTTAGTATACAGTACCAGAAAATACTGTAATGCCATCAGCTGGTGCCTTACAAATGCATTCAGTTCAGGGCTGTGTAGCTGTGTGATGCACTTTGTAACTATGATTGCATTTCAAGTCCAAGCATTGAAACAAAAGAAGTCCCAGAAAAAGGAAATGCAACTGCCTCAGTCTTCAGCTCCCCTAGATAAAGGGCATCCCTTCAGGTGTTCAGACAATGGCAGCTTTTCCCAAAGCAAACCACTCCAGCCCCTTCTCTACAGCTAGTCATTAACAAATGTCTGTGCTTTGTATTGGTTGCACACATTCGGAGCTAAGACAGCAGGTAAAATTGAATCTCATTCTGACATGTGATAGTGGAAATAGTCATGTTGTCAAATGCACTTAAAACTCAGTCATGGGAAGCCCAAGGGACGCAGGCCCACTCTCCAAATTACACTGTCATTTAGATGGTAGTGGATCTGCCCTCCTCCCTCCCCCTCATCCAGAAACCCCAAGTCTAGCGGTGTCCCCGAGTATTAATATTTTTTTGTGGTGTTCTTATAAGTGATTGCTTGCGGCATCTTATAGTCTTATCTCAGCTTGTGCAGCCCCTCATGAATATTCTGTACATATAGAAGAGTTTTCTATATCATTGCCCATTAACAGGGAGGATAATCACTCATTCAGTTATCAAGAAGTCAGTGAAGGCCTTTCCTTGAGCCCTTAGTGCAAGGAATCATGGGAGATCAAAGGAGGTTAAATATATCTGACATTATGATCATTACTTTTTTTCTGTGTAATTACTATATTATAATAAAGTTGGTCTAAGATAAGGAAAAGGGGTATTAAAGTCTTTTAGGGCTAAAAGACCATATTAGTGACTCTTTACCTTTTTTAGTCATGGAACAAAATGCATATTTGAGCAGATACATATAAATGAGCATTCTTTCACTAAAACCACAGTAAGGTCATAAGTGTATATGTAAATGATATATTATTACAGAACTGCTTTTAAGAGAAGTTAATCTAATGTAAATGCAAAAAGGGAGAGGAAGGTATGATGATGCATCATTAGTAAAAACAGCAAGACTTAATTTTAGGTTCAAGCTGAAGAGTGGCATTCACAGTCTCTAGCAAATTTGAACTCTTTAATAATATATTAGTGGGTTTTACCTGCCCCTTCTTAGCTGTTTCATCACAATTTAGTCATACTTCAAAAACCAATGCAGTAAATGCGTTCTTATACATAATCAGAACTCTATTTACAAAAGCAACTCACCCTGTGCAAATGGTATAAAGGTAATATAAAAAACCCCATCTCTTTCACTATTCTTCTGGTTGTACTGGATGTTACCAACACTGTGGCAGAGCTAGTGAAACTAGCTGACTGTATCCACTTAGAATTTTAACACAAAATCATGTTTTCTTTAAATTCCTTTGCATGTCCCCAAAAAGAGCAACAGTGTCTACCTGCAGAAACATCATCATTGTTATAGCTTTTCCTGCTGTAAATGTGAAAAAGGGCCATCTAAAATGATGAGAAACATACTGTTTCTGACATAAGGCAATCTCCTTTAGCTGAAGTGGTAAATATCTCTTGTTCTGGAACCTGGAGTTTTTAATTGTTAGCTCTAGAGTCTTTCCAATTTATCTGTTATATCTGCACAAAAAGTTTCAGTCTTCTTGTGCCTGGCTTTGAATTTTTTTTCTTGTGAATGACTATTTAGGTAGAAACTTGTGTTTTGAAATATAAAGTTTGAACTCTGCAGCATTTCCTAATCTCATGGGCTTTAAGAAATTGCCACGGATTTTGTTTCTTGTATGGCTCTTACATCTAAGATTTTTTCAGTTTATTTCAGAAAACAATAGACTGCTGGTTTCATGAGTCACCGGATGCAGTTGTCCGCTGCTCACTGTTACTATCTTTAAGAGCAGTCTCTAAAGCACATATGTTATACCTAATTACTTGATGCACCATTCCTGCCAGCGGCAATTTTCAGTGTGTAAAATCTATTCCTAATTGAGGGAGAGAAATACACAAGAGAAACTTCTTTACTGTGAGGGTGACAGAGCACTGGAATAGGCTGCCCAGGAAGGTTGTGGAGTCTCCTTCTCTGGAGACTTTCAAGACCTGTCTGGATATGTTCCTTTGTGACCTTGCCTAGATGAACCTGCTTTGGCAGTGAGGGTTGGACTAGATGATCCCTAGAGGTCCCTTCCAACCCCTACCATTCTATGATTCTGTGATTCTCTAAGCCATATATGCAAGTAATACTTGACTAGGAAAGCTTTCAGGAGGAACAGAGTAAAAAAAGTTGTTAGTATTTCCTAGTAAGTATGATATTCTTTATTAAAAAATTATCAAGGGTATATTGTAACTCAGGTGCCATGATAACAGAAACATTGCAATTCAAATCTGAGGAAATGCTGATAGAAGGAAAACAAAAAAAAAACAGAGACACCCTGAAGTTTCCCAAGTTCACTGCATAAATTGTAGTAACTTGGAACAATATACATACTATTTCATTCCACCTCTAGATGTAAAGAAGCCTCATCTGGGAGAGATTAAGTTACTTACATGTTGCCTCCTTCCCCTGGCAGTGTAACCTTGGGAAGGCGCTTTTAGGACATGGGAGTGCTTTACTATACATTCTATTACATTATTAAAGGAGTGATTTGTAGAGTTTGAAGTCAACTAACTGCTCACAGTCTCTATATAGTTGTTGAGTGTAGGTTTACCTTCTTGGTTAGCTGTCCCCAAAATGCTTTGTTCTATTTCTCATTTTCATGATTCCATTTCTACTTTTTTTTTCTAAGGTTTTTCTCCTAGTTCTGAATCTTCTTCTTCAGTTTCCAGTAAGCCATCCATGATATTAAATAATTCACCAGATCAAGTAGAAAAATCACTGTTCATTATTCTGCACATAAAAAAAACCCCCAAAATTAAAAATCCCTTCACTAAGGTAGCAAGACCAAATCCTGTCAGTAAGGTAGCAAGACCATAGTTAAAGTTACCATGTTTAGTAAACAGAGCAGGAATAAAAAATTAAAACCTTGAAAATGAATGAGTCAAAAGTCATAGCTATGTCACCTCTTCCAGGACCTACTAGGACAAAAAATAAATATTTGTGGGAATGTTTCCAAATGTTCTTGCTTCATGCTTAAACCAAGTAACCAATAACTTTATCAAGTACATTACACTACTTCTGGGCATTGCCTGGTCAAGGTGTAGTTTTCTGGGCTAATAATGCTTTTCTTTTCTATGTACTGTGATTTTGGTAGAACTATACATCCTCTGAATCTATGCAGTCTTCTTTCTGATTAAATATTCAAAGGCAAAATTTTATTAGGTCAGTTGGCAGGCAGATTGAGCACCCCTATATAAATAATTTATTTTATTAAAATATGCCATAATCAATTTTCAGAACTATCTACAACTCCATGCACAGCTAATAGAAAATAAGATTTGACAATTTTATCAAGTAATCTTCATCTCTAAAAGTATTAGTGAAGTTTTTGTTTTAAAAAAAAGGGAAATATCAACTACATGGCTATGAACTGGCTAAGACTGCAGAGTAGAAAACAAATACACTTGAACATACAATTCCCGGTTTTAATATAATTATGAATAATCACTTTCCCAACCAATATTACTGTTTATAACAGAAATTTCAGATGTTCATCTGGCCCTACAGGTCTTACAAGATCTCTACCACAGCAGTCTACCATCATGTAAGTGAAGCACAGGAGCTAGATTCTTTTCCTTTCAGATTATGCCTTTCCTGCATTTCTTCCTTGTTTTAATTCAGTGTTCAGGATTAAACTACAACTCCCATCAAGCCATGCAGTCTCCCCCCTGACTAGGAGAAGGGTGCAAGACAGAAGTCACAGCAAAGATTTTTTCAGTTCATCTTTTCTTAGAGGTTGGAGTTAATCTCACAAACTCCTTTGGGTTTGGAAATGTATATTCCAAATTCCTTTCTGTTTTATAGAATTTTTTGTAGCATATCTGGGCAGCTACACAAGAATGTCTATTAAATCAGGTAAGCTGGTCAGGGAAGCAAAATTCTTTGTGTGGCTAATTAACTCTGCCTTATGTGTTAATAACAATGGCAGGTTGGTGTGTTTCATACGAAGGTGTGTGCTAGAAAGCATAATGTGATAATGGATCTGTAGCCTCTTATGTGCTACAAAGTTGTTCAGTAGCTCTTCCTTGTGATTTATTATTAGTCAAATATATGTTTGCCACACATTTAAAATTCAGCACAACTTTATGCAGTCATGCAAAAGTCACAGACATTTGGTCTGTTTAAAAAGTTTAGCTATCCTTATGCCTGCAGTTTTATACCTTATAATAACCTCTGGAAAACAATAAAATAAAATAAATATTTGTCAGTAATGTTCAGCCTAACAATATATTGAGAATCCATTTAATTATTTCCATTAGCCATTTCTGTAGTACCAGTTACTGTATTGTTGAAGTACATTTTATTTTTGCTTGAAGCATTTATGTAAATAGTCTCAAATTTGAGGTGGGTATTTTGTGTTTGTTTTGTTGTGGGTTTTAGCCCTTTTGTACTTCTGATGGGGACCTTTTGTCTCTGACTTTTCAACCTGCAGGCTAAGGAATACATACAACATTGTACTACTCTTCATGCCTCACCCCTCCACACATATTCACCGCCTGTAGCAGGCATTAACTTTCTGGACAGTCCTACTTTTAAAGTCGCAAGTCAGTAGAGCTGTACTCATATAAGTGTTCCATGAAAGCAAGACAATCTGATGGAGTGGCCTTCAAATTCTACTTTTGAAATGCTTGAAGTTAAGAAACATAATTAAACTGCAACTGCATTAACATTTATATAAAATATAAACCAAATGCTTATCCTGATTCACCAAACAAATTACAGTTTGAACATTATAAAATAAAAAACCCACCCAGCTACTTATCAACAGTACCATTTGAAATTATTTCCAGTACTACAACTCTAAATGCATAAGATGCCTTAAATACAAACCCTGAACATTTACATACCGATTTCGTGAGCAAAGCAAAAGGTATTTGCCAGTAACAGTACAGGACTCAGCATTTTTATTGTCTGAGTAATCCTGGTTCACTCTGATATGAAAATTCAATTATTTTAGAACTGGTCGTCTCATTAAATTTTGACAAGGAGCACAAGCTTAGTACCAGCTCTAGCTCTAAGAGGCTGTGGGTGCCTGACAGCTCCACGGTGAATTTTAAAATGTAGTATTTTTACAGGACAAGATTATCTGACAATTTTATATTAAAAAAGAAAAAATTAATCAAATACATTGTAATATCCAACACTGGTAACTTGGCCTTTTTGTAGATATTTTTAATGAAAATTTATTGCAAAAAAAAAGAGTCCACTGTTTATTGCACGTTTTCCCCCAGCCCACCTCCATGTTTTATGCTCCACAATTATGCTAGAAAAAAAAGTGTGTCTTTATGTGAGCAGCAAGTGTTTAGCCACTCGTTGTTATGTTGGCATTTTCTATGATTCCTCAATTGAGGAATTGTATTTGTAATAATTTTTATAAATATGATTTCTAACAATGCAAAGTCTTTTATTTAATCTCCATTTATAACATCAGCACTAGCAAGGAATGTTTAGACAAAATGGTTTTTTCATCAGGAAATGTCAGTTCGTTGAACTCAAAACTTTTCACACACTGTAACGCTTCTGTAAGACTTTCACTAGACAAAGCTTCTGAAGTTTAAGATGACACACCATGGCACAGCAGATAGTCCACAGACTGTTGGAGTATTCAGACTTGGGACCTTTCACCACCTGGACAATTGCAGCCTGACCATGAAGCTTATTGTATCATAGATTTCTTCTTGTTTCCCCTGTTTAAGGTGTTGCACAATTTATAAACCAGATAAAGCAGTCAACTGCTTTATCAGGGAGGTTGTGAATGCTCCATCTCTGGAGGTGTTCAAGGCCAGGCTGGTTGGGGCCTTGAGCAACCTGGTCTAGTGGGAGGTGTCCCTGCTATGGCAGGGGGGGTAGAACTAGATGATCTTTGATGTCCCTTCCAACCCAAACCGTTCTATGATTCTAGGATTCTAGGATTCTATGAACTATGAACAGATAACATTGAAAGAAACAAGCTAAGTACTAGGTTTGTGTAAGTATAAAGAGTTACATAGTCTTTGGCAGAGTCTTTCATGCCGCGGTTAGATCATTCTCTTGAGTTGTAGCAGATCTACGTTCTAGTTCTAGTTCCTGTGGAAAGAATATTTAATTAGTTTGCAAATTAGAACAGCTGCAATTAGAAAGATGAAAGTATGCATCTCTTAGACTGCTTAGTAGCATGGTGCTTATGGTAACTGGCTCTGGTGGAACAGCCTAGGAAAACAAAGACTTGGACTAGGTCTTCTGTATCATAGGTAAGTGCTCTAATACAAGAGTATTGCTTTTGCAGTAGGCTTCAAAATTCTGGGATTGAGGGGTGGAGGAGGAATTTAGTGTTTTTTTCACCCCAACCTAAAATGTGAAATCTGGGGAAATACTGAAACACTTTGTAGAATGTGTTTTTTCTTGGGTTTTTTTTTTTGGTTTTTTGTTTTGTTTTTTTTTGTTGTTGTTAACCCTGTTGTATTACCCACTAATTCTGATCTTGAATTTAGAATGTGAACAGTAACTGTATCTTATAGTGAATCTTTCCCTCTTGTTGTTAAGAAAAAAACTTATTTCAGAATAGTTATTTCCCTATCCAGTTCTGACAGCTTCCTTATTTCATACAGATCTGTGTCTTTTCAAGTAGTTTATTTTAGCTCTTGAACAGTTAGTAAGCAATGAATGGGCAACATGTAATTTGCTTCAAATTTGAAAAGACATTGCAAGCAAACATTGATTTATTAGCTTATTCATGACCATTTCTTTAATATTACTTAAAGACACTCTCTGGATTTTCAGTCTGTGTTTTCTTACAGTTATTGTTATTCCATCAAGCAAGCAAATTTTTTTTATTTGTGCATTACACTATTTCTAACACTTTGTTCTTACTGCTGTAAAAGAATTCAGTAAACTAAAGAATCTGTACACATATTACTGCAAACTTAAGATAATGGCATTACGAAAACAAATCATTAGATATTGCAAGGTCAACACAAATGTCTCATTTCAGATCTACCCAGGATTTCTTGAAAACAGACAAAACATTTGAAGTTTAAACCAATATCACATCTGGACTGGTGAAAGAGAATTATCTTTAAACATGTAAAAATCTGGGCAACAGCAAGCATCCTCACTATGACACTATCTAGTGGAAAATAATTCAGGGGGACCTTGTATGGGGAATAGCAGACATACTGGATTATCCCATCTATTAGTTAGGGTCAGGGACATTTGAAATACAAGCTTCCTAGAAAAAAAAAGCAGTTTTAATTTTTTTCCCTATATTTTAATTAACTTCTGTGAAGGTCACACATATCTCTATCTCTGAAATGCATAGTGTCACTCATTTCAAAAATCTGGATATTTAGTATTATCTTGCCATTATAATCCAACTTTTTAAATCCAAAATTTCACTTTAGTGATCATATTAAAGAGATGACAAGCTTCCTATCCTTACAAGCTAAGCATTTTATGTTTTATACTTAGACATACCCTGCATGATATAAGATGAGACTTCATAATGGGTTTCAATGCAGTTGAGTGTTAAATTATAGCAGGCTTATATCACAGAAAATTATAACAATGAGAGAAGAATTCATATCATGGCTTTAGTAAGAGATGAAAATAAAGAGTTTGCAATTAAAGTAGTAACCTAAAACTTTAAAATAATTTAAACAGTTACTGAATACACGTAATGTTCTATACTTATCTGGAAGCAGGATTGGCAGTCATTTGAAAGGATCCAAATGAAATGTGGACAAGGTGTATGTTATGTCCTCAGAACACAGATCTGTCATTTTCTTCATTGTTCATGAATACATTGGTATTGAATATCTCTTTCCCACAAATTCACAGGCTCCATGCAAGACCAGAGAAAAAAACAGTGTAATGTTATCGTTAAATTGATGTTGCATACAACTTTATAATAGTCCTGACAACTGCAGTTTGTGAATTAGCCAAGAGCAACCTAGTAAGTGATTTTCAGAAATGAACACTGAACTATGTAGTAAAATAATCCTTTCTTTCAGGAGGATAAAACTGCAATTTTCTTGTAGACGTATTTTACAAAATTATTACTGACAATTTTAGAATTCCCTTGGGTGAAACACTGGAGGTTTGAGAACAGAATTTCTTATCATGTTAAGAACAGACAAATTTTAAACAGACAGTGTATCTATAGCATCTATGTAATAACACAGGAGGAACCTGACCTGGAAAACCAGTGGTGGATTCCTTTCCTTATTCAAATCCTCTGCCTGTTTGAAAGCTGAGGTCCTCTGTGATTCATAGCTTTGGATAGCATGTAAAAAGAGCCCAGGTTCATATTCTGATTTCTTTTCATAGACTCTTTGGAGTGCAGCTTATAATGCATTTAGAAGTAGGTTTTCATATGAGCACTACCACATTAATAAATCTTGCCACAGCTATTGAGAAGATTTCCTGCCCTGGCAAAGCGTAGAAGTTTATGTAATTGTTTAGGTTGCAAATCACAGGGAAAAGGAATCATTTTAAGTTTTGAGAATGAGGAAAGGTATGTAAAAATATGCTGCAAATTATATTGATATTTGATGTTTAAGTTTCTTGCTGAAAGTTGTTTTAGTAATCTCATAGGAACAAGGGAAAAGGCAACAGTGTCAGATGTCAGATCTCTAGTTGTTTTGGACCAAATCCTGTAAACTTCTTGCAAGCACATGAACATTTCCACTGACATAAATGAGCTAATAGAAATCAATGGAATTAATTTCAAAGAAATAGCTATATATATCTCTGCATGACTTAGATTTGAAGACCAGTTGTAAAGCAAAATGCTGTGTGCTTGTCTGATTTCTTTCTGATGTAAAAGAAGGCACCAAACTTGCTTCTTTTTTAAGTTAGAAAATATCTTTCATGGTAGGCTGGACAATTTGCAGGATTTGATTATCTAGAATGAGTTAGCTTTACAAAGACCAATGCAATTATATCTGTTCTGTGTTGCTACTTTGTAAATTCTAACATCCAAGGATCTAGCAGATGAGCAACTGAGACACTTCTAGCTGCAATGATGTAAGGCCCAGTAGTTTTCATTCCCACTCACTTAGCTTTCTGTGGTTATTTGACCACTTTTGTTTGCAGGGTCAGAGTAAACCTGGTTTATAGTGATGCCATATAATGGACTTTGAACCAAAGTGGTTTAAATTCAATGTATTTTCACTCTGCTGTCTGAGGTTGACCTCTAGAGAAAATCGGGATGGATGGTTTGTCAAATACAACAAAAATGTGGAATATTTTCTAGGACTTCCCTAGAAGGATCTGTGAATATGACTTATAAACTGAAAGGGCTGTAGCCATTGTGCTTCACAGGAGTGCAATGTATTCATCAGCTGGTTTCAGTCCTTGCCTTTAAGGAAAACATTTTAAGGGGTACCCAGATAACAGTCATTTAGAAGGATGTACTCAAGCCTACTCTTCTCTGCTCAGAGTTCCTTCCTTGGCAGTTCTTGCATTAGTCATACTCACTGTCAAATATGGTCTTGCTGTGGAGGCAGACAGTATTTGTAGGCAGCCTAATTTCAAGCTGAATTGAGACTGATGAAGAGGACAGTATACGTGCTTGGTATCAAGTGTTGGACATACCTGGGCTTTCAGACATTTCCTGGAACAAGAAGATCAGATATAGCATGGATAAACCAAGTAATATCCTTTCTTCAAGGATTTCTAAATAACAGATTATATCTAAATTCTAGTAATACTCCTAGTAGGGCTAGCTGAAAACAAGAGGGAAAGATGCACTATAAAATGCAGTTACTGTTCATATTCTAAATTCAAGATCAGAATTAGTGGATAATACAACAGGGTTAACAAAAAACCCCTGCTAAATTACTCTACCAGCATTAATCACAAACTACTTGGTCTGGCTTGAAATATTCTGGCCAATATTCTCCATTTAAATTTTTTTAAAATGAAATTGGAGAAATGAGTACTGAATATAGCATAGGTGAAGTAGAATACAATGAAAGCCAAAGCAGAGCTAGAGACAACCATACTTCTGAGCCACAGACTGAAGATTAAAGTTTTGCTGGAATATCTAGGTTATCAAGAAACTAAATTGTTTAAACTTGTCCTTCAGCGGCTGCTAGCTATAGTGTTTTTAATATGATCTACACAAGGTGCTTCAGATGCATTAGTAGAAAAGAATAAGATCTTCTTGTACTGATTCAGTTTTCCAGTCATACAAGGTCAAATTTTACCCAATTATCACTGAAACCTTAGAAAATACAAATACAACACAAACATTTGGTAAAATAAGCCATTATCCAAGATTTTTAAGATCTCTAAAATTTTGTGAAGTTCTTCAAGGACTGTAGTGGACATAGTGGTCTGATCTCTTTTAATTGAGGAAATAGCAGGGTAGGAAATAATAACAAAAAATGGAAATATTCTGTCTTTCACAATTTAAAAAAGTTTTTCATATGAATCCTTTTGCTGATATAATGACTTCAACATGTTGTCTCCTCAGCCTATGCAGCTGAGTCTAGTAATTAAGGTGAGGAATTTTCTGTGATTTTGCAAATTCCTTAAATTACATTAGTGGATGGTGTATGTGAACCATGGAAGAATATGTCTCTTTCAGAACCAACATTTAAAACTGCACATAGACTTTCAGAGGTGAAAAAAAATATGATTCTTATTTTATTTTTCCTTTAAAACAGGTGGAGTTTCAGCATTGTAAAGATCACTTAGTTGACACATACAGGGCAATTAAAAATGAGAATCACATATTTATTGTCCATTTTTAATAGTTTTTCCTTTCTGAAGCCAGACTCCAGGCCAGCCTCCTGTCCAAGTTTTCCTTCATGCCTTATTGTCTATTCTGTTCAGCTATTTAAAAAATGTTGAATATCAACAATGGCTTTCACTAGTGTATTGTCAACTTTTGTATGAAGCAATCTTGGTTGAATGAGAAGATCCCAGAGCTTATAGTTCTATCTACTGTGCTGCGCTGGGTTTCTGCTTGAATGTGTGTGACTGATAACAGGACAAATTTCTACCTTGGTTATTACATTTCAGCTACATAATTCATTTGCCAAAATCTTTTAGGAAATATCTTTATAACATATTGCACAAGACATCAGGTAAGTGCTTGTAATATAAAAATAAGTAAAGATCCAGCAACTGCCTTGTCAAATTTGTTTGTTAATTGTAGATCTGCTTCTGCTAGGTTGTTTTGCAGACTTTTACAAATTTACGGGTAGCTGTGCGCCCTGAGACTTCTCTAGCAGAACATCTTTGCTCACATAAAGAAATTTGTACTGGATCTGTGTTGCTTCTGAAATCTAAAAGCAATATTTTAAAAATATCTGGGAAAAATGTTGCAAATGTGTGCACAGTTTATGGATTTTCAAGTAATAGATGTTGCCAATGCTATTGTCAATATGCATGCTTATTTTTTTCTAGCGTTTGTAGTACTAAAACAATTTAAAACTTTTTAAAAAACTTGTTAGCCTTCACAATCTGATATAATTTTATTTTGCATATGAGATAATTGTAATTTAACTTATATAAATGGGGTCACCAATATATCATTGAACGGAAGCTAATTTTCTAAACACTCTTTTCAGGAAATCCAAGCATTCCCCAATAATATTATTTTTTTTCTTTAATTTCAGTTAACAGGTGGCAAAACAGGTAAAACACAAGCAGCTGCTTTCCTTTTATTCTCCATCTCATTTGATGACAGTTAATGTCACTTTGAAAAGGATAAATTTGAGAGATAATTTTTCTAAATTATTTGACAATGACATAAATGGATAATACTCCAAGGTACCTGATCCTGTTGGAGAAACTGAAGCAGAATTTCCATTGCAGCCTGTATTTTGCCTACATTAGGAAAGCAGGATCTAGCCCATCATCTTGTACAAAAAAATAATTAACACCTTCACTATCTATCACATTTAATACTCTTTACTTAAATATTTTAGTTTTTTCACAGTAAGAAAAGGTAAGGACAAATTCACAAAGGCAACAAATATCAATAAGGATTCAAACAGGACTGATTCTGACTGGTGACCTGAGAAGTAGCAGTCACAGAGCAAATTAATACTACTGGGTATAAGATATTATATATCAGACTCCAGAGAATATGTGCTGTGGTAAAACTGGCATTATATGCCAAACAACATAAAACTTAGATGGGGAGTATCCTTCTAGGTAGAATATCTAGGTATTGAACAGCGTCCTGTTTGACACTGTGTATCAGTTTCCCATTTTTTCATCTGTTTGTGTCTTTGTCGCAGATCCTGGACTTTGTTCAGTGCCTATGGTTGCTTTGTCTGTATACTGTAAGCAGACGAACAGTGACTGTTAAATACCTTACAGTATATGTGTGCTCATAGGTGCATAAGCAAAAAAGAAGCATGAAACACATTTGTTTAACAGATTACAACCTCTTTGGCAGATATGTAATGTACTGTTCAGAGGCATTTACACAGTTATATTCTTGTCAAATACATGGAAAACTTCTGTGTTTTTAAAAGTATATAAAAATAACTTAAAAGGCAATTTATTTCAGTGGAAATTGAAACTAGGAATAAAACTCTCATTTTCATATCTGTACTCTGATATGGAACAGTTATAACAGAATTTTTTGAAAAAGTATATTAATAATGAAGGTCTGTTTTCTACATTGCTCACTGGTACCTAGTCTGTTTTCAGTTTTAATAGTTTTGAAACATTATATAAGGTGCTAATTCATGACATTGTTACACTGATTATTATAACAGTGCTTGTTAAAGTAAGAGGATTTTATGAAAACATTCACAATAAAATTTTAGTTTTACCTGAAGGAGTTAAGGATTTTCGTACACACAGCTTACATAGATGGCACAAGCAGTCAGATAGGGTAAAATTAGGACTATTTTACATCATAAGTTAGGAATCAACATCATGCAGAGTTTGCAGAAGAAATAGAATTAATTTCTGCTTTTGTCTTTTGAATGATTTGAACAAAGAGCTCTTTAAAAACAAACAAAACAGCAATTTAATTTGATTTAAAAAACAGACTTTATATTTCTGTCTTTATCTTCAGTGAAAGGAGATTCAAAATTGAGAAAGCCTAAGAGAAAAGTTTCATCAATATTTTGAGGAAGATTTGAAAGCAGCGGCAAACAAAAAGGTACAGTGCCCAGAAAAGCTATCCTTTTTTTCTTACATGATATATAAAACACTGTTTTTCCAGAAGTGTCCAACTGATGAGTCAATTGTGAAATTTATTGCAAAACTGTCTTTCCGGATTTAAGTATGAGATTGATGAGAAACTGAGTCAGTATCTTAGCATATTGGAATAATTCACATGTCTCTTGTAAAATATGGACACTTGTTAGGTGTCATAATGATGACTGTGATCAAAAAAAGCCATCCTGCCAATGATAGTTGTGATGAAAATTTGGATTTTTAAGATTTTAATATTTTCCCAAGGTGAAATAATAGGCTTTTCTGTGATCTTTTGAGTTCAGTGGATGCTAGAACTCATAGAACTTTACAAGAGGATAAGATAGGTGTTCCTTTGTTGGATCTACTTTACTCAGTACAATATAAACTATGAGAGGTTTCTAGTCTGTTTTTTCAGTTTAAAAAATCTTTTTAGTTGTATAGTGACAGGTTGATTCCCTTTCAAAAATAAAAATTCTCTGTGGAAAGTGATGTTTAGGGGGCAGGCAAGTTTTTATTACAAAGAGATTGCCCTGTTGTCTTTATCTAGAACTCTACATGCAACTAGTGTTAGTTCTTCTAGAAAGGATGTTATTCACCTGTCTGTGTAACCCTTGTTGACTTCTGATTTTAAAGAAGTTTGGCTCTTCACTGCAAGCATGAGTCTGCCTCTGATTCTTAGAATTCTCAATATGTTGCATTTTTATAGTAATTTTCTATATAAGTATCACTTATGGGCATTAGAAAGTACCTCTTGTAATTATGAGGCAAATAAAGATGTTCCTTTTCATTTTACAAGAGGAGAAAGTGGAGTGTGAGGTTTACTTCTCTGAGATCAGCCAGTCAGCTTGGCAAAAGAAAAGAGGTTTGATTTCTCTTGCCAGTCGAGGTGGGTGTCCAGAATCAAGCCATAGAGTCCCTCTCTGTAATGCCATACAGACTGTGTTCCCAGTCATGGTATAGACAGGAAAAGGATCTTTTTCCTCAAAATGCCTTCACTGTGTCACTCCATATACAAACTTACCATACCTGTATCTCCCCTTTCCAGTTCTCTTTTTTTTTTTTTTTCCTTCTCACATATATTCTGTGGCAGTTTTATTTAAGTAGGGGATGGTGTTTCACTTATGCAATATTTCCCTCATTCTAAAAGGTCAGGTAAGCACTTTGCCAGCTGATCTGCACCCAGTCATGCTTTCTTTATCCATATATAACCATGGAGATGGCAAGGCCTCCTGTATGCAAAGAAGTCATTTTCTTGTTTACACAATCAGTTTCTCCTTGTAGAGGGGAACAGGACTTCAGACACTGGAATGGACTGCCCAGGGAGGTGGTGGAGTCACTATCGCTGGAGGTGTTTACGGAAAGATTGGATGTAGCACTCAGTGACACGGTCTAGCTGATGTTGTGTTGTTTGGTCATAGGCTGGACTTGATGATCTTGGAGGTCTATTCCAGCCTCAATAATTTTGTGATTCTGAGGAGAAGGGTTTGCAACTTTGGGGGGCATGTAGCGGACATGTAAAACCAGGCTTTTAGGTATGCATCTGCCATATGTTATGGAAGTCCTACTACTGGATAAGCATCCTCACCAAAATTTGCAAGGAATCTCAGCAGGACTAAGAGGTCAGGAACTACAGTTTGATATGCTATAACAGTTCACATGAGTTGAGAACACTAGCCAAAATCTTTCTCTTTCTTTCCTCTGAATTCTGCACTCTTTCACGTAAGTCAAGCACACCATATGTTTTCATCCTCACAAGGTGTGGCAAGCAGGACAACCTGCTCACCATAGTGTCCTTCTGATGTAGCTGGTCAAGGTTACTATTTTGGTCTTATGACACATTATCAATTATCCTGCCAACAAACTGATACCAGACCTGTAGTTTTCTTATAAAATAAAAACCTGAGTTTAATTAAATCATCAGTAACTTGGACCTAATTATTTCAGACAGTATTTAATTAATGTTTCATGGATACCTAATGTAATTAGGGTTCCTTTAATAAGACCTTCTATGACATTAAAATGTATGACCTTTATCTTTCTTATCATCCATAGTCTGACAACTCAGATTTGTCATTTTCACTGTAGGTATAGTTTGATTAAATAGAACAGAACATAAAATTAATCTAGCAAATTATACTTGTTTGTTTCTCTTTTTTTGCTACTTAAAGACTAATAAGTTAAGTCTTTTAATTAGCAATGTCGGCACAAATGTTCATGCTAGCGTTTTACCTTTGTGTTTTTTCAGACTGTTTCTTTTGTATATAATTTTTTATGACAAAAGTAGATAACAACCACACTTTATTAATCATGGTGAAGGGTTCAATCTTTTAGATATGAAAAAAAAAGACCTATTCTTTATGGTAACAATGACCAGTAATTTTTTTTAATTTAAGACAATTCTTCAAAGGACTCAACTTTTCTCGTCACAAACTTCCCAAACATAAAACTGCAGTTTTAATGTGAATGATTGTAAGTGAGATTGCTAGGTTGGCCCATGCTTGCTTTTTAGGAGCTACAGGTTCTCTCTTCTTTCCTCTTGTTCTGGAGTAGATAAAAAAGATCCAGTAAGAGAGCATTTGTCATACACAAAACAGAAAAAGAGAATGTGATTGAAGGGATGTTATGAGATTTCTTGAAACAACACTCATCTGACCTTGTTTCCTCACTCCCCAAGGAGCTTTCCTATCTCTCCTTCAAAAGTAGAGCTGCTCCAGTGATTTCACTCATGTTTAAGTTCCACTCAATGAGTTAGAGCTTACTAATGTATGTAAAATTTAGCACATAGTTTTGCTAAGTCATAGCACTAGCATTCATAATCCTCTTACATTAATTGAAGAGGAGGACAGCTGCCTCAAAGTGTGAAAAAAAAAGACAGTAGAACTTAAACAAGCAGAATGCAACCTGTCTATTTAATAAGCCAGTATGAATGCTCCATGCACAACAAAAATATAGGAAGAAGGTACAGAAGTTTATAAATGGAATAGTTTCAATTTACTTCTATTCATCTTCCGGTTATTTTGAATGTTATCTCTTTGAAATATGGATAGTTTCCACCAGCTCTGTTTCTGCTCAAAAAATTAGACCTGATCTTTTCTCAGACATTCAACAAAATGTTTAGGTAAATTTGTAGTTAGAAAACTACAAAAAGCTTTAAAAGTATTAGTGAAATATAGTGAACTTTTTTTCATTACGCTAAGAAGAAACTGAGGGATGATCCTCTAGAGAAGGGAAACAATTTATGTTATTTTCTGTTCTCCCACTCAATAAATACTACAAGGGCAAAGAAAACTCTTGGCTCAGAACTAGTACAGATGCTGAGGTGGAATAGCTTTGCTTTGTTTCCAGTGGAGAATGTAGAGAACACAGTAGTTTACTTACTCATGCTTTTATTCTCTTCATAAGAGTTTTAACACCAGAGATGTTGTCTGGAGAGAGAATGTGTTAAACAAGTTGATGAGCACTACAGAGTAGATTTCACATATAGTCTTTGAGGAAGACGGGAGTTTTCCTCTGCTCCACACCAGAAAAGGGCAGAAACCTATGCTGAATTTTAAGGCTTTGAAGAATCCCATTTAAATTTGTGAAGATATTCCCACACTTAAAATTAAACATGAGCTGAAGGGGTTTGCTCCATAGGCAAGGAACAGGCTCAGTGAGCTATCTGGTCTACACAGGGTCTGTTGAGGTGATAAGGAAGAATGAGCAAAGAGCTGTAGTTGTGGTAATTAAGGGTGGGGAAAGGAGTCTATGCAGCCTAAAGCAATAAAATTCCAAGTAAACAATGAGCACCTCATTCCCTTTGATTGATTACAATATTCTACCATAGCTAGCTAGAGAAGTTAGCAGTTTAATATGTGTATAACCCAAAATTTAACATGAGGGTTATACAGCAGTGTCACCTGGCTACCATCACCTATAAGACATCTTAATTTACTTTTGCAACTTTGAATCTTTTCATACTAACATAACTAGGCTCTGTTTCAGATCTATTAGTATCTCTAAAGATGACCTGTAACCTTCTAGTAAGTCCTGTTCACTATAGTGCTGTGTAAGGCCTTCAAACTATGGAAATATATGATGTAAAAAAAAGAAAAGAAAAAAAAGCCACCAGATACCAGAGAGAAATGATAACTGAAAAAGTGATAACAGCAGCTTCTTATAAAAAATTACGGAAATTCTTGTATAAAATCTATGACCTTCTTCCCATTGAAATTAAAACAGTTGTATTTAGCACACAGCAACCCCTGACTTTATATATAATTTGTCATGTTAATTTTATAAGTCTTAATTAGTTGTTTGCTGATTGCAGACTGTGATTAGCGTTGAGAATACAGTCACTAACTAGTGCTAGCAGCTGTCAATTAAGATTTTAAAATGTAGTAAAGTTAGTGACCAAGATTCATCCCACTTGTGTAAATTCCCAATAGGGGAAGAGGATGTGAAGGGGTCAAGCCCAGGAAATTTATCACTACACAAACAGGCAGCTGTAGAATTCCACTCCTATTGCTGCAATGAGCCTGTGCTAAGCAAAGCCTCCTACTGAATAGGATTTTAGGGATAGGGAAACAGAAAAAAATCTTCCCCTAGCCCTTTCTGATTCACCTGTCTTACAATCTTTCACATTTGATATTTTCCTCTGATCAGCTGATGACCTGATGATTCCTTCCTTGCAGTTAGTTTTTGGTATTTTACATCACACGTCTTTATAGTCACCACAGTCAGATTTCACTGTTTTCCTCATTAGCACAAAGAAAATTGGATTAGATTGAGCCTCTAACTGAATGAAAAACACTTTATCTATCCATGGATATTCAAGAGAAATATGATTAATACAAAAAAATCTACTGGATAAAAAGATTTTGATCCAAGCATATAAAAATACATTGCTGTTATTACATAGATTACTGAAAACTAGTCACCTTGGCTATATTAGGACCTTTAAAAGCAAACACAAATCAGTCAATCATTTTAATCAAATTTAACTTAGATTATACACTTTCACATAAAATCTAATTTAGTTGTAATTACTCGGTCATGACTTGTCTGCTCCCCACAGGACAAGGTTAAAGAGATTACATTTGGGTTCATGTCAGCAGCATCTGCTAGTTAGCCCTCTGAATGCTGATTTAATGTGAGAGGTTATGCTTAGTCTCTTGGAAAGAATTCTGGTGTAGGCAGGTGCTTGAGACATGTTACTAATTTAGTATGATACAAGGAGTGATGTTATCATACTTGGAAAACTCTTGTATCATTATTTTCATGTGTAAAAAAAACCTTGGTGGTTTTGTTTACATCTGTTTAGCAGCTTTTGAGGGTTTCCCTCTTACCTGTCTTTAATATACAGATTTAAAGAGATAGAAGATTCCTGTTAAAGAAAGAATTGCTTTTTAAATATGGACATGAAATATGAATCTTGGGGACTGTCTGTAAGAGGCAGCAAGTCAGCATTAAGATACAATATGAATTGACAGAGAACTAGAACATACAAACTCTAGATGTAGGCAATGCCTACACCTATGGAAAATCTACACCTACAGTCAGATCACTCACAGACTTGCCCTACAAACAGACCTCTTATGTCTGTGTATTCAGCTATCCAGAGGCAGATTCTACCCCCTTCGGTAAGTAGCACTGAGTTTTTACATTGAAATAAATACGATGCATTGCAGTTCTTTACTAATTTATGAAAAAACTCCAAGGGGGTTTCACCATTGATGTTGAAAGTAGTGAGGGCAAGCTCTGTTCTGATGGAGCAGCTACTTCGCAGGAAAAACAGAGGCAGTGGTCACAATTTCTACTTCTTCAGCCCTGTGGCAGAACATGACAGGTCAAAATATTTCTGAAAACCTGTTGCTCGGTACCCCAATCTGAACCAGAAAATTTACAACAACGTTGTGAATCACCAGGGTTACCAAACATATGTCCATGATTGTCAGACAGAAATCAGCACACAGGCACAGAATGCAGTGAGCATAAGACAGTTACTCAGGTTTCTGCTGGCCCTCTGACCTAACTGCTAGATATGCAGACACAATCCTGGACAGAATTTCCACAAGGAAAGAAAGGACAGACTGGGGAACTCTGGACATATGTAACCCTAACTGATTCTCTAACCCAGCACATAAACAGTGGACTTAAATGGACTTTACCGTCATAAAGTATGTCCCTGCCTATCCAGGAGTCTTTCATCCTAAAGTAGTTTTCTCCACATATAGAAAAGATGAGCCAGGAATTCATTCAGGGTAAATCATCACCATTTCACTGAAATCAATAAGAGTTGCATCAATTTTATATATACTGCATGTTTTCTACTGGTTTTTTAAGCACTGTTTATAGTTCTCTAGAAGGAAAAAATTACTGGAACTATTAATCCCCAAAGTTCTGATGAAGAATTTAGAATAACAATTTAAATTCTTCACAAATTTTTACTATTTCAATGCATAATTTTCCTGGTGGAGGGGCTTAAAACTCTCTGTGTAATTACCATAATAGCATAAGGGTCGAGCCATTAAAATAATCTCTGGCAATTCTGTGTGATTCATGTTATTTATGAAGAATGCTGCAGACACAATGTTCTTTGCTACATCATCTGTTTTCTGTGTGTCTCTACCTTTTCTCTTGCCCTATGTGTAAATGGTCAATTCTTACATATGCACTAGAAGAATGTACATCTCCAAAATTAATAAATCCACCCTGAAGAAATACCATTTATATATGACATCCATAATCATATCAAAGAAAACTGGGCAAAATTGAGAAAAATGAGGACATACCTTATTACAATTACCTTCTATTCTAGCATATTTTTCTTATTAGCAGTGCAGACAAAAGGCAGCCCTCCTATTTTATTTTAAATGAGCCCGATAGAAGTATCTCATCCACTTAATTTTCACATAAAATTGCACTGTGCAGCATGATCCTCCTGCCTTTACTCAGGCAAAATACCTACTGCTGTCCCTGGAAACAATGTCTATGTACAGATTATAGGGTTAGAACCTGGTATTTACACTTTTGCCACGTCTAACCACTGTTATTCATTCTGTGTTGCATGTGGCATTCCCAAATAATCTTTTACAGAAGGAAACATGGATGATGTACTGAACTTGGTCAGCCTTTGACAGGAATATATATAAGCATGCAGTGTTTTCATTTAGAAATGGTATGGTTCTGTAACAGCTGTGGCAAAGTAAAGACACATTAATCTTGTGTGAATATGTTTCCTAAGATAGTACTAGTGTTGAAATAACAAATAATTTTTACATACAAATTACCTATTTGATTTTACAGAAGTTTTACATTCACAAAACACAGGAGAGGAGATAGTAAAGTTTTCTGCCAGTATACCACAGATATGCAGGCAAACCCTTGCCTGGTTGAAGCACCACCAAGGACAATATAACCGTGCTGTTTCACACAGCTTATAGGTATGTCCAGAGAAAAATGTTAGCAAGAATTCCTGATTCTGATGAAATTAGGTGAGTCTGAATGTGAAGAATCATTCACAAATACGCTACACAAATGTTGCGTAGCTAACGCAGCTATCTAGCTGATTGTCTGTATGGAAACAAATTCCAAACTTAGTTATGTTTGTGTAATCCTGATACAAATGTATACAATTTACTACATGTCCCTGCTGCCCTAAAGTGTGTTTCTATCCCCAGGATTCACTCGAGTAAAATTCAAAGAGACAGAAAGGAAATAAAGCGAAACATATTCAAATCATGCAATATTGCATTCTAAATTAAATACCAAATACCTTATGCATTGAAAAACAGATTTTGACCTGTCTATATTTGACGCATAAATTTCAATGTTGGAGCAGTATGAAGAAAGGAATGCAATGAAAAATAAAAACAAAATGCAGGCCCTAACAGTACCAAAAATTGACAGAGTTCATGCCAAGTTCTGAAGTTCCTGATTTAAACCTACTTCTATCATATTATCACAATAAACACATAAACATCACAATAAACACATAAACACACAGTCTAATCCAAAATACTCCTGCTTAATTCAAACTTATGAAGGAAAGGTAAATAGCATTGCCATTCATCAAAATTAAGATTTTCAGAAAACTGGAAAAGAAGTGCTGAGTTTAATTACCCCTTTTAATTAGCTCACTAGATAGCTATTTAATTCCTGTGATTATAGAAGAACAAGCAGATTCTATTTCTGTCAGAATTCTTCAGATGCAGAAAAACAATTTTTCCTGCTATTGCAGTAGTTTTTATTTATAGACCATTTCTAATGCAAATATTGGCCTAAAATCAAGGGCTAAGGAAGATGACTAACTTGACAATGGAGATAGAGTAGGAATGTAAAGGATTAGAGTGCTTAATGTACTGGAAAGAAGTTTATCAATACTGACAATTCTCACAGTGCTTAATCAAACATTTAAGACAAGTGAAGAAGCAGACAGTAAAGACTTTGGGGCTTTTGAACAATAAAAGCAAACAAACTGTCCTGTTAGAACATGTCAATTTATGGTGGAATAAAGAAATGCCCATAATTTAGTTACTCTTTTCATATAGATAACTAGTGGCTTTAGGTAGCTAGCTAGAGTGTACTGACTTTAAAATAACTGTACCTCCTGAGGTAAATGAATTATGGCTTCTGTCCTTTTTAAATTAAATTTTACTGTTCATTTACAGCTTGATGACTATTAACAAGGATTTTTTTTTTTCCTTAAAGGCAATTTATTAATGGCCTTTTAAAAAAATCAACACATAATAACAGACATAAGGTTCTGATCCTTCAGTAACATGTCTTGTGTTTACCTCACCAGAGCTTAAGTCTGTGTTAGAGACAGGACCAGGACCAGAGCCAGGAGACAAACTGCTGCTCTGTGTGTCTCTGCAGGGTTAATTTGGGAAAGAAGCTCGTAGAACTGAATTGCCCAGGCTAGGTCTTCTCAAATATCAAGTCTGCAGATTCCCTACTTGAAATTTTGCATTGATTCATGGTATCTAGAATCCCATGTAAAAGGCCTGACTTAAATCCTACTGTAGTTTTGAGTAATATTCTCACTGAAAATCTGAATCCAATTAAAGAGAAAATAGATTCCAGTTTCTGCTTGATTTCAGTGGTATTGAGATAAATGTAAGGTAACTCAGTGGTAGTCATACTGTGTCTTTGGAGTTACACTCATATCAGAATGCTCTTAATCTGGCACTTGGTATCCTGATATCAGAACTAAAAATCAATAAATAATTTTAAGAAAACAGATACTGTAAGATCAGGAATGTTAAATGTCCATGTGACAGAGCAATAGGAATTTAGTGTAGACTATGAGCAAAGAAGGAAGTACTTCCTTGAGGTAATCTCAGCAATCAACTAAATAATTAAAATAGAGATGACTGCTTATCAAACTACTGGCAATATGACACCTACTACAATGACATATTTGTCATCCAGTAACTTAATTAAATTTAACTCTCAGAAGAAGAATAGAGCAGGACCCTGAGCTGTGTTAGCTAAAAACCATAAAATGCAATAAAAGATATTCAGTTCAAGAGTGAAATTAATTAGAAAGCAGTTAGCAATTGAAAAGCAGTAAGAATTCAACTGCCATTTTTTTTTCACTTTTTCAGAACCGAGAGAGTGTAATTCCAATTATGATGAGTTCCTTCATGTAGCCTGCTGCTACAAGCAAATATCTTGTGTTTACTACCTCCCACACTGCCTGAAGTTTAGGGAAGCTGTGTGCCAAATTCCCCCAAAACACTTGTGGCATTTTAAATTCATTTGTATCTATTAGTCTTTAACTACCCAACACATGCAAGCATTACTAGATTTCAGATTAGCCACTGTCTGCTACTTGATCTCAATTAGCACTCAAAAATCTTGTTTGTCAAGAGGCTATGCTCCTGTTCAGTTCATGTTTTTCCACAAAATGGGATGATGCTACTCCCAACATAATTGTTCTGATGCAATTGATTTTGACTACGTGAGAAATGTCCTAAAATAAAATATTTTCTCTCAAAGAGCACAATAACAAAAAAGATCATTTACCTAACAAACAACATTAAATTACTCATCAAAACAGAATGCATATTTGATATTTCTTTATATTGTTGTCAAACTTGGTAGATGTACATCATACCCCATGCATTCATCAATACTATGTAAGGTGGTAGTAACCTGTAGCCTGATTACAATAATATTAAAAAATCTAGCATGCATTTTGGCAACCTAGTGATAGTTGTGTTTACACCAACTCTTCCTGTTCAGAATTTAATATGACTTTAAACATGTTACAGTAAGACCTTGTAGGTCTGGTACTCAAAACTTAAAGCTGCCCTGGCTAGGTAATGAATATGCAGATGTGAGCTTAATTTGTGTGTCTGTTTACCATTATCACACATGCAAATAGGCAACTACCTTGTTGGCCATTCACACCTGCTAATACCCCACATGCACACACAATCACAGTCATTTCACATGCAGATTATAAGCACTGTTGCATGTCTTGAAGACTGAAAAATCCCATGTAGTGGCAAAATCACTTTGGTACTTTGTATTCAAATGATTTTACTTTATTACATGTAATTCTATTTTTGTTCAGCTGTTTACTTTTTTTAATAGTAATTTATCTGGTCTCCACTGACATGGACACATCTAGTTTTTTAGAAAGAAGCCATTGCACAAAATATTGAACCTATTGCACTAGTCTGTTAGCTGGAGTAACATCACTAAATACATTCCTGTTACACAGAATTCATACCAAGCAAGTATAAAATATGCTATGTGCAACCTTCCTCTTTTTATTTATTTAATTTTTATTTTTATGTGAGGGAGTCCTATTCTTCATAAGGAATATGCAGGTGGAGACCTCTAATAATTTAACTGGTTTTAATTAGTTAGTTGAAGCCACTTGTAAAATCATACCATCAGTTTTAACCTCAGTGATCTAAATTATCATTCTTCTATCCATTTTGTAAAGATGGAGTAAAGGGACTACTTATCTGTTTTCTGAAAAAAGTAGTAGGTTGTATTTTCTTATGCTGCAGGTTGCAGGTGCAGTTAAGTCAGTGGTATAATGACATTGCAAAATTTAAATCAGTAGATAATATATCCTGAATACTATATACCCTATCATCTATAATTTTGATCATATTTGTCTTTAACTATCCTTTCCCCAGAAATGTAGCAGAGGATAACTCAAAACAGAATCTTCTTAAACTTGTTCTACTCCTATGCCTCAAACACTAAAAATAATAATGCAAAGTGACTTGTTTGCAGAACAAATCACTGGGAAAGACTGATAATTGTATATATCATCTTAACTCTAGGTGAAAAGAATGACAGAACAGAATACATTCTGCCATTAATAAGTTAGGGTCTCTGCTGTATAGTGCCTAGCCTGCAACTTCACTGTTAAGTGGGAATACTGACTCAGTCTCAGCCTACTACCACATAAACAAAATAGAGATTTTTCAGTTTCATCTTGCTCTAAGTTGCTCAGTGATTGTGTCTAACAAGGTACATGTGTATGTACATAGATATGTGTCCTACCTGTAACATTTTAATCAATTTGTAAACACTAGAATTTTGAGAGCATAACAAGCATAACATCAAAAGATAAATATTGATCACACTGTCAGTACAATCGGAGTTTGCATTTGATCAGTGTGTTACAAGTATCTGTTATTGTCATCCTTTAGATATTACATGAGCTTGACAAATGTAAGATGTAATCATCATGGTTCTGAAACATCTTATTGAGCAAACATGCATGATCTGGCCCAATGCCATGAGCATAATAGATAAAAATCATGATTTAAAACATCCCTCTCGGTTTGTACACAGGTAGGTGACAAAATGGCACATGTGTGATTAGTATAACCATTTTCAGCTCTGTTACAGGCAATAAGACCAGGGTCAGATATTTCTTCAAGTCTATAAATAAACAGTTCATATTGCTAGTTGTATAATTAGCTCAATGGAAAAAACATCAAGTGTGTAGTTGTAGCAGCACCAGAAGCTGATAAATAGCAAGGAAAATTCGAATGCTACTTTGTAGTATAGCAATGATTTTTTGGATATCATTCTGAATGTGGAAATACTGCTTCTTTGTGTGGTGTTAACACAGGAATAGGGAGAAATACCTGATTAGCATTTTTTTTAACTCAAAAATCCTCTATTTCATTGCAAATGTAATGATATGAACAGAAACAAGACCTGTTTATCTACACTTCCCTGGCAATTTAACTTGAAGGGCTCTTTATGTGCAGGAACGCTATGTACAGTCCCCTTGCCACATGCAGTTTATGATGGCTGAGTTATAATTGCAAGTTTGAAGAGTTAATGATGCAAAAACTAGTACAGAGTAAGAGAACCAAGGATTTCATGTTCCAAGTACATAAGCCAACAACACCTATGAGAGCGTAGTTCTTTTCTTTCGTAAAGCTCTGCAATCAGACCTAAAGACCTAAAGGGTTTTCTTTTGACTGGTTCATGTTCTCTGCCATCTTTTTCTTTCTTGAGCAGAAAGTTAGCACATGTCAACAAACAATGGAACTTGGCTTTGCTCTTAATCTTCAAGTAAAGTTTTTAAAGTAAACTGTAACAGCATAAGTATCAATCTGGTGTAAATTTAGCAGATCTCACATCAGCCTTCAATCTGGAAGTGTGCGCATTTCCCTAGCATAAGGTAGTAAACCTTAAAAATGTGTATTTGGTTCAAGCTCATGTCTTTACTTGATTAATCTACGGTCATAGTGTAACAGTTATCAATGGAAAATGATTAGTCTGGGAAGTTCAATTGTGGCTTCATTCTGACTGTGCATTTTCATGCTATACAGCAGTGCAGATATCTTTTCTTTGTAGCTGTCTTTTCCCAAGACACATAAATAAAGGAAATCCAAAGGAATAATAACACCGTAAATTTAAATATATTCTATGGCTCGTGATTAGTTTTGAATAGGAAAAATAGTTCCACTTTTCCCTTAGATGACAATGTTCTCCTATGGCAATCCTTGAGAAGCACCTGAGCACTGCGGAAAGTGGAGTGCCCTCTCCTGGGCTGGGAATCATCCCGTTAACCAAGCAGTGCAGGAGCCACGGGACCTTTGCTAAGAAGGGACATGTGATTACTATTCCCATTTACGCTGGTACACAAAGGTGTTAGTTTCCTCTGTTTCAGCAGACATCCTAGCTGTGAGCCAAGGCCATTGGTCTTAATTGTGTCTTGCATGAGCTTGAAACAAAACATTTTTTTGCAGACTGACTCTTACTCTTCAGAAAGTTTCACCTTCTTTTGCTATAGTTAGTGTGATAGAGTATTTTCCATGCCACTCTGGACAGTTTCCAGCTCATTCAAAACATATTCTTTACATATTACTTAGCTGAGTTACAGATATGTAGAGCTTTAGAAGGGATTGATAACATTTTCTCCATTCACTGGATTCTTTTGTTCTGGTGTTTAATTTGGACTGTTCCCAGAGAGTTACAAAATGTAGATCTGACTGCTCCCTTTCCACTAGTCCAGGTTTGCTTTGAGTCCTTTTCAGCTTCTCATATTTATGGGAATGATCAGTTGTGGATATGCAAGATGATCAAACTCTGGACTAATCTGATCTAGCCCAAGAGATCTAATGCCACATATTTCGTATGTCTTTCAGAACATTTTCATGCTTTACTATTATGCTTATTGTCTGAATCCCTCATCTGTAAATAGAATGAGTAGTTCCTTACCTCACCTGCAATGCTGCTAAGTAAAAACTGCACTAATTATTGCAATATATTCCAACACCATGATAGGAAGAGCCATAAAAGCATCAAAATAGAACCTGCAATTCATTTTATTTTATGGGATTTGGAGAATGGAATATGTAGTGGGTTAACCTTGGCTGAGCGCCAAGTGCCCACCAAGCTGCTCTATCACTGCCCCCTTTTTTTTCCCCTCTCCCCCCTCAGCAGAGCAAAAAGAAAGGAGAGGAAAATAACATGAGAAACAAAAAGCAATTTAATAATAATAGAAGCAAAAGCCAAGCAAATCCGCGTGCAGAAGCAAAGGAAAACAAAGATTTATTCTCTACTTCCCATCAGCAGGCAATGTTTGCCCACTCCCTGGGAAGCAGAGCTCCAAGATGCGTAATGGTTGCTCTGGAGGACAACAGAACAGCCTCCCCTCTCCTCCTTCTTTTCCCTAGCTTTATAGCTGAGCTGATGTCATATGGTATGGAATATCCCTTTGGTCAGTTTGGGTCAGCTGTCCTGCTTGTGTCCCCTCCCAAGATCTTGCCCACCCCATCCCATTGAGGGGGGAATGTTGGGAAGAGCCTTGGTGCTGTGTGAGCGCTGCTCAGCAGTAGTCACAACACGGGTGTGTTATCAACACCCTTCTAGCTCCCAGCACAAAACACTGCTGCTCTGTGGAAAACCAGCTCAGCCAGACCCACCACAGAATAATAAGATCCTCATTTTTATTTAAAGACTGTCTATGAATATTGCAATGCTTTGTGTGAGTTCACTGTCATTTTTAATGCAGTTTGTCTTGACTGAGCCTGCAATGAGAAGTAGTGTCACTGTTGATAAGAATGGTCTGTTTTTACCACGCAACACTACAGCCCACTAATTTTCCATTAGCTTTACTGGGAACTGTTAGTGTACAAATAGCACAGACTTGAGTGTTTGTGGAGTTTGTGTGTTTGTTTGGAGAAACTGGAAACCAGATTCAGAAATCAAGTCTCCATTAGCACTGATTAAAATAATAAATACCAGGTGTTTTCTTATCAACCTACAATTATTTTTCAGCTCCAATCCAAGTATCCTTTAGTAAGTAAATGGAAGGGGGCAATCCTATGGATTAAATAACATCTCTACAGTATAGTTCCAAATGCTAATCCTAACACTTCACTGGACATCACATGGCATATTTAGATATGTCTTGTTTGTGAAGTCTTTAAGTTAGAGTTGTGTATTACAGTTTTGTGAGATTACACTATTTTCCAGTGGGTCATGGAACCCTTTTCAAAAAGAAACTGAACCTTCTGTTGATGGACTATTTTGCAAAACTGTGAATGAGGTGGACCAGGAAGACAGTGACAGCTGACAACGGGAAACAACAGCAAAAGGGAAACCAACCATGCCACAGAGGACATAAACTGCCCTACAGACTGCATAGTCTTCCACCTGGCTTCCCTTCTCTGCTGTAAAATAGTTTCCTTTGAAGCCTTTCCCCCCTGTAGCTTCTCCTACATCACACAGAATCCTCTTTCTCACTTTGTAAGAGGGTTCTTCAGGTAGTTGCCTCAGGACTGTGTACCAAATCCTCTCTTCCCCTCCATGCTACATTCATGCCTTTTGTTTTCTTCTGCAAGAATAAGGTTGTGTTTGGTGGGATTTTTTTCTCTTTTCTAACATGAGGAGGGTCCTGTGATTCATACCAAATGTCGAATCCACCTGGAAAGACCTTACACTCCTATACCTCATCACTGTTCCATGGAGAAATTAGCACCATCTCCCAGTAATTAGCCCGCACATGTTCCTTATAGGTCTGGAGAAGGGAATCTAATGGAAACAAAAGAGCCTCTTAACCAAGGAAAATTGGGGTTTTATCAGATTCTTTTCATGAGAAAGGTGATGGATGCATCAGCAGCAAGATCTACAATGTCACCCTAGATGCATATTGTGTGACTGGTCCATCTGTTTCAAAAATGGCCTTAAAATTCTTGTTTCATAAGTTCTTAACTTCTGTATCCTTGCATAATTTCTTCCTCTGCAAGCGGCAACTATACTTGCCCTACTAGGAAAAAAGGTGTTATCTAGAGTCAATTATGAGCTTGACCACTAACATAGATAATAGGAACCTCAAGCTCCATTGTTCATAGCCCTAAGAAGTCATTGCATCTATAAGAAAGCAGTAATAGAGAATTCTGATGGTGGTTAGTCATGAGTCTTTGCACTGCTCAGCAAGACTAGGGATTGAGCAGTTCTTGGGAGATACCTTCAACATCAGGTAATTGGTCTGAGCTATTATAGAAATAGAGAATCACTGCTGAATATTAATTTAAATGGTGTGGTTATTTGTGACTTATATTCGGGTTAGAAATGTGTTTGTGCCATGAAAACAGTCCATATAATAACTGAGTCTTCACTGAGTTCCATTTCTGTTATATCTATTGTATATGTACTTGCTTTACAAAAGGCTGTGGAGAACATGTTGCCCTTATTTATCAATATATGTTAGAAAAAAAAAAAAGAGCAAAAAAGTCTAGTGAGTTCATCTCATGGCCAGACATGTCTTCTCTGGGGTGGACAGGGAATTGAAAACCTCTCCCTGCTAACACTGAGCATGTGTTGTTGTATTTTTGATCCTGTTGTGTCCAACCCCTCCAACATAGCCCCACTCACAAATGGTTCACTCTAGTTTTCAAAGCTCTTTAAGTTTACTACTTCTCTACTACTCAGCAGAACTTTACGCCAAAATCTAGTTGCTCTCATACTTCAATAATTTTAGGTGAGATTTTCAGATTTTGAGAGTTAAGGTCATTTTAGATTCACTTGTGCCCCTGTAGACAGTTCTTTACCCTCCACTTGTTTACAGGGACTGAAGACAGAAGTAAAACATCTCTGTGAGGTCGGGACTGAGAACTGCGGGACCAGTACTGGGTTTTCCCCAAGTTCTTCTTCTCCTCACTGATGTAGATCTTTATGTAGGTTTTTTTTTTTTTATTGTGAATCGCAGAAGTCTCAATGACACCTGAGGTGCCTATTTGCATGGAGGAAAGTTTTTCCCTGTAGCTATTATGGGTAAGTTTTCTCAAACAAATACATTTTAAATAAAATTAAATTATAATTAAGGTCTTTCCAAATAAATGGAAGTTTTATCCCAAGTAAAAAATGAGACAGAGACTTGCATTAATCATAATCTTCTAACTACTCTCAAGCAGGGAGATTACTCCACAAACTGACATAGTGACTCCAATTTGTGAGTTAGGAGACCATTTTCAAAAGACTAAACTATTTCTTATTGTTTATTCCTATATATCACAAGGCCAAAGCAGGGGTGAAGGGGGATACAAACATGGAATAAAAAGCTGTCATTCATATTTCATATTAAAATGACTTCTAGATAGAAGCAAATGTGATTTAGTTTTCTAAACAAGTAATTTTTATCGAACACTTACTTCTTTGAGGATTAAAATAATAATTATAAGACATCTTATCACAGCAAAACCAATTCATATATATTTGATCATCCCTTTGAATCAGCTGTGTAGCCTTATTTCTTAACAAATTGGGAAAGAGGGAGAAAACAAAAAATGTAGGGAAAGGGAAAAGGAAAGGGAAAGGATGAAAGAAAGAAAGAAAAATAAATAAATAAATTGGAAGAATAAAAAGAAATAAGGAAGGAGGTGCAGAATGTCTGTGATTTTATGTTATTTGTTAAAGAGATCGCTATAGTCCTGATGACTCAATATGAGCACAGGACTTGTTTACGATAAAGCTTTACAGCTATTATATGTTCAAATCACTGAACAATAATTTCAATTACAGTATATTATCATCTACTTGTTACATCTGATCATAAAAGTATGGCTAGGGGGAAACAGTGGAGAAAGAGAGGTGTGGTTTTATGAATGTGTCTCAGATTCATAAGAAAACTTACATGACTTTTATATTCTGGAGAAATAACAATGTTAAAAAATAATGTCCAAGCGAAATCATTTGAAAAAGAACTCAAAGAAGTTAATTTTAGGTTTTAAAAGTAAGAGTATGATTTCTAAAATAACTGAGATGTATGAGTTAGAAGAATTGTGGGGAGGAATGTCTGAAATAATCTTTCAGTACTGAGTGTAATGAAAGAACATCTATTTCAACTACGGAGAACTAGAGTTATTTTTCTACTATAATCAAAAGACAGCAGAGTGTTATTCAGCATTTTGTTTTCCTCAAGTTCTTTGGTCTTGTATTGTTTTCTGTGAAAAATGCATACAAGAATGAGATGCACATGGAAAATATATCATTTGATGTGCACTGGAAACATGCAACTACTTAATTTAAAGTTTCTCATGTTTTACTAGTTGGTTTACTGAATATAGTTCATCTTGATTGCTTGACTGACCTACAGAATGCTATACTGGATACTCTTGGTATTATAAAATATGTAATATTAGTTAAAAAACAAAGGGAAATTGGAAGGCTGTCTGCCTGCCCTATCTTGGGCTTTTTTTTGGTGCAACAGAGTTTATATTCCTCCTGTGTTTTTCCACTTTCCTTATATGAAATGAACAGCTGTAATTGAAAAGCAAGAAGCTCCATGGTTTATAGAAATAGGTGTTGTTAAGAGCCTTAGCCATCTAATTTTCTTTCTATTGCAGGGCAGGCTTCCTATTGTCTGTCCTTTAGAGCTAATTTCTTTTCTGATCAAAAGGCCCACATCATTGAAAAGGTAGTAATGACTATTCATTTGCTTGAAACCTCCATTCTGCAGCCTGCAAAGCTTTATTTAGAAACTGCTATTTCTTTCTAAAAGAAAAACCTCATTTGTGTCCTCTATAATGTCAATTAAAGTAGAATATATTTTAATTATTTATCCTGGAGAGAAACCTTTCAGGATCTCAATTTGCTGCGCCAGTGATACAGGCTGTAGTTTGAAACAATATGTGCCTTCAAAATTCTATGTCAGAGAGGAGGAATAAGGTGTGTTTTGATTTTAATTTGCTACTGTTGAATAGTTTATTTGCAGCTAATTAGCAAGTTAGAGTTTTACAATTAATGTCTGATTTCTAGTCTAACTCATAAAAAGGAGCCTGGCCATCATTACCAGCAAATAAGGTGGGTTACTGGATCTGTGTAGAAAACATCGTAGGAAAGATTTATGAAGTTTGAAATGGGCAAAACAGAGACGATTGGGCTTGTTTGGGGTTTGTTTTGTTTTGTTTTGTTTTGTTTTGTTTTGTTTTGTTTTCTGAAGGAGCGCAGCGATGTCTCAGTTGTCACCAGCGCCCGGGAAAGAGTCCTTAAAGCAGCGCAACAAGTACCCGGGGCGGGGGGCGGGGGGTGTTGTTCGCGGCCCCGGGAGGCCCCTCGTCCTGTGGCCCGAGGGGCAGGGAGAGGACTTGTCTTTGGGGGAGCCCAACGTCAGGCCAGAGAAGACGCCCGGTGCCACGTCCGCTGCTGCGCAGGGCGCGGGGAGTAAACCGTGCGGGACCTGAGAGCGTCATAGAGTGGTTTAGGCTAGGAAAGACCTTTAAGATCATGGAGTCCAACCGTAAACCCAGCCCTGCCAAGTCCACCGCTAAACCGTGTCCCTCAGCACCACATCTACACGGCTTTGAAACCCCTCCAGAGATGGAGACTCCACCGCTTTTCTGAGCAGCGTGTTCTAGTCCTTGATAACACTTTTGGGGGTACAGTTGGTATCGTAACAGAGGAGGGAGGTTGCAGAAACTTCCTACTGCTCTCTTATCCCTTGGGAAAGAAATTCCTGCCAGGCTGAGCACAGACTGCCCTGATGCAGCCGGGGCAGAGAGCAGCGACCACTTTTCGTGGTCAGTTTCCTCGGTGTTTTCCGGTGAAAACGTGTGAGCCAAGTCTATCGTTTCCTCGGGACTCTGCAGCGAACCCTGGCGAGTTCTCCTGTGACGGTGGTCCCCTCTACAACTCTGTTAATTGGTAACTTGGAGATGGAGAGAGTACTTATTAGCAATGCCCCCCCTTCCCCAGGTCCCTCCGCTCCCACTGAAGCCAACCCCATGAGGCGATTGCCAGGAGGAGTTGTTTGTCAAAGGCTAATAAACAAATTCCTCGCGAACACCTGAATGAATGAGGGCCAGGAACAACCCAATTAAGAAACGGAGCTACTGGTTGTTTTCTTGTAGCAATGGAAACAATCCGTGCTCGAAAAGGGTCTATTCATCGGGCGCTCCCAGAGGTCTGTTTGCAGCCCGCTATTGTTGTCAGAAGCCAAATAAAAGTTCAGCTGGGGGGGAAAAGTGATTAAAAACAACATTCGCCGCTGCCTCCTGAATGCCCTGGGAGGCTCAGTTCAAAGGAATCGAGCTGTACCCGAACGGCACGGCCCGAGTTTTACCCAGGCACTTAAGATTTTTGTTCTTATATGCTCTTAAAATGTTCTTTTAGTGATGTTATCGAAAGTATTCCTCTCTTTCTCATATATGTAAGCAGCAAGGAACAACTGTAGTCTCTAGCTCAGCATCGATATTCTTGCAGAAAGGTACTGGGGAAGTCACAGAAGGGAGCTGGAGCTCGTTTGTCGGAACTAATGATTTGTTCTTCCTCTCACTGAGCTGGAAGGTCGGTCCAGCCGTGTCAGCCCTGCAGCGAGATGGACAGCCTGGCAGACAATCTCGAGCTGTTTGGGTTTGTTTTTTGGTTTTGTTTTGGTTGGTTCTTTTTGTTGGTGTTTTTTTGTTGGTGGTGTTTTGTTTTTTTTCACGTGACAATGTTAGATGGGGAATAAAAGAAATCTCCTAGCGACCTTGGGCTTCAGAACCAGCCTGAAATAATCCATTTAGCAGCTATGTTACCATGCTGGAAACTTCTGGGGGATGACATGGATTCGAGCCTAAAATAGGGATCAAACAGAAAAGCACGTGAACTTAAGCATCGCTAAAAGCCTGGACATTTTCGGAGGATCATCCTAGCGAGGGTCAGCAGGGTCCGAACGAAAGAGGCGCTCAGCTCCCTTGGCTGGGCAAGTTTCGAGGACAAGCCCTCGCTGATCTCGGCTGGGAGTTAGGCTGGGGGCCAGGGGGATGTTTTAATAATAGGATTAAATGAGGCCGGTTTCGTGCATAGCATTATTCTTTAAAAACTGGTGATCCTCACTGACACAGTTCCAAGATTCTCCCAAGCTCTGCTGGAGCTGCAATTAACATATATTAATGGCTGTTGCTTATTAAGCACTGATTGTGTAAGAAGCAGACGGTCCCTTTCAAACGTGCCTTTCAACCGTAGGATTTCTCTCTCGTTCGAGTTGGATTGTGCTTCAAACTCCTGATTTCAACTCACGCTCCTTTGTTACTAAAAAGGAAAAAAAAAAAAAAAAATCAAAGGAAATTAAAAGGTGGGCTTCTCTGTCTTTGGCAACTGTATTTACACGATTCCAAGTGTTCCCCGACCCCCTCCAGATACACGGGGCTCTCCGGCCCCGGACAGCTTCTCCCCTAGTCCCGGCCGCCGCCGGGGAGAGAATTTAAGAACATGGCTCCAGGCATGAGGCTTCCCCCACTCCCCATCGCCCCGTATATTGCTCTGGCTGGGTCGTCTCCTGCCCCTTCCCTGCTTTACAGCAGCTCCGCAGGCTCCATCCTCTTTCCTGGAATACGGGACGTGCAGGACCGAGGAGCAGACGGAGGCTTGAATTAGCTTGTAGCTGCCAAGGAGGTGGCGGGATCGGACCTTTTAAAGCGCTCTGCAAGTAACTTTAGGGAGCAGCAGTTGGTACAGCCGGGTTTGCCTCGCTTCCCCCTCTCCCCCACCCGAGCCTCAGAGGCGATCTGTGGTTTTCAGA
>VZZY01019082.1:0-59022 GCA_013400335.1 Eurystomus gularis | reverse complement strand
CAGCCCCGGCCCGCCCGGTGCCCGGGCCAGCTGCGGGTGCCCCACCCGGCTCTGCACAGCGCAGCCCCTGCTCAGTCCCGTCCGCGCCAGCCCAGAGGCGGGGGCAGGTGCAGGGCCCCGGGGGCTCCGGGGTAGCTGCGCCTGGGGATCCGGTGGGGAGGGTCCAGCACCAGCATCCCCGAAACATCAACTTTTTGGCTCCCCCCAGCTGATCAGTTACCAGCGTCGGGGCTGTCGGGAACCGCTCACTGATTGGCTGCCGCCCGCTCATTTATAGCCCGTCAATCAAATACCCCTGGGATTGGTGCGCGCATCGCTTGGCGCTGCCCGCGGGAAGTGCTCTGCTTCGCTCCGCAGGCGCGGCCGCCGCCTCAACGGCACCTCGAGGACCGGCGCCTCCGCCCGCCCGCAAAACTTCCTCCTCCCGCAGCAGCCGCCCAGGCAGGTTCACCCCCCACCCTACACACANNCCCTACACACCCCCCGTCTTTTTTTTTTTTTTTTTTAAACTTCCTCTGTCTGAGCTGGTCCCCGCCTGGACGCCACCCTGGCGCACCTCTTGCCGGCTCCGGCCATGTACAGCATGCTGGAGACTGAGATCAAGACGCCGCAGCCCACGCCGGGCAGCGCCGGGGGCAATCCCGCTCCGGGCAGCAACACCAAAGGCGGCGGAGGCGGCGGGGCCAGCAACGGAGCGGGAGTCGGCTCGGACCAGGATCGGGTGAAGCGCCCCATGAACGCCTTCATGGTGTGGTCGCGGGGTCAGAGGCGGAAGATGGCCCAGGAGAACCCCAAGATGCACAACTCCGAGATCAGCAAGCGTCTCGGGGCCGACTGGAAGCTGCTGAGCGACGCCGAGAAGCGGCCCTTCATCGACGAGGCCAAGCGTCTGCGGGCCGTACACATGAAGGAGTATCCGGATTACAAATACCGGCCCCGAAGGAAGACCAAGACCTTGCTGAAGAAGGACAAGTACTCACTGCCTGGCAATCTGCTGGCCCCAGGAGGGGGCAACGCGGTGAGCAGCCCCGTCGGGGTGGGGCAGAGGATTGACACTTATGCCCACATGAACAGCTGGACCAACGGGGCTTACTCACTGATGCAAGACCAGCTGGGCTACAGCCAGCACCCGGGCATGAACAGCCCCCAGCTGCAGCAGATGCACCGCTACGACATGACGGGCCTGCAGTACAGCCCCATGATGTCCACGGCGCAGACCTACATGAACGCCGCCTCCACATACACCATGTCCCCCGCCGCCTATGGTCAGCAGCCCTCCACGGCCATGAGCTTGGGCTCCATGGGCTCGGTGGTGAAATCCGAGCCCAGCTCGCCGCCTCCTGCTATCACGTCCCACTCGCAGAGGGCCTGCCTGGGAGACCTGCGGGATATGATCAGCATGTACCTGCCCCCGGGGGGGGATGCCACAGACCCTTCCGCGCTGCAGGGCAGCAGGTTACACAGCGTCCACCAGCACTACCAGGGTGCCGGGACTGGCGTGAATGGTACCGTACCACTAACTCACATATAAACTCGGCTGCTCCGGACGGCTCCCCGTCTTGATTCCTAATCCCACCACAGCTCCCTGACTACACTGGGGCGTACGGCAGTGTTTGCTCGGCTTAGCAGACTTACTACTAACTTTGGAGAAATTTAAAAAAGGAAACCCGTTAGTTGTGTCAAAAAAAACCAAATTGAGCAAGGTGTTATTTTAATAGAGCACAACTCTTGCCCCCCAAAAGCCGCTGTGAAGTTTTCAGACCACGGCCACTTCTTTCCTGGTTTCTGCTAGGTTGGGCACCGTTTTATTCGCTTAAAAGTTTTAAAAATATCTTGCATCTTCCAGTTTGATTTCTAGCGTTGAAATGACATCTATATTAAAAAAAAAGACCAGCGGCTTTTTGTTTTTAAACTCGGTTGTTCGCATTATCGTTGTGGTTTCTTAAGTATTTTGCTCTTCCCACCTTACCGAGCCTCGCTTGGTTTCTCTCCACAGTCTGTAGTTTTCACGACTTTTTAACTTTAGGGTTGTTGTTCCTTAAAAAAAAAGGGGTGGGGGGAGGTGGGAGAGAGCTGTGCGGGTCGCAAACGCGTTTCTTTTATTTATAGTAAGTTGTGCGTCTTGGTTTTTCTTAAGCTGTAAACTTATGTAAATTGGTTTGTGAATTTTACTGTGAACCATGTTTTGACATATCATATGAAGAAACGTTTTAGTTTTGTTTACTGGATTTCTTCCCCCCCTTCCCGCCTCCCCAAAAGTCACCGAAATACTCCTTCCCTTTCCTTGTCCCTAGTCCTCGTTTGCTTCCTTCTTCCAAACGAAGAGAGATCAATAAATTTTATATGCCGCCACGTGGCCGATGTCCAGGCGGTTTGTGCGGGGGCAGGCGCGCAGCCGGTCCCTCGGCGGCGGGCGGAGCGGAGCGGGGCCGCGGGCTCCTTCCCGGGGCTGCCAGCAGCAGCCGCGCTCCCGCCCTCCGGCCGAGGCGCCCGGCAGCTGCCATCGCTTGTCGGCTGGGTTTCTGTGGCTGCCGCGCCGTAGTGTATTTTGGCTGGGGTGAGGAGTGCTCCTTCGAGTTCATTTCCTCCTAAAGAAGTGCGGGACGCGAGCCGGGAAAGCGCCGCCGTGTTACCGAAGCTCCTGCCGCCGGGGCACCGGCCACTTGTTGCCTCTCCGCCTGGCTGGCTTCCCTCGGCCGGCGGGAGAGAACGCGGTTACACATGCGCGCCTCGGTTTTGGTTTGTTGATTGTTGTGTTTGTTTTTTTTTTTCTTTGGAGGATTTGCCTAGAAACTTGAGCTCGTCTGAAATATTTACAAAAGTAAAACCCGTTGGGGAAGTCTTAATTATAGCCTATTAAAAATGAATGGTTACAGGAGTCCCCAGAGGAAATAAATAATTCAGTCTTTTCAGTATGCTTGACGAGTGTGTTTTTACTCTGGACAACTTTTCTTCCCCTTTTTCCCCCTTTGCTTAGGGGTCTGTGTTATTCCCGGCTGCATTTCTGCGGGCGCTGCGGAACAGCCCCGGGCTGCAACCCCCGCGGAGCGGCCGAGGGGGTCACCGCTTATCCCCTCTGCTTGGCGGCCAAAGTCGTGGTGTCAGCCGACCCCGCCGGGTGCCCGTGGCTCCTCCTGGCCCCCAGCAGTGGCCCGGCGGGGCCGCGGGCCGGGATCGGAGCTCTGCGGCCGCAGCGTGCTTCCAGAGGTTAATGCCACCCGCCGCCGAGCCTCTGCCCGTCGTTTGCTTCCACGAATCTTTTCGCTGTTTGCCTTGGTACGGAAGGAAAGGGAACGGCAGAGTGCTTTTGTTGTGTTTTTGTTAAAGGGCTCTGCTCTGCTTGCCCCTTACGAACAGCGGCTTCAGGGAGACTTTGCCCCCTCCGCCGCTCGCTCGCGGCGGCCGAGCTCTGCCCGCGGCGCCGGGAGCCACCTTCCCTTCCCCGCTGCGTTCCTCCTCACCGACTCCTCCCCAGTCTCCCGCCAGCCGGGCCGGGGCCCCGCGCTGCCTCCCGGTCCCACAGCGTGGACGCCGCGGTAGCGGCACCTGCCTCGTTCTCTGTCGGGAAGAACGTCCACACTCGGTCAGGGCCATCCTCCGGCGCTTCCAAGAGGAAAACCAATGTTCTGCAAACAACACAGTTTCCTTCTCGAGCGCGGGGTGCCTGGCTCCTGGCCACCCAGGGAATGGGGAGTGCCGGGAGCTAACTGCTGAAGGTCCCTCCACCCGGGGAGAGACCCCGGCCACGCACAGACAAGCCCCTGGGGCCGTCAGCCCTCTGATCCCCCTGGTAAGCCCCTGGCACCACACACCCTCCCCTCTGCTCAGGAACAGCTATGCCAGGACTGGAGTTAATCACTTTGCAAATGAGAACCCCGTGTGTTTAACGCCCTCAGCTCAAAACCTTCCATAATATTTCTGGTGGAATCTGGCAAACCTGTGGTGTTGCTTTCTCCTGTTTGTGCTGCTGTCCTTCAGGTAGGAGTGTGCCTGTTACTGCTCCTGTCCGAGGAGAAGCGGCCCCGTAACCCAGAGGTCTGAGAGAAGGTGATGAGATCAGTGGTGNGGGGGGGGGTAGCAGCAAGTCCCATTTCATCTCACCCGGGGGTCAAACTGCTCCCCAGAACAGCTCTGGGAGGGGAGCTATGATGATCCTGTCCCCTGAGACAGCTCTCACTCAGCCTTCCTATGCTCAGATAGGCATGTGGTGCAAGTCTGATAAAAGTGAGAGCTCCTGAGCAGGTGACCTACTCCCAGGACTGGAACTGTATTTGGTGTCTTAAGAGTTGAATTGCAGCTGCATCATTACAAGTAGTTGTTATCTACATCTGAGTTCTCTGGAAGTAGATTCTCTGCATGAAAGGGGAGAAACAGTTATTCAAAGATTTGCAGTATTTTTGAGTTCAAGTTATTCTCCTCGCATGCCTAAATCAAGGCCTAAGGATAGTGTGAGCAAGTCCCTGAGGTGTCCCAGAAAGATGCCTCTGTATAAACTACCTTGTTCCCTCTGAAAACTCATCTCAGTGCTTTGGCTTATGGATGCTTTTCCTGAGCTATTGGTTTTGAGATGCCCAGAAAAAAATCTTCCAGAAACTTTTCAGCTTCCTGGGGCAGAACTTTATCCTGAAGTTCATAAGTTGTGGGCAGAGCTTATGGAAAGGGTTGTAAACAGGTACACACTACTGGATGGTGGAGAGACTCATTGCAAACTGAAAGCAGTGAAACCAGCCTTCTGCATGAGTGCAAGTAGAGATAGAGCCTCTTCTTGAACACAAATCTGTTTTCCATCGGAGAGCCAACAGCATAGAGGGAGACTTTTTCAAAGAGTACTGTTACATTCTTTGCTTGGATTTAAGACATTTGCCTCGAGAACAAATGCAGAAACACATTCCCTTTAGAATTAATGAAGGTATGTTTTATTTGTACTGAACTTCATTTTTAAATTTTCAGTTTCTTCTGGACATAGACATGCATCCTGAATGCATTAAATCTAAATGCTTTTTGAGCACTGCTGGTGTGGGATTTCATATTCCTGCTTATGAGGGAAGGATCAGAATCAAGCTGTTAACATTCTGAGGGAGAGAGGTAAAGTTAGAAACAGTTAGGTACGAGACATGTTGGCTTTGTGGCAGATGTCTTTGTATAAGATCCTTTGCTGCAGAAACAGAGAGCACTTTGCAAGATGCAGCTATAAGTGAAATGCTGAGTTATTGCATGTGCAAAATCATTAGCCACCATTTCCACAGTTAAAAGAATTGATAGCCTTATTCTAGAACGTCTAGAATACATGCAAGTGCATCCATTACCCTCAGAAAGACTGAACGTTTGCTAGAAGAGGTTAATAATGTTAGCATTTAAGTGTAATGGCAATATTTAGGCTTTTGCATTAACACTTCATAGAATGGAGGACTGGAAGATCACACCTGGTGCTACTGTTAATCTGTCAAAAAATAGCATATTTGGTTGTATTGTCATGGCTCCTTACTATACCAAAAAGATGTAAGTTAATTTATTTCAACAAAAATTGGTAACTGAAAATATTCTATATTAAAATTTCAAGACAATGTGATTGGGGAGTAAATCCTAATAATTAGCAGAGAAATCCAATTGTGGGCATTTTAAGAATATTTTATAAACCACACATTTTTGTATTTCTAATTTGTTTTTGCTATAAGAAGAAATGAATACTGAGTTCAGCAAAAGGCAAATGATTAGCAGAAACACTTTATGAAAGCATTTTAAATCAATGCTTTTCCATATCAAACATGAGATAAGGAGAGATACTTTTCAGGAACATTAGAAAGATAGGAACTTGTCTAACTATCTTCCAATGTTAATGGAAATAATTATTTCATGGGAATGAATACAGCGGAAGAGGTGAAATATGGTGATTTCATGACTGGAATGTTGCTGCTATTCCCAATTCCTGCAAAAGCGAGAAGTTTTATATGGCTTCTTTTCCACTTACAAGCAGATCCTAGATCTGTTGTAGCCAACTCCTGGTGAAGATTAAGATTATTTCTGTGGTAAACGTGCAGTGACAAAACACAGAAATCTTATAGAGAAAGAGATAAAATTTGAATCCATTTCTTTTAAGATTTCTCAGGGAAGGAGGGGAGAGCTATTATTCCAGCTCTGTTTGCATGGGATAATTTAGTGGTTAATGCAGATTAAGTTTTCCAGAATAGTTTCCCATATGCTTCTCTATCATGACTTTTTGCTGATGCCACTGGATGCAATAATAATTGCAATACAGCGACGTATTTCACAACAGAATATCTTCAAGAGGAGGAATTAATTATTCTTTGCTGTAAATACCATTCACAGCCACCTTCTTTGTGTTGCTAGTCAAGTAAACAGGATTTCAGATTTGTCTCCTCCAAAGACATCCTCAGAAGTTCTTTATCCATTTTATGCCTCAGTTTTCCAGTTTCTAAAATGAGATCTGTACCTACTAAATGAAGCAGGGGGGTTGCAGTGCATATGAGCAGGTTTGTGTATGAGAGAGCAAGAGAATGGAGAGGACTGTCACAGTAAATTCATAAAAGGATGTATTTATACCTCCTCCGTGATTAAAAAAAAAAGTATGTACCACTTAAATGTTATTTAAGTCAGCATTGCGCTCAGGATATTCATCTTTATTGCCAAGTTTAATTTTACCATATTTATGTCAGGTTACTTTTATTTGCTAATACATCAAATTAAGCTAAATTAATCTAAGCATGATTTGGCCTGGTTTAAAAATGTTTGTGCTAATGTAACTGAAGTCTCCACATTTGCTTGCGGAAGCAGTTGTGGGGTTTTAACACACTACTCTCCCAGAGCTGTTTGTTCAGTTGATCTTCTGGAAATCACTACACCTTCTTCCATGCTTTGGCCATCACAGTTCACATGCTGGTGGATTGGTGCAAACTCACCTGGGCTGATGGGGAGAAGTGTGAAACATAGCACTGCATAAGCTGTGCTGCTTCCAAAGAAATGCAAAGTGAACCAGGTTCTCAGAGCCCTAAAGTGCTATGTGTGTATTTCTGGTGCACAGCAGCCCAGAACTCAAAAGAGTTGGGCGTAAGAGGGGAAGGCTCTAGGAATAAGAAGGAAATTAAGCAATGTTAAAAACTTGTGAACTTCCATCATTTATCTCTTCTGGGGCTTCTGATTGAGACTTCTGGCCTTGGTGAGCTTTTTTCTTTGTCTCTGTGAAGAATATTATGCATCTTTTCTATACAGGCCATAGGAAATAGTATAGCAGTGATTGCACCCAGCCTTCAGGATTTCCCCTTTGTACCAGACTCAGCTTATTCATTTCATGCATCATCATTCACAGCTTGGTGTGCTGATTTCAAAAATTCTATACATCTACTTGACACAAAGGGGAGAGACAGAACATAGTGGTGGATGTGCCTTAGGTGCAGGTAACAACTGTTCTTGAATGCTATTTGCAAGGGAAGAAATCTTGAAAGTCAATGCGAACTTTGCCCATTCAGGATAAGGCACTTGGCATTGATTTCATTTTCATTGTACTGTGCTGCCAAGTGAGAAAAGCTTCTCTTCCACAAAGTTAAGAAAAGATATTTTAACCCAAATCATTCCCCTCTCTCTTTTTTTTAATCTTCTTTTTCTTTTCCTCTTTTTTTTTCTCTCTTTTTTTTTTTTTCTCCTTTAAGATTCACTGGGCAATTTTCTTTTTTGCAGCCTGTAAACAGCAAATGTCATAGTAGGAATTCCCTTTAAAAAGTAAGTTATACTTTCATTATTAAGCAAAAGTTCTTTTCATTTAAACTTTAGTCTGTTAAACAGGTGAACATTTGTGAAATGGGTGTGAATTTTTTATGAGTGTACCAGAACTGGGATAGTAACTGAATTAATTGGCATACTCCTGAAGTAAAAGGAAGTAAAGGAGCTGAATATACAAACTGGAAAATGTATGCACCAAGGTTAATTCTGTATAGTTTTCCAGGCATTCAACAGGTCCACATGAGTTGTTGCATTAAGGATTAGCCCTGTCCGTGTTCTCTCGGGGAATGTCCTAAGAACAGTTGGAAGTTTTCCTGTCTTGGCTGATTTTGTGCAGAACATGCAATGTTATAGCAAAACTTTTTTTAAGCTATCCTCAAAGTAAGGAGACTAACTTCTTGATGTATTTTCCTTCCTTTTCCAGTAATTTTTCTGCTCTTCTCTCGGTATATTTCAGTCTGTACTTGTGTCAAAGGAGAACTAATTCTAGCCAAGAACAAGATGATTTGATTTGAAGGTCCTGTGTAAGCAGGTACTAATATTTTTGGGTTAATTGTTAAAGGAAATAAGGATCCTCTTTTTGTTGTTGTTTGTTTATGTTTTTTTGTTGTTGTTTAGACAGCAGTATAACCAAAAGATTATTTAAGGATTTAGACTGTGGTGGCACTGAATGATCTCCTGCTGGAGATCCTGGAGTAGGACACACAATTGTTTTGGCCTCTAGCAGAGGACTGTCCATCTGTGTGCTGGAGTTACTTTGTTATTCAATGACTGACGGGCCAATTAACAATAGGAGGAGACTTGTGAGTTATATGGCAAAGCATGGCACTCTGCCAAAATCTGACAGTTCATTTGGATTTCCTGTTACATGAAACTTCTGCTACGACCGTTTTCTCTTCAATTATTCAAGGGAGGACTAGAATTTAGGCCAGCCTATGCAGATTTCAGTAATACTGAACAAACATTGGGTGAGATTTTGCAGTTTTATGTTTGATTCCTGTGCTCTGCTTGATTCTGCTTGGCTCCACCTCCCTCTTTGGTCCTGTCAGGATTCAGAAACAGGATATGAACATTGCCTCCACATCTAGGGTACTCCTGACAATATAACCCTACTCTTTTTTGGACAAATGCATTTTCACAGGGCTGTCAGAATGCCAGTTCAGGATGTGCTGTGATTTGCAAAATCTTCAGAAAGTTCATTTCTCCTTACACTAAGTTTTCATCATGGAAAAATCTCACCTTTCTTAACAGAACTATTCATCTCTAGTTTTCATCATAGTTCCAAACAGCTTCACACCAGAAGATGGCCAGGTAGCCCCTGGCCAGTTGCTGACAAGATATGGAAATATTGCTGACATCATGATACTGCAAGACTTGGGTGCTGAGCACCTCTGTACCTACCTCAGTATAGGACTTCAAGAGGAGGAAGAAGGACTAATGGAAAATACTGCCTGGGAGTGGTGCTGGGAAGGCACAGGAAGACATTTGGTGCTTGATCTGCTTCATCTTCAGTGCAAAGTTCGTAGATGAGTAGTAAATGTTCTTTTATCTGTATTCCCTTAATGGGTAAGCCAGGCGGGGTTGAAAGCATTGCTACGTGAAGCCAGAAGAAGGACAAGCTGATGCTGAAATAAGGGCATATTAACTTTCTCTGGAAATACTTTGTGGTTATAGCATTAGATTGTCTGCTTTAATTTTAACAAAGAAGTACATGAATGTGGTCCTTGAATGAGAAGCAATCGGTAGGGTAAACTCCTTTTTGAGTTTCAAAACGGTGATGGCTGAGATTGTTACCAACCCATGAGAAAATTTCCTGAACACACCTTAGTAAGAACCACTGGCAGTTGTAGGTTTTAAGATTTCTATCTTGGCTTGCCCATGAAAGCATTGAGTAGAGAAGAAGCAAGTGAAGCAGACCTGCATCAGCAGGGAGATAAGAAAGTTTTAAGAAAGTCAGGGTTATAAGCATAGGGCTCAGATGGGAGGGAGAGGATTTGGATTTACCTTGCGTGCTTCATGAGAAAAAAGAACACTTTCAAAGGGGGAGTAGGTGACTTTAATAAATTACATCACAAATTTTGCACCGAATGTAACACTTGAGCACTTTTCATTTTAACATACTTTAGGCTGCAAGCTTTTTAGAGGAATAGGACTGTTTTTCCCCAACTTCTAAAGCATTAGGTATGATTTCGATGATCACAGTCATTCACATATCTACACACATTTAATCACCATTTGTGCCTGTCTTAATTCCAGCTCCAAAGACTGGCAGCCCAAAGGCAAGTGTGGGAAAGCAAATAGTAACCCACAGCATGGGAGGTAAGTGAAAGCTGTGACTCTGTGAAACGCATTGTTCCAGCTAAACTGAGACCTTTTCCTTTTCTTTGAAGTCTTATAAGGCAGTGTTCATGATCTGCAGTGGTGCATGTGGAAGGGAGGACTAGAGATAGAGTGCCAATTTAGAAGTAGGCTTTTATGATTTAATCACGAATATCAGTCTCTTTGCTGCAGACATGAGAAATACACATATAGAAAATGGCATTGTGACAAATAGTACCAAGAGGTTTTTTTTCTGAGTCCATTTAGTGAAGGCTGGGCAGGGAGGTTAGATGTGAAAAAGGAGAATGACACAACTAATGGAGATGGAAGGGGAAGGCCCAAAGATAATAGGATGAAAGGAGTTTACCACCTTGAGGCATGTATGTTTCACTTCTGTGGACTATTTAAAACTGTGAAGAAAACAATGCAATGTTATTTTATATTTAAAGTATGTCTGTATTTTCTGTGCCTCAGCTACTTTTTCAGTATGCACAACATGACTGCAATCTAGCTTATCCTTACCTTGAAGTGTGAACACAACAGAAAAATCAGTTGTAGCTAATGAATGAACAAGAACAATAGAGATCTACTGGCATTTGTCCCTAAAATCTTTGTGTGAAGGGAAGGACAGGGGAGCTTTGGGAGGGAGCTAGCCCAGATCTGCTGAATTTTGATGAGGATTTCTCTAGTTTGTCTCCCATTCTCGTTGGCTGCATTATTATTTATTTCATCACTCAAATTGTGGTAGATGCTGCTTGCCTTACAGTATGAATAACAAGCTGTGGGGCTCAGTAGAGTTCACTTATGCAGTAGGAGAGAATAATTCTCTCCTCTGCAGGAACTGCTGGGTAAAATGTAATAGTCTTAGCTGTGCCCCAGGGGGTTAGCGTAAAGGATCATAATGGTCCCTTCTGACCTTAAAGTATATAACAATATCGAAGTATATACCAGGATTGTATCCTGGCCACAGTACAGTCAAGGAATTCCCCCGACAGTGTCTTCTCTGACACATTGCACCTAAAAGCTTAAAAAAGGCACAGCATGGAACAATATGACCGCAACAGATGATGTGAGAGAACATGTAAAATGCTAAAAGAAGATCCGGGGGTTACTTGAATGTGTCATATGGCATGCATATATGAACATATACGCTTTGGCACAGGAAGTATCAGTAGGTCATGCATAAATGCACATGTTCTTGTACATTCCCTTGTATTCCTGCAATAGCTTTTGCTCAAGTATAGAACATAAAAATTACTTAAATAACTGTTGGATCAAGTAATACAGAAAACAAATGTGTACTATCAAGTCCTCATGTTATCCCACAAATGGTGCTGCCATATTCCCACTTCTTTATTTGACAGCGTTGCTCACATTCATTGTTAAACTTAACCTGAAGGTGGATGTTAGTAATAGTTCTTTGCTAAAATGTGACTAATAATAAACTGAAAACAGCAACTTCTTTCACTTGAAACTTCTGTCTGAGCACATTCTAATTCCCTTGGTCCAGTGAAGTGCATCATCTTCAGATTGGAATATTTGTCAGCTGTTAAATGTTTGACAACTTTTCTATTTCAGCAGCCTTAAGTACCTTCAACATTTACAGCCTCCTGAGGTAAGAGGAAAAGGGAAGATAACATCGAGCTAGTGCTAATGATTCTGATGACTGAGTACTGAACAAGTAGCTAGGATTACATTGTTAAGGTGTCTTTAGGGCCAATAGGCTGGGAGACTATTTTTATGCTGAAAATCTAGATCATGCAGAAGTTGCCATGCATATCAGAGATCCTTGGAATCTGTGGATTTATGTCCTCACTGGCAGATAGAGAAGATAGCAGATTTCACAATCCAGTAATGATTTGTCATTTGCTCTTAAGGAACCACTCAAATGTCATGCCTGTGATAGAGGCACTATACAGATGTACAGGAAGAGGATGTGCTTTCAAATAAAGAAAACTAAATCAGGTAAAGGGAATGTAACCACAATGTTGATGCAGTCTTCCTCTGAGTCAGTACTTGGGATGTAGTATGTGTGTCTGCACCACACTGTCAGTCACACAGAGCAGTTGGAGGAGTTTGGGACTTCAGCTAAAGAAATGACTTTGGGGCAAGAGGTCTAGAAGACATTCTCAGGAGAGATATAAAGAGGTGGATATGTGTGTAACTATGTGATGACAAGTGAAGCCTGCATAACACCTGAAGGATGCAAAAAGATAAACTAGTTCTGATAGTTGGTGCCCTGTGACACAACAAGTTAAAATGGGTTAAAGGAGTATTCTATCAAAAGAATGCCAGGTAAGTAAAAGACAGACATACAACATTCTCTACCGGAGCTAATGTTTCCGATGTTAAAGCAGGGCTGGATAAAGTATATGTGAATTGCAGAGAAGAATCTTGTGTTGGAAGAAGGGGAGATCAGTGTTTCGTGATGGTTCTCTACATGTAATTTTATGAGTCAGCACTGGCAGTTAACATAGCCTGGTCAGTTTGAATTAGGTTTCCAGTAAGTTTCTCTGTATTGTCCTCCTGCATGAAGTTGGGCTTTGACTGAGCTGGAGTACTAAATAATTTGTAAAAGAATTTATTTGCTGTGATTGAACCGCAGCTGGAAAAAGGTAGATTTAGATTGGAAATTAGAAAGAAATTCTTCACTCTGAGGGTGGTGAGACACTGGAACAGTTTGCCCATGGCAGCTGTGGCTGCTTCATCCCTGGATGTGTTCAAGGCCAGGTTGGATGGGGCCTTGAGCAACCCGGTCTAGTGGCAGGTGTCCCTGCCATGGCAGAGGGGTTGGAACTAGATGATCTGATGATCTTCGAGGTCCCTTCCAACCCAAACCATTGTATGATTCTATCATGAGATGTGTTCCTGAATGTCATGGAAGCCTGGAGTGTTATACTGGGACAGAACTTGTGGTTTGATAATAATTCCTAATTTGGGGGTTGTTTTCTGTCCTGGTTTTGCTGGGACAGAATCATAGGCCTGCCATGGTTTGCAGGCCATTAGCAGTTCTGAGTCAGCCAGGGCAGCTGACCTGAGTTGACTACAGGTATATCCCATACCATAAATGTTATGCTTGGTATAAAGAGGGAAGTTTGCTGAGAATTAGGAGGTCTTTTGATCATGCTTGTCAGAGTTGCCTTCTTGTCTATTGTGATCACTGCACATCTGCTGGGCTGAGTATAACTTTGTTTACTTTATACTGGCATTGGTATTATTTTTACTTGGAATCTGTGGATTTATGCCCTCACTGGCAGATAGAGAAGACAGCAGATCTTAAACTAATCATGTTTTCAGATACACTGGACTACTTATGATAGAGGGTTGGTAATCTTAGCATGTCATACGAGCTTTGTCATGCTGGTAGTGGGAGAGTAAACTGTCATGTAGTTGTTTCCTATTTTCCCCACTGTGGACTACCAGAGCTTATCTAGGGACAGCCAGAGTAGTAGTGTGTGAGGATGGCTCAGCCCCCCAGCAGTGTTTGAGCCTCCTTGTAGGCTTTGTGTGATGGCTTTGGAGATGTGAAGGATCTGCATGCCTTCCTTGGTACTGACAAGGACCTGTGTGTGTTTGTAATTTGTGGGAGGTACTTTGTGCTACAAGCTAGGTAGAACTTCAGAAACCAGTCAATACAAATTCACTCAAAGCACTTTTAATTTAAAGATACCCTTTCTCCTCCTGATAAACAACCACATTGAACTGTTTGGCTTAATTTCACTAAAAAAAAAAAAATAACCTTGAAGCATGTATCATGCTTTTCATTAAACACAAAAGACAGTTTGTGTGTTTTGCAGTAAGGTATACAGGTAAATCCAAAAGACAAAGAAAGCTAAAGTGAATTAAAATCTATCAGTGTTGCCTTGCAAAATTTTTAGATTATGGGGATTTGATGTAAATTTATTTTGTTTCAAATCAGTTACGTGTCAGGGTGAGTAGCTGAGTTTGCTGCTGGTTTGATGCATCCGTTGAATCTCTAGCAGCTGCAAAATTCCAGGAGCCTGGCCTTTTCATGATTCAGTGACCATGTAATTGGCCATGGGATTTATTCACCCTTTTCATTCTATGTGACCATTTGATACAGCATCCTACCCAAACGTCCCAGTTAAATTTGGTGGCTTTATGTTGTGCATTCTGAATGAACAGTTCACAGTGTAGAATCCATTTTCCTTGCATATACAACCAGATAAAATATCATAATAATGTCTGCCTGCTTGTTTGCATCATCATTAAAGCTTAAAGTACACAGCCTGACTTTAACATAATGAACTGGGCCTTTGTGAGCAAAAGGGCTTTGGGTTTGTTCTCTGTGTCTGGATTGGGTACTGCCTGGAGTCAACTGACATCAGGTATTTCTGCATGCCCCTTACTAAATGGGCCATCAGGAGTGGACACAAGCATGTGCAGAGGGATAAAGTCAAACACATACTCAGCCCCCATCCTGCAAAAGTCTTAAGATACTGTGACTTACTCGTTTAGCAACACTATTTGAACAATTTCAAACATAACTACTCTTGGGAGCCAGCTTGCTGTCTATCTGCCCTCTGGCTGGGAGCTCTGGGTATGGGAGGAATGCGGGATTGGGTGCTTATCTCTTCATCTGTCTCTGCTGTGTTTTGAGTTGCTAACTTGAGTGGTGATGTGCCTTGAAAAGATTGGCTGGGGGAGGTGAGCTGCTACATTGATAGGCACTAGTAGGAATGGAGGTGGAATATATATGAGGAATATAGTTTTTTTGGATTGTGGTCTAGATTCTGTATTCTAAACCAGGTAGCGTAATTGAAATGACATACTTCCATGTGCATGATGTACATCTTTAGTAAGACAGCTTTATGTAAGCAAGGGGTCACAACTGGGAGTCTACCCAGAGGTTACCATCTGTATGAGAGCAGTTGCTTCTAGCACTAAAGGTCTAGATTTCAATCTCTGTTACACGCTTTAGTGTGGAATAACTAGTTTTACCAAGGTGTGGTTGAAATAAAAATTTACTGTAGGTTTCACTTCCGAGGCCTATAGTGTGACAGGATTACAACTACAGTCATCCAGGAGAACGCTGCAAAATCACCAAAAGTGCCTTTTACATGTGAGAATTAAAGCTGTTATAGGTTGTTTCAGAAAAGAAGGAAGGGGAAAGAGCGCCTTAAAATGCAGCTGTTATTAAAAAATTAAGTAGAAAAAAGTCTTATTGAAGTGAGGTTTCCTTTCTTAAACTGTCTGATTTTTTCCAGAGCAGTAAAACTCATCCTATACCAGTTGTTGCTGACTTAATTTGGAGGAGGTGAAAGTGATTATGCCTGTTACTTAGTTAAAGAAGCATTATTAGTGTTTCAGTGAGCACTGATATGTGGGTACATGAATGGAGAGTGGCAAGGAAGAGTTTTGCTCAGTTCTCTTCAACTAGAAGGACAGTTGAACAGGACTGTTAAATACTCTGGCAGCCTACAGGACTGTCAGAGAAAGCATTATGACAGTGTTTGCCAAGTATTCCTTCGAGTTTATCGAATTTTCCATCAGTGCTAGTGGATCCAAAATCTTTCTTGAAAAGAGCTTGGGATCAGCCTGGAACTTCCATGATGAATTGCTCACAACCGCTTGCAAGGTCTGCTTTCTTCCTCTGTGACGGGACAGCCATCCATCTGCTATGTAATGGTGAGCACTGGTGTACTAGTTTACTTGAGAAAACTAAAATATTGCAAAATGTGCCATATAGAAAGGTTTGTTTGAGTCCAAGGCTGAGTGTGCTACAGAGCACCACACCTCCTTCCTTGTTTTCTGATCCCATGGGCTAGAAGAAGAAGGTCAATCATCCATTAACCAAATGAAGGATTAGATAAACTGAAAAATGGGAGACGGTTAGCTGTGGCTGTAAGGGGAAAAAAGATCAGTGCAGGTGTCCTGGTTTAGACCCAGCTGGGAGCTGAGCACCATGTGGTTGTTCACTCACAAAAACCACCGCAACTCCTCCCTGCTTCCCCCTCAGTGAGATGGGAAGGAGAATTTAATAGAACAACGAAAGATGAGAAGAAACAACAGTAATAAAAATAACAGTAATTAAATAATATGTAAAACGAGTGTGACCAGCAGGAGTAGGGAGGTGATTGTGCCCCTGTACTCAGCACTCGTGAGACTGTACCTTGAGCGCTGTGTCCAGTTTTGGGCGCCACAGTACAAGAAGGACATTGAGGTGCTGGAACGGGTGCAGAGAAGGGCACCAAAGCTGGTGAAGGGTCTGGAAAACAAGTCTTATAAGGAGCACGTGAGGGAACTGGTATTGTTTAGTCTGGAGAAGAGGAGGTTGAGGGGAGACCTCATTGCTCTCTATAACTACCTAAAAGGAGGTTGCATTGAGACTAGTGCTCATCTCTTCTCCCAGGTAACTAATGACAGGATAAGAGGTAATGGCCTCAAGTTGCACCAGGGGAGGTTTAGATTGGATATCAGGAAGAAATTATTTACTGAAAGAGTGGCTAGGCATTGGAACAGGCTGCACAGGGAAGTGGAGTCACCATCTCTGGAGGCGTTAAAAAAAATGAGTACATGTCTCACTTCAGGACATGGTCTAATGGTAAGGGAGATGTTGGGATGAAGGTTGGACTTGATCCTAGAGGTCTTTTCCAACCGAAATGATTCTATGACTCTATAAAACACACTGAACTGCCTAAATCTGCACAGACAGCTCTGCACCAGAGACCTTGTGCTTTGCCTGTCTCCCTGTCCTTATATAGTGTGCATGACATCAGCATGGTATTAAGTACCCCACTGGCTGCTTCAGTTGTCTATCCTGAGTGTGGCCCCCTCCCAGCTTCTGGTGAAAAATAACTCAGGACAGCAGGGCTAACAGTGCTGTGAAAATCTTAAGTTAAATCGAACTCTGAGCACATTGCTTTTTCTAACATTTCTTATGTTCTATAATAGTTGCTGGTCAGCATGGCTCACAGTACAGCATTGAAAAGCACAGTTGCAGTATGAAGTAGGCTCATAAGAACTCATGAGTTTGTTATTTTTCACCCTTAGATGAATTTTCAACATTTCTGAGTTAAAATGGCAGATCAGACAAGGTGATAGAAAATATACAATGCGCTAGTTATCAGTGGTTCAACATCAGGGATGTCACAGTGCCCCATCAGTTGCAGTAAATGAGTGAGCCATCAAGGGACTGGAAGCTGTGGGATGGCATCCTGCATCTGCATTCATATCTTAACAGGCTTTGGTTTCTCACATCACTTTCAACCCAGGAATGCCCTTAAATCACTGTACAGACTTCAGTGAGTTCAGCCACAAGTACCTGTACTCCATGGTGTCTGGGATCCTAGCAGTCTTACAATATCCCTGGGTGATAAGAGATCCCTAGAGATTAAAAATATGTAGCTTTCACATAGGATTATAAATGATAAAGCCAAAACATTAGAGCCTGAATGCATAAAGAAAGGATGTGTTCATGCACAGAAGATAACTCGGTTTAAGATTATGCCTTTAACTGAAGTAGTACAGCTTTTGGTAAAATGTATTTTATTAATCTTCTTTAATAGATTAGAAAATCTGTTTCTTTCCAGCAAAGATAGTCACTTATTTTTTTTTCTCTTTCTACAGGTGTTATGTATCTTTTTTTCACTCTTGAGAGCTGGGCAATGGGTTGAGGCTTCCCCGATTTATGTAATTTAAAATTTCACCTTAAAAAATCATTACCTTGAACTGCAAGGCTGAATTAGAACTGTTATTTATTAGCTTCCAGACTCAGCACCCAGAACATCTTTCTTCTTTATTTCCAAAATGAATTTTTTTCTTCTCTAGCTTTCTGGGTATCTGGTAGATGCCAAATATTTTCAGAACAATCTTCTAATATCTTGCCCTGGAGATAAAACTTACATTCTCTTAGGGTCTAAACCTTCTTTGTTAAATTCATCTCTTCCTTCTGGGAAAAGATTTGCTTTCCAGGCCCACTATGGCAGATATAAGAGTAATGAAATTAAAATACTGCAAGGTTTTTTTGACAAATTGGAAAAGACACAATTGCAAGACTGGGACCTACATTTATACTGGAGGATACAATCAGTGGCTAACATATTAGACACCAGCCACTGATACGCGCTATAGTCTTAAGTGTTAGAGAAGGTGTTAGGGAGGATGCTGTAAAGTATATCCCGTTTGGCTTCGGAAAAGTATTAAAGCCAGGTTTGGGCTTTTTCTTCTTCTTCCTCTAAACAATGATACTTCAGTGGAAAGTGAATTTCAAGTATTGCAGTGAAAAATATGGCAGTGTTATTATGCTGCGATGGTTTAAGTGATGAATAACTGCAAGTAATGTAACAAATATTAACTATATGAGATGACTCTTTGTGATGCCAAGCAATAGATCAAGCTTATAACCCTCACTGGTACCTAACAAGCTCAGCCTCTGTGCAGTTAGGGACATGCACGCATTGGGAACACGCTCTTCAGTAGCATGGCGACATGCTGAACAATTCAGCTGCCTTTCATGCTCCTCTGCCTGAGATTACCTGCTGCCTAAAGCTGAACTGCAGCAAGGATGTGCTTCTGAACTGCCACAATCCGCAGGCTGATTTATCAGCATAAGCCGTGCTTTATTGCTTACAGCCCAGAACATTTATGTAGTGCTTAAAAGGAGCATCTCTGTAGCTTCCACTGCTGAATCCAGTGGCAGCTGTGCCTCAGAGTCCTCAGGGATTTACAGCATCTTTTCCAGTCCCTAAATGAATGGCACAGAACGTAACTTTTCAGAGCAGCACAGAACACGTAAATATTAGTGCCTTGAGGTGAAATCATTGAGAGGAGTTGGGTGCAGATCTGATTTATTCAATACCTGATTATAAACTGATCCACACAGTGCAGTGCAACCAAATCCACTGGTTGCTGCAACAACATGAGAACATGAAGTTGTCTTCTTGTGTGCTGCTGGACACAACCTTGGTACTGTTAAACTCTAGGGCTTATATAGTGCTTTGCAGGGAATACTGTGAAGGCAGTTGGTTTTGTAATTCCAGTTTTAAGGACTAGGAAACTTGGGCCAGAGGAGCCAAGGTGCTTCTGAAAATCCTTACAGATAATGAAGACCAGCAGGACTGGCGCCTTGTTTCCCACATCCAGGTCACTAGTGCAGCCTTCCTGGGCAGTTACAGCAGGGAGCTTTTCTGGCTTGTGTCTTCTGTGCTCCGTGCACTGGTGAGGGCCACCGAGGAAGGTGCTAAATTCTCACTCTTATATGTAGAAGTGCAAATCAGGCTTAGTCATAATCTGGATTTAAATGTTTCAGCTCAGAAGAATTTACAGGCAGGATCTGAATGAATGGAGGCCAGCCCCGTGTTGATGGCTGTTTAGATGAAGGGATTGACAAGGGGATCCATAGCTGCAGGCAGTAGACCAGTTTACCACTCCCAGCTGTCCACCCCACCCACATTGCCCAGGCAGCTCAGCAGCTCATGAACGGGTTGCTGAGCTGCTGTACTCAGTAGAGTGGCATTTCAGAGGGAAATAGACTGAGATTGGCTTGCCTTAAAATATGCTTGAGTTTAGAAGCTGCCTTGCTTGTGGCCATACCATCTTGTGCTGTGGTGTGGCAGGGTAGCCTTACCTGCCCCACACTGTGACATCCCCATTTTCCAGCCAGTGAGTGCCCTGAGCATGGTGAGTTTTGCAGTAGCAAAATGTTCCGGCAGGACCGTTCCGGGGATTACTAATAAGCAAACAGATAATTAATATTATCCTAGCAATGTTGCCTGCCATACAGAACTGTGTTTTGGAAAACTCAGAGATAGTGAGGATGATTCCACGTGAATTTCACATTTATAAGCAACCCTGGTTGAACAATTCTAGCAGGAGTCAAGGCTTCCCCCAAGACTATGTACCAGAGACCAGACCATCCCCTGTTCTCCCCCACTGACTGGGACACTGCCAGCCCAGCCGAGGTGTCAAACCTGTGACCTCGAAGTGTGATAAACCCATTATTGAGCCCTAAAGTAATCTTCTTATGTACTTGGAATTATTGTTATCTATGATGATCAGACCACGGGGGAGGGGGAGTACCCTGATCTGTGAAGTCCCCTTGAGAGGTGCTGGCCAGGGAGGAGGTGGAGGCCCATCCTGATATGACTGCTGGGAGAGGACTGCATTCCTCTGCTCTCTTCCACCCAGGGGTGGAGCACAGTCGGAAGCAGCATGTTTGCTTTCATCTGTCCTGATGATAAGCAGACAGGTAACCCTAAAATATCTTTCCCCTGGCCTTTCTCTTCTGGAAAAGACAGTCATATTACTCCTCTACCCAGGATTAATGAAGATATGACTGGGTATATAGAAAAAAGGATGCTGAGCGTTGGATCAGGGCTGATTTACTTTGCTCTGAGCTACATCAGAAGAGACCTCTTATGATAGTGTGGACTTTTGCAAAGTGCTGCTCAGCAATGGCTCGCCACATTGGCCTCACCTGCACTTCCTTGCAGAGGGAACAATGTGCTAAGGTAGTGATGCCTCTTGCTGTACTATAATTTAGAAATGAAATTTCACAGGAGCATGAAAAGAACAAAATCAAACCTCTCAAAATTGATGTGATTTCCAAAACTGAACAAGGCGTGAGATTGATACAAACAACATAAAATATGAAAGAGCAAGATTTCGAAAAGTGATGTGGATTATAGGCTTATCTAGAAACATAGGTCTGTAACTCTTGCTATAGGGTGGCACTTTGCTAGATAGGTGAGCAAAGGATTCAATGCATTTCAAACAATATTAAAGGTAGAAAAGAGCTTCTTTTTAACTAAAGATTAACTAAAAAATTTAACCTGGAAAAGTGTGGTATTGAGTATTTGGTCGGTGTGGTTGTCCTGACTGATATACAGCAGTACGTGTAGGTTTTTTCCTGGGAGGTTAATTACAAGTTTTTACCCATTTCTAGAGGGTCAGTCATTACATCTGCCATGGAAGTGACATTTGGCATATCCCCTCCACCCCATTTATGCCTTAGTTTCCTGATCTTTGGCATTCTGTAGCAATGCTGACCTTTACAAAGTGTTTATGGGTTGAAAGCATTAAAGTTGAAGGCATTACTTCAGCAGAGATGTAAGTCATTGAGCACAATCAAGAGCTGCGGAGGTGGCCCATTGCTTTTAGCAGGTATTTTGCCTCTGTACAGGTTTACTTTCAGTCATACAGCTTAATAACATGGGGACTTTTAGCTCCCAATAAGATTTTAAAGTTAGCCCTTCATCAAGGTGATGGGAGGTGACAGAGACACATTTCATAGTAATGAATATAAATTAGGGGTATGTTCTGCACGTCCCACTGTTCTGAGTGTTGGACCCAAGACAGGGTCCAACTCCAGGGGCTTGGAAAATACCTTTTGTTTTCAAAGGATCTGTAATCATACTTTAAAAATCTCTTCTCCCAATCACATATACACAAACATATGTCTGTTTAGAGAGTAATGATTGGGATTGCTTGAACAGGGACAGATGGGAGAAACATAAATACTTTGTAGAGGATTTAGCAGAGCTACCATTGCAGTATTTGTAATGGCTAATTCTTCATGGTGACTTTGGGCAGAGTTTTCACCAGTCTCTGCCAAGGATAAAGATTTCCCTCTGAGTCTGGACTCACATACTGAATGGATATTTTTGCAAATGAAGGGCACTTGATTGTTCCTTTTTTTTCCCCTAGGTGACAGTAAAATCTATTGAAAGAAGTTTGATTATTTTTGTTTGTTTGTGGGCTTTCTGAGGTCCTGTGCAGAGATGTGTGTAAATTGACCCCAAATATACTACGGCTACTTAACTTGCACATGTTGGGAGGTATGAGTCCAAGCATGAAGGAATGACATCTTCCTGCCAAACACCCTCAAGTGCTGGGCTGGCATTTTGTTAATTATATATGCTATTTTATTGACTTAATGTTCATGCCATGGCAGTGCTCAGCAGTAGGGCTTGGAGGCTTTGGAGTACAGTTTCATGCTAAGTCTGAGCTGCAGCCAGAGGTGCTGTCTTCTGCTTTGTGCCAGGGCTAATGGTCACCTGGATCAAGGAACTGATGCTGCTGTAAAAGATGTTTTTCTTCCAGAATGATTTTTTAGCTGTATTAACTCTTGCCTGTTACAAGTGCAAAAGGAGAGTGGTTGTGAGCAAGGAATATGGTGTGAACTGTTTTAGTGTGGCATAGATTTAAAGCAAAAAAAACATATATGTAGATGTGGTTGGGGAAGTTGTGATGCTCTCTGCTTGGAGGGTACATGTAATAGCATTGTGTGTTTAAAGGATTCGGTTAAAAATATATGAATGTATGTGTTTGGCTAGTTTTTAATGATAAACAAAGGAGTATCTTTACCTATTTGTGCTCTTTCTATTGCTTTGGAATATGAGTACTCTTAAAGGCAGGCATATGCATAAGGCTTTTCAGGATCTGGGTTAAGTATTCTTTGCTGCAAATAGGTCTGCCTTGGCTATGCAAGTTAACATCATCGGTTTTGTCTTTTTTTTTTTTCTTTTTTCAACAGTAAAATACACTTTCCTTTTCCCTCAGAAGGTTTCTTCTCTCCCTGTTAAACACACTGAAAAATAAACACTTGTATTCAATGATGCTGTATTCAAAACAGCAAGGTTTTAAATTCTTAGTCGAAAACAACATTAATGTATGCTGGCAGTATAGGATTCTGCTCTTGTAGTTGTTTTCATTCAAGTGAATGTACTTTCATGCAAAAGTGTGTGCTGATTCCCATACAGATTCACAAGAAAATATTGTGGTGGGCAGCTCTTAATTATTTAGTGAGCTGAAAACTCTATTCCTTCTTTCCTCTTCCAAAGATTGTGGGTAATGGCTGCAAATCTAAAGGAGGAGAAAGGCCTAAGAGGGTATATGTCAGAGACCAGGGGAGAGGAACAGCAAAAATCTGCCTGTTGTATAGTGCTTTCCCTCAATAGCTGAGAGCGCTTTACAAACTATAAGTAAGGAGAGCTGTGGTCACCTGGACTGGCCCAAGGCTGGGGCAGGAATAGCACCTGAATAACTTGGTCTCAAACAGGTGCTTTAGTGGCTCAATATTTACATAATGCAGGAGACCAATGTTCTTTTTCTATTCTTTTTTCTTTTTTTTCTTCTTTTTGTTTGTTTGTTTTAAACTTTCTTGTGTCTTACTGTCTAACCTGTGTTCACGAACACACTGTCTTTTCATGTAACAACATCCTCTCATTTCTTGGAAATAATGAATATTAGTTGAGTGAATTCTTAATAGTCCCACTTTGTAGCTTTGTAATAGCTCATCTGTCCTTCTGAGCATGCCAGCATCTACTGTGTTGGACATTTTCACTGTGCTGTTTGATTTTTGCAAACTGCTTTATAAAGAAAGTTTAAGGAGTTTGTTTTCGAGTCCTTCAGTTGCTGCCAACCCACCAGAGTGGTGGGTACCTTCAGTACCTCTCTCTCCAGATAAGTAAATTGACAAAGCATGTTTCCCTCAATGTCTGATATGCATGCCCCATTTGGGCTCTTTATATCTAGATTTGCTTTGAATGATCAGAAAATAGCACAAGAGGAATGCCTGAATGTAATTTCTCTGCTGTGATTAACTCAGCTTCCTCTCTGATCCTTTCCAAATCATAAAACAGACTTTCTTCAGAATTTTTTGAAGACTAACCTTTTTTGTGCAAACCACATCATGAGAAATGTCAGCCTGCAAAGGTTAGATAAGTCACCAAAGCTAGTTGTAAGAATAAAGGTAAGTAATTTCAGACTTCACAGTATTATTACTGAGGTACTTTAACATAGCATTTCATTGTGATGACAGAAAATTTATTTGAAAGCCAGTTAAATCTTGAAATATTTCAAGAGTTCTTCCCAAAGGGACAGTGCTGTGGTAGTATTTTTGTAAATGCAGTTGGGAAGTTATGAAGTTACTCTAGCAAAGACAAACTGATCTGTCTGTTTTCACTCAGTGTAGTGACAATTGTCTGGCTGAGAACTTTTTCTGTATCACACTGTGTTGCGTCAAAGGGTGTCTTAAGGCAACAGCACTTTGTAGGCTAGATTTTAGTGGCTGTTTTAGTGTTAAAGGTATCCAGGTGTGAAAATTGTACGTTACGGATCATTTTAGAATAATAATCTATATAATTCCACATAAAGTTATTATTGGTTGGTGGAAAACTAACTGGAAATGAGACATCATCTTCCACATGTTTAGCTCCAGTAATTTATTTTATGAAATGAGAGAATTGTAAGGTTGCATTATCAGCTTCATGGATTCCATATTGTGTCATTTATTGATTAGGTGCCATTGCTAATTTGTCATTTTTTTCATAATTTTGTCCTAAAGCGTTACCGTTAGCCAAATTTGTTGACTGGACTCATGTGACTAGACATGCTGTCAGTTCAGACATATAGAAACAGAGTTGATGCACAGAATAAAGGTGTAATAATTTTTAGAACACACATTGCATTTTTCCACCGGGGAGAAAAGAAGTCTTACTGAAACATAACTGAGCCATTTCAAAAACCTGCTTTTTAAATGACAATCATGTATTGCTAATACCATATAAATTATACAACTCAAAATCTATTTCTGGACCAAGGATCATTTCTAAATACTTGAACCCTTTACTTCTTCCTTTTTTGTTATATAGGGGGAAAAGCCATATGTGAAGAGGTGACAACTGTCAAAAAGTTGCAGTTTATGTTCCTGTCACCAAGGTTCATTTGATAATACTACTGTGACTCCAGCAACATAAGTTATCCAGGAACAGTCATGCTTTCATTTAGCCTGTTTCCTGAAAAACTCATTTCCAAAGAATTAATTACCTCTAAATCTTGCTTGCTTTTCCTCCTCAGCTTTGTAATGTGCATTACTACCACTATCATCTTCTTTGTGCGGAGGTCCATTGGAGGGGCAGCTGAGCTTGTTGAGGGCTCTACCAGTGCAACACAAGCAGGTAGTTACTGAGATGGAAGGTTTCTTCCACAAACACCAATGGAAAGTTCAACAGAAGGCTTTTAGAAAATTTACTTTGTACCCAGAGCAATGCTAGTCTTTAACAACCAACACACAAATAGTGTAATGACAGGCAGCTTGGGGAGCTTTAGCAGAGCTCTATCTCCTGTCAGTTGCAGAAGATGTGAAGGTCTGTGTGCTGCCTACTCATCTTGACCAAGAGTTATCCTTCATTTTTCTCTACTCACCTGCCAAGGGATCTTTTATTCAGAGATACCATGTCCCAGGAGTCGATGAATTCTGACAGGGGACTTGCCTGATTTAGCAAATTCTACCTCTGCTGTAAAGATTTCTTCCACAGAGGCAGCAATGTCAAATGGTTGCCACTGCCTCTTCACACTTGATGACACCTGTAGACACTTATATGTTGCTGCAGTAAGCGTTGCTTTATTGGCTGAGAAATAGCAATTTGGCGTAGGAAATAAATAGAAGTTATCAGTTCAAGGTTTTAGTCCAGTGTAATAAACTCTGCTGCCTCTGAGGGGTAGTGTTGTGGTGTAGGGTTGACAGAATATCCTCACTTGTTGCTGCTTTTTCTCTCTGTCCCACCTAAGTGTGTCCTAAGTGTGTTTCACAGTATTTACTACTGTTTGATTATAATAATAAAAATCTAAATATTCTGAGCATTTATCAGCCTACATAGGTTTCAAGGTCTCCTTGACAGCAAATAAGGACTGTGACCCACAGGAAAATCCCACTGCGCTCTTGCAGAAATAGTCAGCATGCTAATAAAGTATTCTAGAGAGCAAATAGCTCCTGCTGAGGGCTAGAGAGAAAGCTACTGACTCTTAGAGAGCATCCATGTAAAAACATTTGGTGGGGGACACTGAATCTGAGTTTTGCCAGCAGAAAAATCTGCAGAGAAGGAACTAAATAAACCATGTGGAGGCTTGACTGCAGGAGGAAGATGACAAGACAGATTCTTGTTTTAGAAGAATTGCATGAGTAGATTTGCTTTTCCAAAGTGGATTCAAACCAGAACAGAAAATAAGAGTTCACACTGTTATTCTGGTCATAGTGCTGGAATAATTATTGCAAATTCAGTTCCTAGCCATTCCAGAAAAAACATCACCATGTCCATTTATTAACAGGTGGCAAGAAAAATGTGTTTCCTGAGGCTGGATTCAGAATTAGGCCCTAGGCAGACTTCCCATTCCATGTTGAGCAATACCAGGGAGTCCTGCACTTCTTGCCCTAGATGCTCTGCTAGAGGCCATGGTCTCCTCTGGTCTGCCCATGGCAGCGTGCTTGGTTTACCCTCTTTCAATCTGCTAAGATGACTGGATTCAACACCGTGTGTTTCTAGGGCTTATACCTACCTGACTCATTGGGGTTTGGGTAGAAGTGCCCATACAGCCTCCAGCTGGCATCAGCTGGGTGGGTGTCAGCTACTGGTACAGAGGTATACATAGCTATCTATATATAAGTAGTTGTGAGTGAGCTGGAGGCAAGAACCTCTTCCAGTGGTTTATTTGGATTCAAGACAGGACACATGTTCAGTTCTTATGTACTCTGCTTCTGCCATGCCTATGTCATTGGCTTCTGCCTAATAGCATTGCCAACTAGTGTTGTTCATCCCCTTCCTGATAGTTCATTGTTAACTTGCATAACTCCAGCTTCTAAGGATGGCTAGGAAGCTGACATAGTGACTAGATCATTACCTGTAATAATCAGCAATTTAGAAATTTGTCTCTATGGAAAGTGTTGGCAGTCTTATTTGTTAGGGAAAAAAGACAAAGTGATCATTTCTGTAATTGGGTGAGAGCACTTTCACACTGAAATTACCATAATACAATTCTCATGGCATCTTTTTAATTTGTTATGGTTTTAATTGCTGTTTAAATGAAACATTGCAGGGCAGAAAAATAAAGTTCAGATTTTTTTCCTTTTCTTTTTATTTTTTCAGACTAATCACCATAAAATGCAAATAGGAAATACTGAATGAATAGGAAACTTTGAAGTAAACATGCTGAGATGATGTGAAACTTAATAAAAGGCAGCAAACAGTCAACAGTAATAAATTATTATGTAAGGACTGTTAAATCTTAATTTAGTATTCATACGGTCCCATTGGCAAACATAATTTTTCTTTGGTATCTAATTGGGCAGTGTTCTGTGACTGTGAGGCAAAAATGATGATCCAAACTCATATCTGTTCTGATAAATGGAGATATCATTAGCAATATGAAGTAGGTGATCACGACTTCTCTCTTTTTCATAAATTACACTAAATAACCCTAATGCTGCAATTTAGCGGTCCAAAGTTCATCCTATTCAGGAGGCCATCCATAGTCAACAGTTTAAAGAAAGGGGACCTGCTGAGAAAATGGTGGTCTAATCAGATGCCATAAAATCTGGCTGATCAGATGAGTCCCATTTTCTTTTTTTGTAAGGAGATCCTAATGAAGCAGTGCATTGAGGGGGATTCACAACTTTTGTTCCTTCATTTGATTATTCAGGTTGGCTGCATCAAGTTCTAAACTAGGCAAGTCGAGTCTAAACTGCTGGGCTGTTTGCATACATGCTGTGTTTTACAGGAGACTTATTAAATCCCACTTTGCCAGCTACTAAATTGTCTGTGTCTTCTCTTCAGTCCAAATGATCAAAACACTAAAGAATGCATCAAATCAAATCCAGTCATCAAATAGGAATCTACTGTTATTGTTTATTCCCTGTCTGCTGGCTAATTTACCAAGCATAGCAAAAACGAAAAGTACTTCATGCTGCATGTTTCATGAACACCTAAACTCATGCAAAGCAGATGGGATGCTGTATGTATGTTTAGACAAAGGTTAAACTTGCAAACTTTGGGGCTGTTCTTTGATATAACTCAATTTTGTATTGTACTTGAAGCAATAGAAGTTTAGTAGCACACCCATTTCTGTTCAGTTGTGGGCATGGCAGTTTTGATTTGGCAACTTGAATAGTTGTACTCTTTCTTTAGAAAAAGATTTGGTATGTTTACTTTTACTTACTTAAATGGGACAGTGTTTGTTTCCCTTTAGGTGAGTTTTCAGTTTTCTCTTTCCTTTAACCGCTGTTTTATATTTCTCGACACCTTCACATCTTTGTGCTGCCCACGGGGACTACTGCACACAGATGGGTATTGCTCCCTCCCCTAAAAAGTGTAGATGACAGCGACCTGATCAAAAGCCCATTGAAGTCAATACTGTTTAAGTATGAGCCTGCTAGGCCTGCCTTTAGTGATGAGCTCCTGCACTCTCTTAGTAATGTGAACTGAAGCATCTAGCCTCTGCTTAGTATGTCGGTGAATCAGCAAATGGGAAACTTGCTGAAAGAAACCTCCCAAGATTGCAGAGTTTGGTTCCTCAAGTTCTTTCCAAAGCATTGCGGCAAGGAGAAGTGAGGCTTTCACAGAACTGTTTGTCAAAAGTGATGAACATGAACAAACACTTACTTGGTTCTGTATATGGTGCACCAATGTAAACAGCCAAATACGCTAATGGGAAATATCACCTATTTTGAGTATTTTTCTCTGATTACAGATGCAGTGGGTTTCCTTTGCAGCCATAGAAATGAAGGGAAATCTGCTCTCATGCTGCAGGAACTCAAACTCTAGCGCTGCACTAAACAAAAAGATCACACGCTGCCATACTGTATTGTGCTCCAAATGTCCTCACAGTGATGATCATTATCTAACAAAAGTTGAAATTACCATTTTAGTTTTGGACTTTTTTCATATTCCTATTATGGTGGCAAGTGCCTTGATTTGTTTACTCCTATCAAGCAAGTTTCTTTCTGTGTGGGAATGTTACAGAAGTTTTCCATTACAGACTCCAGAACAAAATCTCTCTGTGCTTATTGCTGCCTACTGACACCTTTAAGTACTTTTGCATATATGCACATTAATTCACACTGAGCTCATTTCAAAACTGAGCTCACTATATTGGACATTGGCACATCCTTCACAAGAGCACAGTGGTCATTAGGTTGTGTTTTTTAAATTTTCTTCAGCATTTCATTTCAAGCTCTCATTTAGCAGTTTCTGTTAATGCTTTCGCCCTGCAACATGTCTTGCTTTGATTTTCTGCATTGATTACTAGGAAGTAAAAATTCTTGTGGTAAGTTTGCCTTCTTTAACCACTGACTTTCATCAGAGTACTTTCCGTATCCTCCCATGTAAGCAATTGACCCCCTACCTTTTATCACCCTCCTAAATTCAGCTTACCCTGGTGACCTGCTTTTGTCTTTCAGAGAAGTCCTTAGGTATGCAATGTCCTCCCCATGCCAAGCTGTAGAATCATCTCTGTGATTAACTTCCTCATAGCCACTTGTCCTACACTGATGGCTCTAAAATTGCTAGCAGAAAATGGTTGGAGAGAGAAACTATAGGGATTGTTGATGTTTGTTTTCCTCATTTATGTCTTGGTTTTCTGGATGGCCGGCTTCAAACCACCTGGGTCTGTAGGGTATGTGCTTGTGTTCTAGAGAAACCTACCCTCCTATATCTGTGGCTTTAATTAGGACTGAAACGTGTGTGTGTCTCTCTCTAGGTTCAGCTGTTCTGGTACAAGATGCTACCTGGTGTTTATAACTTTCCAGAGGTTACAACTGCTCAGATTCACCAGCAAAGCTGTTTACAAGAGCACTTCCAGGTTAGCTTTAGGTTAAGGAAACCTGAATCTGTTTAAACTGTTCCAGTTAACCTGGCTTGTTCTGACTGAAACATCTTTGGAAGCAAATGTGTGAGTAGTGCTTCTAGGGCTGAGGAGGTGATGACCTTTGGCAGATGGCATTGCCGAGATGCTTGGGGGCAGACTGATAATCAGCAACCTTTTTTATATAGTTGCCTCTAGGGTGCTTGTTTGTCTCATTTTACTAGCATGATTTCCTACGAGGATGTGATTTATACCAGAACAAGAATACCTTTTTAAAAATTCTATTTTGCAGTTTAGTTTGCCACTGCTACATAGGTGACTGTATCTGCAGTACATAAATCAGTATAATTCAAATGGTAATATGTTTTAATTCCCTCTGCAAAAGAAACCAGAGATTACTAGGGTCTTGAAATAGAAGCTATTTTCTGTATGCTGACTAGATCAGCAATTTTTCTGAAGGCTACAGATACTGAAAAAAAAATTAATAATGTTAATTAAAAGTTAGTAATGTTGGCCAATCAATTCTTTACCTATGCAGGATAAGACTATCTTCAACAATAAATATCCTTGAAAAGCACTTAAGAGTTAGGCTGTGTGCATATGACAGAAAGAGAAACTATTATTTCTTTAATTTTCAGTAGTGTGATTCTTTTTTTTTTGGGGGGGGGGGGGGGGAGTGAAAGGGAAATGATAAACAACTGTATTCTGAGGGCAAAATAGAGCTTTGATCTGTACTGTGCATTTCTTAGCTCTCTAACATACCCAGGATTTGTTAGCTCACACAGAATTTGGTTGAAATGTGCTCAGCAAAGTACTTCGTGTGTCTGAGTGCTAAAACCCTGAGTTTGGTGGCCTGCTAATCTTGGTAACACTACCCTTACACCAATGCTGAGTGTTTTGGAAGAATCAAATCCTTTGTGACCCCTTTTCATTTCTAAAATCATGAAATGGACTATTTGCAAGGAACTGAGTTGCTGCTCTTTCTCCTCTCTGTGGTTATACTCACAGAAAGGTAATGCTCAGAGGTAATTTTAACCAAATTTCTCTGAAATAGTTGTGGTCACTTTAAGAGTTTCAATTAGCAGGATATTCTATATTGTTTCATCAGTGATCAGGATCTGTAGGATACAGAGATTTGTCAGCCATTTGAGTTATTTTAGTCAAATGCAGCTGTTGAATGATACTAAAATATTCCTATATTTTATCAAGTCAGATTACACATGCTGTGATGGAAAGGCCTGTATCATCCTGTTTGTTCAACACTTCTCCCCTTGAATAAATAAAAAATCCTAACAGTTTCCAGTGTCAAATGAACTACTGATTAATGACTTTCAGTCTCTAGTTACACTGGAGAGTGCTAGATTGTCTAATTTCACTCCCACTTACTGCTGTTTTATGCATGTTCAGCCCTTTAACATATATATGTTGGATATATAATTTGGAATGAACCAAACATAGAGCAGTGAGAGGGAGGTCAGGAGTTCCCCAGCCAAACTGCTGATCACCTGGAAGCTAAAGAGAACGTGAATGTAAGTCTGTTATGGTGCTAGCGGTTAGCATTAAATATTCCCCAGGCTTCCAATTTCCCTTTTGTCAGACCTAAAGTGTTTTAAACTAAGAAGCTGAACTGACATGTAATTGCCTGTCTGCAGTACATGGTAACCTAACAAGCCACTGAGAGAATAAAAGATGTGATGATTTGATTTTTATTTTTTTTTCTTTTTAGATCAGGTGCTACTGTGCTGCTTGAGCATCCAAACATAAACAGGAAAGTTTGTAAGACTGCTTTAAAGACCTCTGTAGTGGGTATCATGGGTTCTGCTGTTGACAAGTTGGAAAGAACAGCTGAAGCATTAAAAGTATACTTTCAAGGCAAAATGTGTACCCTCCTCTAGTGTTACATATTTGTTGTTTGTTTTTTTTTCTTAAAAAAACCCCCAAACCGCAACAAAACACACACACGTTCAGACTTCTGTATGTTTTACATTAAATAAAAATAGCTAATATGATGACTAGGCTGCTGTTTTCCTTGAAGTAACACTTTGTTGATCTTTGAAATTCCCAAATTTTCAAAGAAGAAAAGCTGATTATCTTCGGAGGCAGTCTTATACAGAACAGCAGACCCCCACCAGCCTTCCGCTCCAGACTGGATCAATGCAGGGAAGTGCTCTTTGATGGACTTTCAGGCCCTGTGATCTCCCAGCCCTGGGGGTTTAAAGGATGAGCATATCAATCCAGGACCACTGAACTGCATTTCCATTGCATGAGGGCTCCTCCTCCTGGCTTTGTCCGGACAAACACGGCTCCTCCTACTTTTGTCACTATTCTTTCATGCTTTGTTTAACAAACACAAAAAAAAGCTTTGTTTGTTGCTGGGTCTTTTTTAAGTTCCGCATAAAACAGTTTAAAGTGCAGTAATGCTGTGTACCTGTGACTACCTTCAGGGTCAAAATCAGTTTACAACAGATTAACCTATTTATCTTTTCCTCCCTTGTCTTATAATTTGTAAAAATACAGATCGTTGTTCTGACGAGCATAGTCTTTACAAGAATTGCTAACTCTGTGGATTTCCCTGGCAACAGTCTTCTAAAAGACAGCACATGTGTGCCTGACTTTCTTTACGGCTGTTGTCCTTCTATGTTGCACCATACTGAGCAAGAAGAAAACTAGCCACATGTAATTTGTAGAAGTTTTGGTAACACTAGTGCAATTATTTTGCTTGTTCTAATAATTGGCATTAAAAATGTATGTGTTTAGGTTTCAATTTTTATTTCAGCTGTAAAGCTTTTTACAACTAGAGTGTTCTAAACCGTCTATTATTTCTGGTATCATCTCCCTCTAAAACAAGCAAAAACCCCCCACTCTCTGTGGTATTCCCCCTTTTGCCTAGTACTTTAGAGCAGATTGCACTTAAGTCTTCAATTGAGAAATGCTCATCAAGTATTGTGCATTTTTGTTAGTGAATATAGATGAAATAACTCCCTCAGTAGTACAACAGATTCTTCATTACCTGCATTTCTTAAAACCATTGAGTCCATCGGAGAATACATATGTAGTTACTCATGTTAAACTGGAAATAGCAGTACAGGCAATGTTGTTTACACCCTCCCCCCACAGCAGTGCGTGCACACGCCTTAAAAATCCATGAGTTAAATTGCTCCCCAAAATGCCAAGGAGGTGTAGCCCTAAGGGAAGGGCATTGTCTGGTGCTGTCGTGCCATATCACACCCCAAGTCAACAGAGATACTCATGAAAGTCACATTAGATGAAATGGTGGAGTAATCCATCACCTGAGGAGACTTTGGCATTTGTGCAGATGACGAATTCCTACAGGAGTCCTTTCTGAAGTATTCATGGGTTTCCCATAGATGAGTCTTCAAAATCTTAATGTAATTGAGCATATCATAGCTGGAGTCCTCATATGCTGACCTCAAACCACTCCTTTTCCAGTGCCCCTTTAAAAAAAAAAAAAAAAAAAAAAAAATNAAAAAAAAAAAAAAAATTCCTTATCTACTCCAGAAACCCTCTATGTACTTCTTTTACTACAAAGGGCAGAAGAACTACAGCTCTGTGCTGCTCTTTTAGTATTTTTAGATTACGTTTTGCTGAAGGACAATGATGCTAAAGCATTGCAACATCCCAGTAGCAAGGGCTGGAAACTAGCGCTCTGAAGAGATGGCCTTGGAAAGTTTTGCCAAGAGCCTTCTTTTCTGAACGCTCCAGTCAAGAGCTGGAGTGGATGCCACAGATCCATCTCAGCCAAGCCTCAGGCTACAGCCAGGCACGAAAGAGCTCTTGTATCCCTGATGGATGGGCTGATCCTAATGGACTCACTGTAGCACTTGACTATTATTGATCCCTGTGCATGGTCATCTGTCCTATTTCCCAGAGCTGTATGAGCGTAAAGGAAACATTCTGAAGTGGGTCAGTCTTTATTTCTTAAATTGAATGAGGGAAGCCCCTCTGAGCTCAGATGGCTCCCTGGTGAGCAGAGCTCCTTCCCTGAGCGTTGTCAGAGGGTTCAGGTACAGTTTAAACAGACCTGCACTAAGAGGAGGTCCTGAGCTGTATATACTTCCCTCCTGCTTACAGCTCTGGAGTCCCATCGTTTACTGACTCACTGGGGGCTGGTTTTGGTAGAAAAGTAATGTGACAAAAGGTACTAGTTTTCTCTCAGTTTAGTGAATGGGACAGGTTTCTAAACATGAACATTATAACAAGTACATATGAGGAAGGTGACTGTGTGAGAAAATAGGAGCAGAGTACCTATAGTACCGGTAGGTCTGTGGATGGGCTCAGTTATCTTCTGTGGCTTTCTTCTGCATAATCACACTTCTCTGAAGTGTGAAGAGAGTGGGAGAATTGGTGAAACAAATAAAGGTAAAAGAGCTGGCAAGTCATAAACTAGACCAGTTTGCTGCCTCCTATATGTCACCCATTCACAGTATGATTTCTTGGCTGACCTTATGTTAAATCTAATTTGGCAGGGCTGAGGTTGTTTTAAATCAAAACATCCCTCCACTGCATACTTTAAGGAGAGGTAAATGTTTAGAGGTTAAGGTGGGGAAGCATGGGACTGTGAAAGGACCGTATGCAGCCTTGTGGTCTTTTTGAACTCCTTGCTGCTACAGATGCCTACAACCATGGCAGCAAATTTCCCCTTTCCATCTGTTGTAAGAGGTGTCCCATTCAATTGGGCCTGGATCTGACCAGGATGACCTATGCATTCCTGACCTCCCTACCATTCAGCAAGGCCACACATCCTGAAAACTTCAGTACAAAAGACAGCTATCAGCTCCCTTTGCTTAGCAACAATCATTACTGTGAGCACATCAGCCTGATGTTCTGCACTGAGAACTGACTCCTTAATGCAAAGTGCAGTTCAAGGTCTCTGTCTTAACTCTCAAAATCCTTTGCAGCATTGGCTTGATCTTTCCTCCACAACAGCTCTGTTGGAATGATGCAGTGGTAAAATGTGAGGTGATGGGAAAACCTCTGTGGGGATTTCAGGGCTGTGGAAGCAAGACAGGTTGGGCTCCAGTCATATGTAAATGGATTTCCCTGAGTATTTCTAGTGTATCTTTTTGGACTCTCTCTTTTGCTTATATACATATAACAAAAAAAACTTAAACTCTGCCCCAGATATTCCTCATGTGAAAGAAAAAAGGGTAACTGATGCCATTGTTTTGGTTTCTAAGGCATTTGAATGCAACTGTGATGGGACAAAAAAATGTACCTAAGGAGATCTCAAGAGAAGCCCAAGTTTAAAATACTGAATCTGCTAGCCTCTGAGTCTGTGAATGATGTTGCATCTATAAATCAAAATGCTCCAGCCAGTCTCTTTGGAAGGAAACCATCCTGTAAATCAACATTCAAACCTGCAAACTGTGACACAGCAACAAAAACCAGGTAAGACAATAGAAATAACTGGGTAAGAAAAGACTTTCACTTTTCATAGGGTATAATTTGAGCAAACTTCTCTGTTAATGCAGAAAACAGGAGCAGAAGCTGCAGAAAGCTGAACATGTGGAGTATAACTGGAATCCCTTTTGCATTCCATGTGTTAACACATACTTGTGCCTTTCAAGAAGAATCACCTGTTTCCATTTCCAGATATTCCAGATGTAGGATGTTACCCTTCTGTCTTTTTCAACCTGCATCTAACCTTCCCTGCTTAGTGTTTGGTAGCCCTTTTAGATCAATGCTTGTGTGAGTATTTCTTGGTTTAGTCTAAATAAGCTGTGTTAGCTTAAGTAATGAAAATAAGAAGGTTTGTTTTTGTTTTTTTTTTATAACTGATGTTGTTTTCATTGAAGTGGCACAAGTGTAGTTGGAAGAGCCCATATGGCCTGAAACAGTTCACTCTGTGGCTTCCAGTACCACTGTCTGAAGCAAAGCCAGCCAACATCATCATGCGAGAAGCACAGTGGCCCAAAGCTGATTCCCTGGTGTATCTTTCCACTTAAAAATGTATCTGCTACTGCAACTCCTCAGTTCTTCAAAGGATTCCTTGCTAAATCAGTTCATACTGAGGCCCGACCTGTACCATCATTCATGCTAGGTAAAGGCAGCATTTAATACTTCTGCAAGATAAATATTTCTTCAGTATTTATCTGCTAAGTAACAGGCACATAAAACTCATTCCACATACATTTAGTGTTCGAAGAGTTGAGCTTGTCCCTTGTAAATGTAAAGAACCCCTCATCCTATTTTTTCTCTTTTTAGTAGGTCCTCCATCTACTAAAAAAAAAATAAAACCATTTGTACAAGTCCTGCAGTTAAGTAGGAACACTTGCCTCCTCTTCAGGAGCCTGGTTGTCAGGGGAGGAGTGTGTTAGATTACATAGCAGACCTGTGTGTTGGGGCTGGTGTTGGAGGAGGTGTGAATTCACTGATCTTACCCACATCACCTCCAAATCTCTCATTGTTATACCGTGGGTAAAGCACTGAGGTATTGCTCTGTGATGGAAGGATACCTTGTGATATACAGCCCATCAGTCTGGGACGTGGTTCTGCCAAATGGTCAACTTTAGAGCATTACTGGAAGATAGGGGTTATGGTGAATATCATTCTGGAAAGTACTGATGAAAGGTGACAATTTTGAGTCCAGTAAGTCAAACAAAGATAATCATATCTCACAGAAGGTAGTACAAACTATCATCAACATGAGTTATTCTGAAATGGTCTTGCTATCTAAAGCACAAGCCTCAAATACATATTTTTTGTTAACTGTATTAACTTAGTTTCAGGTTTTTTACTGTGTTAGATTTGAAGTTCTTGAAAATGGATGTATGACTAGTCTTGCTAAAGTTACCAAAAATCCTACATCTGTAAGCAGGGGATCTTCTGAGACCAAAGCTTGACTCTCAAGTGATCTGAATCCAGTTTTTAATTGGGAAATTGTTTAAAAAATAATGATAGACTAGTTCTAGGGGAAAAAAAGATAAAACAAAACCATAGAAGTCCTAGGAGTTCTATGGAAGGAAAAGTAACATAAACACAATATTGAGTTTAGCTGCTTGGTGCCACATCTTAGATAAAAAGTGTGCCTAGCACTACTTGTTTCAATTTTCTTGGCTGGAAGGGGGAAGGATATTTCCTAATGGTCTAAAATTCCTGAAGAATATCAGATAACTACCAATTACCAATTGCACTGGTAATTTTTATTTTATAGTAAAGGGCTATAATAATTAAGATCTCATCTTTCATTCACAGATGCTATATTTGCAGTCCTTCAGTTTCACCCTAGAGGCAATTGTTAGCTGTAGCCCCTAGTTCAGTAGCATTTTACTCTTCAGTAAATAAAAAGATTAGAAAAATTCACTATCTGTGATGAGCTGTGAGAACAGAGCCAAGTTTTAACTACTGAAATCAAGGAAAAATGTGGCACAGAATCAAACTCTTCTCTCTTTAAGAAATCTGGTGTAGTTCCTTTTATTTTTGCTAGAATCACTTCAGATTTATGGCCAGTTGCTAAGATGAGACTCTGTCTGGCTGTGCATCAACAGATGGAAAATATGGTATATCTCTGCAGCCTCAGAGTAAATCAATTTACTTTTCATAATTTCAGAATACTTCACAATATATGGACAGTGTCTGATGCAGAACAGTCACCAAAGTTAGGGAGAGTTCTCTGGCACTTTTTCACACTTAATTTATTCCTATTATAGCTTTAATATTACATTTCAGAATGACCACCTTATGTACAGTAAAATCTAGAAATGAAGCAGAAGGTTATAAAGGTCAAAAAATAATGCAGACATGGATCAGAGAACTCTACTGTCTCCTTTCCAACAAAAAGTTTGGAAGCCATGTTATCTTCCTGTGGCACTATGATAATTTTGGCAACTGTGAAGTGCTACTGTTTATGATAATTTAATTTTAAATAAATGTCCGCAGTTTCCTCCAACACCTGACACCACTGATTGTTAAGACTCCAGAAGCACAATTCATGTATGCATTGTGAGATGAGACCTTCATGAACAATATTCTTATCTGGTATTTTGACTAATTAAGGAAATTTGCCTGAACAGGAAAGCCAGATTTCTTTTTTTTTTTAAACATAAGTCTTGTTATGTCTTAGGATGTAGTACTGTTCTCAGACTTTCATTTTAATACAAGCAAACCCTTCCTGAATAAGCGTGTATCATACCATGCATTAGCCCTGGTATTTACTTTACTTACTACCAGGTATATCCCAGCAGAACTTTTATGTCATGTGCATGCCGCAGACTGTGATTTGCTTGCACAATTGAGACTATGAATTAAGGCTTGTAATTAATTAAGGTTGTTTCCTACCCACTTTACAGTGAGGATATCCTGAAGAACTGCGCTCCCTGTTTGAGTCCCAATGCCTGTGAATTCTCACCCTTTTACCTCTTTGGTCACACTTGTCCGTCTTGTGCTAGAAACCAGCAGTGGGGTAAGCTCTTTCAGTGTTAACTTTTTGCTCCATATAAGGAACTTTGGTTTTTGTGCAACACTACCATTGACCTCAGAAAATGCCACTGTAGCCTGTGGCTAGCTAGCCAAGGACAGCTACTGGGATAGTGGATACTGCTTGTGGGAATACAACAGGAGTAAAATTTAGGAGACAAAGTGAATTCTCCCAAAGGGAGAGGAATTGGCAGCCACCGTTATTAATGTTGTTGTTGTAGTAAACATTAAAAACGGTGATTTGTAATGATAAGCTTAGAATGCGTTTCAGCATGAACTATTTTTACAACGTTAGTCGGCTGATAATGTCTTTTGCCATTTAGGTTGTGTCCTCAAATCAAGAGTGCAGAGGGGCTTTCTGCATGGAAGGGGCAGTGTCCTGGTTATCCATCAGGGTGAACACTGTACCTTGCCAGACCCAGGCACTGGGCAGATGAAATTCACTTTTGCAGAAGGACAAGATGTGTGCATAGCTTGAGTAGTATCTGCAAGGTTTATGTACATGCACTCCTTTTTGTGAGCTGAACATGGGCATCTGGTGGCCAGGACTCCAGTGTAGTTCCTGTAAATCAGTCCCCAAAATTCAGCTTTTATCTTTGGGTACATTAGATGTGTTCATGCACAGCTACTGCAGCTCTGACAAGTGACTTTCTAACATCAAAGTGGCATACCAAAGACTTCTTACCATCTCAGGAAAGCAGCTTTCAAATGGTTATTGCAGCTTGGTTTGTGGTTTTCTCTTCCACTGTGTGTGAAACCTGCTGCTGGTTCAGTCTAATTATTTTTAAAATACCTCAGTTCTGGCAAAATATTTGCAGTGAATACCTGCTTGCTTCAGCTTTCTAAGCGGAATTTTTCATTCATTTTGTCTTGCAGACTTTTTATAGGAGGTTGTATCTGTTAAGACTATTTTCTCTCCTTAAGCTGTCATTGCTCTTTTCTTTCAGAGGCTTATCTTATGAAATACAAGTTTCCATGGAGATTTTGTTTAAATAGCTCCTAGGTCCTATTTAATTCATAAATCAGAAATCTATAAACCACACCTTTCTCTTTTTTAACAGTACAAGGACATTTTTTGAAAGAGGATGTTGTTCGTTGGCTTGTCATTCAAATGTGTATTTGCAAACGTTTGGGCTTAGGTCTGACAGAGCAGGGACTCATGATTTGAACAGATTTACTTTGTCATAAAACAGTTGGAATAAAAGATGACTGGCAAGACCATATTAGGCCACACTAGTTCATGTGATTTCAGAGCATCAGAAATGCTTTTTTTTTTCCCCCAACTTGTCCATAATTAATTTGTGTGATATATCATATCTTAGAAGTAAAATACTTTGTTTTCATCTGAATGAATGGAACTCCCGAGCAAAAGATTTTAAATACCATGAATATGGCAGACAAAAGAATCTTCTGCATATTTCTAGTATTCCCAAGTAAAGACTTTTTCATTCTTCTTTTATTTTTTAAGAAAAAATACTTACTAATGCTGAGAATCAACAGGAAAAACATTTGCTAAATTAATGTATCTACTAAACACCTGCACAGGTGGAAGCCAATTTTATTAAATAGCATTTGACCATTTTATAACAGTCTTATCTATAGATATACACAATGGTGGGTGATTACTCTGAGGAAACTGAAGCATATAACAGATGTAGCAATGTAGTATCCAGGTCCTTTCACCACTTGGATCACTCCTTGCCAGCTGTTCCTCGTCCCAGGCACATGTGAAGCTGCTACATGTGTCCATTGAAGACGGTGTTATTTATGTCAGAGAATGATGTCAGTGCAGTAAAATAATAACAAGAAAATAAATGATGGAAAGCTAAAATTGGAAGGATGTTGAAAGGTATGTCTGTGCACCAGAGTGACATTATCAGCAAAAAATATTGATACAAATGCCTTGAACTACCTGAGAAAGGAGGCTACAGTGTGTGTGGCAAGAAGGAATAGTTGCTTTGCATATTTTGATCTCTTTGTGGAATGTGTTTTGTTCTTACATTTTCTAATACTACTGACTTTTAAGTCATTGAGGAAAGAAACACTGCCTTAGTTTCTGTTTTTACCAGTGAATAGCCCAACAGGGACCTGTTTACTTTGCTGGGCTGGTGGGTTCCATGTTCATACACATGAAATAACTGGGACAGAGATGCAGATCAAAAGAATCATCTTGGTGTAGATCTGAACTGACTGAACTAACTTAAAGCATGGAACTCAGCCCTCTGCATTTCAAGGCTTGTCATTTCTTCCTCTGGGGAAAAAAAAATAAATGGAAGGAATGCATTCCTGATATTTACTGGTGTACTACTTAAATGAGTCAGGCAGATGAGTACAGGTTTGTTTTTTTTTTTCCAGATCCCACTTCCAATGCTTTCTGATAACTTTTAAATTTAAGATTGTATTTTAGTTTTGTTAAGATTGTATTTTAGTTATTGGAAGTTCTTCTGTGAATCAGCTCCACTGAGTTCAAGACAGGGCTCAGTTGCTCATTTTTGAACAGAACAGTTCACTACATCTTTCTGAACTGGAGCAACTTGCCTATACCAACAAAATAGGACTGGATAATTAAGCTAAGGCACCCCAGATTTTCAGCCTGCTTTCCCAGCATCTGTTATCTGTGATCACATGCAAAGAGGATGGACAGAGAAGTGGAGTTTGTGGCAGAAAGGTAAAGCTGACCTTAGCAGGAAGAGCAGAGCAGACAGAGCTCTCTGAGCACACTCACATGTTAAGGGTTGGACGCTAGAGTAAAGAAAATATTATGTCCATTTTAAACTAGTATATTCTAGTGAAAGAAGGAAATAAAGAGAAGAGAGGAGATGACAAGTAATACCTGTAGTCACTCTAATAACCCGACTCTGGTGTTGCACTCTCAGGGAGCAAAGACTGGCAGACAGTACTCACTGACTAGATTGCTCTGTCTACCACAGAAAATGCAGGCATCTCTAGGGAAAACTGAGGAATGTCAGTTGATATTTAACACAGACAACAGACCATTAGGTATGGTTTTGGCAGTCATTCAGGAAAACCCTGAGAAATCCTACCATTGGACTAAAAATATATTCTCGGGCAAATATATTGTACCCTTTGGAGAGAATCATCTTTTCCGAGTGTTGTGGCTGTATCCTGAGTGACAAACACCTCTTTGAGACCACCTTAATCCTAGTACTGTGCATCAGAGTACACAATATCCTTCTCCAATAAGATAAAAATAAACCTTTGTATGAAGTTTTTTCTCATTCTTCTGCGATTGGATGAGAGAGGAGAAATAAAACTGCATTTCAGTTGCACTGAGATATTATTCTAAACAGTTGTGTGATGGGAAGGTAGGAAATACCAGCTCAGTGCAGTCGTTTGCTCCATCAGTTGAACAGTTGTCCCAAATGATGGCTAATCAGAGATAAAGCAGGCACCAGCAGTGCAGTTTCAGTAGTGCAGCTCCAGGAGATTTGCAAGGGAAATTCAGATCGACAGGTGGTACTTACCTTTGGCAGAAGGTCAAAAGAACATCACAACTTTCTTATCTCCCTGTTTTATCTACCAAAGGTGGAGGGAACTGGGGAAAATGTCTGAGTTTTTGTAGCATTAACCCATTACGAATACAGAGATATGCATGCAAGGACTTTCTGATGTTTCTGGGATTTTAGCGATTGCAAAATGAACTTACTTTTTTTTTTACAGAACAGAGTTGCAGTTTAGAAGCTTGCTCTAAAATACTGCATGACAAAGCTGAATATCTATTAAAAAGCTATTGTGGCAGTATTTTTGACATCTTATTTTGCAGAGGGAAAAGTGGTTTTCAACTACAACTTTGGTGGATGCTTATTTTCTGCATAATTTCCCCCTTAATAAAGTCCTACAAAAGTGTCTGTTTTACTCAGTAACACCTGTAGTTCAGGTGAAATGATGATTGATCCCTACCGCCCTCAATGTCAGGTTACTCAGCAGTGTTCCTGGATGCCAAAGTTAGGATTCAGAGTCAGATTTCTGATGTGCCTGCTTGGAAGGGTTGAGGCTTGGAGCATTAATGAAGCTTGTTAGCAAGATCCCTGAATCAGATCAGATCAACTGTAGATTTTTTCACTCTCAATCAATCATACTGGGCTACCTTTAATGCTAAAAACCAGATGTCATTCCTTGCTGATCTATGAGAACAAGAGAGAAGTTTTGACCCTGCAGACTTGGTACAGTTAGTGTGGTTAGAGTTTCTGTCTTGAAGAATTTACTGAAATTGTACTACTGGTGACAAAGCATTAGTGCATGCTTCTTGCTAGGAGAAAATCACATCTAGGCAGGTGTCTGATGTTTTTTTCTGTGCTGGATACTGTTTCTGAAACAGTTGACAGTGGGTACAGAATTCTGCAGCTGTTTGATCTGCCACCTTCTGATATGCAGCGGGAGTTGTGTGGGTGATAAAGTAGTTGCAAGGACTCCTAAAAAATAATTTATTTAAAATGTAATGGAAGGAAAAGAATTAGATTATTCTCAGCTGATGAGCCAGAACCCTTCTTTTTAGACAATGATTTTCTGTTTTAAACAATGAGTCACATGACAGAACTAAATAAAAATTACAAACATTCCCTTTCTTCTTACAACTGCAGTTCTGGCTTATTCATAGCACTGCTGCACAGATGGAGCAGGGGAACATAGAAAGTAAAGGTGATTAATTAAAAGAAAAAGAAATAGAGGGTCAGGAGAGGCATTCTGATGTGAAGGACAGGATAATTTGTACTCTCTGTGATGCATAATTGTAATAAGTGTTACAGTTAAATTTGTTGTTTAAAAATACATGTCACAATCATTTACCAGGCTGCACAGCTAACTTGGGCTGTTAGCTGAATTTCAGCTACAGCTACTACAGGAAAACATCCGCTTGGAATAGAAAAGGGTTTTGGCTCCTGCTGCTTTGCCTGTGGAGGTTACAGTCCAGGTTCCAGTTTAACTTAACCTGGAACTTTTAGTATTTGTAGTTAGATGTCAGGACTTGAAGCTGTAATGATGTACTTTGAGTGCAGACAGTCAATGACTTCCCATAAACTCATTGAAGAATTGATGTTACTTGCCTTTCACTGTGGAAGAAACCTAGAACTGCACATGGGGTGTGTTGTCTGTAGGTGTATAGGTCCCACAGAGTGAGGTCACAGCAGGGCAAGTATGATTTTGCTGTAATGATGGTGATGCCATGCTAACAGGCACCCTGTCACCCTGCATTGCACACCAAGATCTAGGGTGGTTGTAGCTGAGCATAGATTTTTTTGAGGTATGGGTTGAAACTCAGCCAGCTCAAGGCTTTTCAGAATTATTTAATTCTTGGGCATGTAGAAGAATCGGATCTGCTGTGCAGGGACAGATCTTCAATGCCACCCTCCCTTGCTGCTCCCAGTGTGCTCCACAGAGTCAGAATTGGAGTCCTTCCTTGTGCTCTCCTTCCCATTCTACCCCTGGGCAGGGCTATTCTCAGGCCAATAGGTAAGAGACAAGCAATGGAAAAATGACTTCTGCCACAATGCTCTGCCTCCCAGACAGGCCCTAGGATATGTGTGTGCTGTTGCTCTGCTTGTGCAGCTGAAGCACATCGATGTTCTTTCTCACCTTCTGTCCCAATGACCAAGGAGGAAGGTGACAAACCTAGCACTTAAAAGGACTGAGTGCTGAAGTAGTGAGGCCACATCCTTGTTGTTATGTTATGCACCACACAATGTCCTTCTCTGCTTATGCTCTGGAGGGCAAGAGGGGCTGTGCACCCCTCATGGTGTGTGATGAGTCATGCCCTGGAGTAGCAGCTGTACTTCTCTGACCTCATTCCCTTAGCTTCTTGTAATGGATTAAATGGAGTAAATGGATTTGGGGGTTGAACACCAGCCTCTGTGTGCGGGTTGTGGTGGAGTTGGTCTTCAGAGGAACTGGCAAATCCTTTCAGGTGAAAGGTAAAGACTTGTATTCTGACTTTCTAAATGCTGAGCATCCCCTGCTTCTGCGAATTTCAGACACCAAAGCGCCTTATTCTTGGCTGCCTTCTGTTTCGTATAAGTTTGTTTGATTTTAAATTTCTCACCCAGGTGCTATTGTTGTTTCCCTTGGGAATTTTTTTATAAATCCAGGCATCTTTAATCAATTTTTACAGATAATTCTTCTTTGAACAGAAATGTGGTATTCAAACCACTGTTTAAAAATAACAGGAAAGTTTAATGTAAGTGGTTCTGGGTGCAATTTCCTTAGCTGAAGTGAAACAACTATGGTTTTTTAGTAGATCTGTAGGTGGGATCTGTGAGCAGCCAAGATATGCTGGAGGTCCAATTTATCAAGTTAGAGCATAGCAGGTAAATCTTTGGCCTGCATCTCTCTCTCTTTTATTTTTTTTCCCCTTTTTTTTTTAGGAAACCTAATCAAGGTAATTGGCATTTAACAATCACGTTTTAGGATCTTGACAGTTCTGCAATGTGGTTTCTGTCACTGCTCTGGGAACCCAAGACTAAGGAGGAAATGGAAGCTATCATGTCATGTGGATGAGTAACTGGCTCAGACAGAGCTTCCTTTGTATCAAGACTTGGAGCTGCACTGCTGTCTTATTACAGCCTGTGGCTATTGCAGTAAAAAGCAGGTGCGGAAGAGAAACAGGGAGATAGGATTTTTTTTTTTTTTAAGTGGCTAGTTTTTGTGTGTTAACACTCTTTTTTTAAAGCTAGTCTTGGAATACATTTGAACTCTTCAAATTTTAGTACAAAACTAACAATACATTTTGTTTGCAACGTAATTTTCTCTATCAACAAACTCAACATGAAGTAGATTTTTTAGCATTCACTGTTGGCTCTTTGTATCACTCCCACACAGGTAAATGTTGAGCTCTTAGGAAAATCTCTCAGCTGTCGTAGGTGTTTGTAGCTAAATGTTTGTGTTCTTTTAACCAAATAATATACAATACTCAATTTAAACACTTGCTATGTTCTACAACATAAGTTGTTTTTGAAGAACGGGGTAAAAACTAAGTACAGAATTGAACATGGAACTATATAAACACTAATTCTCCTTTTGGCAAAGTAAAAATCCATGATCTGTGAAACAGGGGTAACCAACACCATCCTCTGCACCACTGGAGGGTTGGTACTATGCTTTGAAAACACTTAGCAGGCATAGTAGCAATTCCTTCACCCCTGAATGTCCAGATAGCAGGCCTCAGTATCATTTGGCAACAGGTCTAGTCAGAGAAACCAAAGCATTTCTTAAATTATTTTTTTTTCCTTCAGTAATATATGAATAAGCCTAAAAATAGTTCAATTATGAAAAAAACTGTATTGTCTGTGACCGTAAACTGTCTCACATATGCTCAAGTGAAGAAAGATGTCTCTGATGCTAACACAGTAAACTGAAGAATCGTGAGCTCAATTCCCTTCCCCATGGAGTGTTTAAAGATATCTTGTGCTGGGATATACGAATAAGAAAGGTAAACCGTAGCATATTTGAAATTACTGCACTCACAGCAACCCTGTTATCTATCCTATGTGCTATAAAATACAAACCTTGGTTTTATCTAAAATGTCATTATTATGATGATGTTATGACAACTCTGGGAAATGTGTTGGATTGTAGAAAGTTTGTCAGAGAAAACTTGTCGTCTGTCTCTGGCACTATTTTGAAAAGTAGTAGTAACAAAAGTTTGTTGACTAAGCTGTTAATAACATGTACTTTGATATTAATCTATATGAAAATGTTTTCATGGTCTCAGGTTGTCCTCTAATATAAAAACTTTATAAGTACCATTTCTAATATTCGTTTCTCCATTATGTTGATGCCATCACATTTACACGTCTAGGATTCTTGAAAAAATAGAAATATCTCAGTCAAGGGAAAAGAAAAAAAGTAAGTCCCATTTACTTATGCTTAAATATCTCTCACAGCCTTGAAAAAGTTATTTTTGTCTCTTGGTAGTTGTGAACATTAGAGGTATGTTGCCAAGAGGTTACATCATGGTATGGAGTGAAGATCACAAATTTTAATGTTTAAATATTCTCCAGTACTGCTTGGGAATAACTGCTATATACCAATTACACACTGAGTAGGAAGTTTTAAGACAATTGGTACTGCTAGAAATTCTGCCTGTCAAATTTGTCATAGTTTATTTAATTACAAGTATGAAGAAGAAACAACTTGGTAGCTTTTCACAGTCTCTCCCCCCTAGGGCAGGTGGGTATTAAAGCCAATTCAGTCTGTTTCCTGATTGCTTCAGGCTACAGAAAATTGTTCCCCAGGGAAGAGAAGTAAATCAGTTATGATCTTTAGTCTCTCAGAGGGAGATTAGAGCCACCACACTGGTGAAACAGCAGTAGGCTTCCTCTGTGTAACTGATTTCACCTTTAATCCTACCATTGATTGAATATTGCTAAGAACACTGCCATGCATTTTAAGGTAAAACCGATGATGAACACCCCAGGCAAAGGAAGTTATTTACACAAGAAGGTAAAGACAAGCCTTTAGCTTTACTATTTCAAAAAAGCAGTGAAACATCTACTTTGGGAATAATTTTTTTTTCCATTTCAGCCATCAATCGTTCCCAAGTTTTTGTAAGTCTGCTTATCACAGTGGTGTCTGTGCATCTTCCAGGTAATACGGAATAGTGAAGTCTTTTATGGTCTTTATTGAATCTCTCTCTATTCTTTCTGTTCCAGGTAAAAGGTCTCCTTGATGTGAGGCTTTTATTCTGTATCTGTTGGTGTTAATTTCCTTTTAGTATTAAGTAGAAATAGCACAAAAAGTTATAGTAAAGTTGCAAGAGCCACTTCATGGCAGAAAGTGGGAAAGGAAAAAAGGCTTTCTTAAAAAAAAATAAATTTACATCAGCTACTGTTGAATCTCCTCTCTTAGTCTGTCTTTTTACTTTTCATATCATAGCATGTTTTTTTTTTTCATTAAGTTCTCTTATTCTTTAATCAGTAAAAGAGAATTATTCTGTCTCTGATGGACTGGAAAGCACAAAATTTGCCTGACAAGATAACTTTCTATAGTTAGATGCAAAATCTGTGTGTATTAAAGCTGTGCGTACCACTAAAACTGTGGTAGGCCATGAAAAACAAGTCTTGATATAGCTGCAGGTAAGGTCTGGCACAAGAATGTTTTTTGTTTATTATGTATTGCTGCTTATAAACTGTTCTGGTTGTTGAGAGTCTCATTTGCCTTTTAATATGGATGCACCAATCCCTGGACAGTGATGGTAATTTCTTCTGCCTTGGGTGTTTATATAAGGCATGTAGAGTTGTTTATTTGACGTCTTGCCTGACACTTGGATAGATCTGAAGAGCTTAGTTTGCTCAGAATCTGTAAGTCCACCTGGCAAAGGTAAATTTCACTTTTTTGTTACACTTCCAGGATTTAATATGTCCAGCCATAGCATGATTCTTTTTCCAGGCCTTCACACCTGGAATGAACATCCCTGCTTTTCCATCATAGAGTTTTTCCTCTAGAGTCAGGACTTGTATTTAGATCCTGTAACTATGTATTCCTGTCTCTGGAATGCAGGAGATCGGATCTGTTGGGTGATCTTGAGCAAACTACAGGGCTCCCATTTCTCTTCCCAAGTGATATGTATGCCACTTATACTGAAAGCTGTCTGGGGCAGAAGTTTGGAGCCAGTTCTTAAAAGGACTTCAAAGCATCTAGGGATTATGCTAAAGATAATATAAAACAGAGTGGGACCTGGAGAGACATGCAGGATAAATACCTATATCATCCAAAGTTAAGAAAACATAGTAAATAAGAGACAGCCTTGTTTTAAACTAGCTTTGTTATTGCTTACTGGCTGGGACAAGGTCATGCTTTCTTCATGTGGTCACAGCATTTCTCAGGAAACCTTTGGCTGGCTTAGGTACCCCATCTGTCTGTACATTAGCACATCCCCCTTGTTTGTGGCTCTCTACCTCGGACATATCTCACATGATACTGCTTGATGCCAAATATTCTTTATCTGTACATCTGTGTCCTTTGTTGTCTCTTAATCCCACCATTGTTACTCATCACATTGTGGGAATTCTGTCAGCTGCTTCTGTGTGCAGGGACATGATTGCATTAATACCAAGAGAGCCAGCACTGCTATATGCTCAGCTCTGGCTGTGCCTCACTGACTGTTGTCCTGATCAGGGCTTGCACCTGAATTAGTCAGCAAGGACCCAATAACCCTACTGGTTGTGGTCACACTACACTGAGTCCTGGCCATGAGTGCAAACTAGCAGCTGACTTGCAGACCCGGGCCCATTTAGGACCTGCCACCCACATTTGAGCTTTTAGGAGAGAATCTGGAGAGATTAGGACCAAATGCATCACTGTGTGCCTCCAAAACCAGTGATCAGCAAGTGTTCATGGTCTCTCCAATACCATCAACTTTTCAGAGCAGTTACATCCCATCCCATGGCAGCAGGTACTGCAGTGCCTCTAAGAGGGAGAACAGAAAAGTGTTAGTGGAGGTCAGTGTTTTTGCTGACCAGTACAGACCTGAAACTGTTCCCTGGGTGCAGGCTGACTTTCTCTTCTGCAGAGCTGAAAGGCACCCAGCAATGCTGACATTAACCTCAGAGGCTCTGGGTAGCAGATGAAGTCTGGGTCCTTTCTCCCCCTCACACACTGGGTCAGTTGGGTTTGCTGGTTCACTCTGCCTAGTGCAAGCCTCAGGCCCCTTCTCCCTTCTCCTGCTGGGCTGAGGTTTTAGGCCAAGTCCCTTGCTAGTACCCCTAGACTCTGCAATGTACTGGGGAGTGCAGGTGGTGCAGCTATTGCTGCCCTCAGAAGGCAGGCAGGTTTTGTGCCTTTCCAAGGAGATGTCTGCAAAGCTTTACAGTATTGCACCACATTTTGCAGCAGTCACTATGGAAGGAGGAATATGCTCCTCATATTATAGCCTTTTCTTGATTGTTCCTGTTCCCAAGCATTTCTCTGGTTTAGCCACAAGGTGCCACCAGTAGACACTTCTGCACCAATATTACATTTGCTGGAAATAGAGAAAGCCAAGCAAAAAGTCCATGATGTTATGTAGAGAGAAGGGCTAATTAATCAAAACTGTAAGCAGAAGGACATCAAAATATAAGGCAAAACACACCAAGGCTTTAACTGTGTGCACCTTGCATGTTTTTTGCTGTTGTACTGACAACCTAGTCAGGTCAGATTATTTCTTTTTCAACAGATTTTAATACTTAGTGCCCCTAATGACAATGACATCAAGCAGCGTCCGTGAAGCCTTGTTTCGTATTATGTTTGCTGCTGTGAGGGGATAAATCAGAAGGCATGGTCCCTGCCTCCGAGTGTTTCCTGTTCTCTCTGAGGAGGGAAGTACATCAAGGGGAAATAATTGGAAGAAGGGGAGTGAGAAAAAAAAGTTATAGAAAGAGTAGATTTTCCAGAGCATCTTTGTGATTCTGAAAGAGTATTTCCTGTTGACTTTTTGTCTGCCCCTATCAAATGGCTATTTCATGTAGGCAGATCTGGAGGAGAGAAAACAGATCTGAGCAAACAGGTAGCCGTGAATTTATAGAGCAATTCTGGAAGGAGTCACACTTGAAGAACGGCAAACAGGAAAGGGGGCCCAGGACACAGCTGTAAGACCAGCAGCAGATCTAGCAGAGACAGGTGTTGTTTAGAGAACGCTACAAGAGTGAAGTATTTTTGAGTATGTGATGCAGCTGCAGAGTGAGCAGTTAGTTTCTCACAGGCTAAGCTTTGCAAATTGGGACATAGGTCCTGGAAAAGCAGTTTATACTGAGGGGAAAGCAGAGGACACTAAAAGATTTTCCCAAAATGCATCATTATATTTTTGCTGTGTGGCAACATGGGTGGTAGGGCATGATTCCCATTAGCCTGGAACTGAACATCCAGGATGCAAGTAGGTGACAGTGTACTTGGAAGAAGTTAGGATTGTGATGATTTTGGAGGAGCTACCATGCAGAACAACAGTGCTAGAGCAATGAGGTGAATGGGAATGCTTGGGAGGAATGTGGATCTATAACAGGAAGTGAGGCATGTCTTGCCTTCTTGGATGTGAGAAACTTCTTCCTAATTGCATTCCTTGGTGCCTCTGATACAGCATATTTTGTTTGCTGAGTTTCCTTTTTGGCTTCTTACAAATTGACCCAATTTGCTTTACTTTGTGTGTTTTTAATTTTTCTATGGAAAATATTTGCACTTTGGGCTCATTTGGTAAATTAATATTAGTGTTTCAATAGGGCTGCTATCAGTCCTTATTTTGCACTAAATCTTTCCTACAGGTTTTTCTTTTTCTCTCCTCCTCTCTATGACTAATAGATATAATTTCAACAGTTTGACTAACTGCCGTGTTATAGAAAAGGCAGTAATTTATACTGATGTAATGGCTGTGATAAAAATCATTTGTGTGCTGATTTTATAAATTAGGTAGGAAATGTGAGTGCCTCTGAAAAATGAAGTGCTACCACATGAATTCCAGTGTTGTTAATGCTTCATACCTTTCTGCTTCATTAAACCAATTTCACGGGGAGATGAGTTAGAGGAGGAAGCTGTGCTGCTTAAGAGACGCAACAATGGTTTATTGAAAGAAATGGGGATAAGATTAAATTAAGTGCTACTCGAGAAATATGGAAATACAAAAATATTCAAGCTTATAGATGGTGAATTCAAAAATATGATAAGTTAGCTCTTTCATATCCAAAGAACTGTCTCATCATAATTGCATAGGCTGAATTCACAGGCTACTAATTAATATTGAAGAGTTTCTTGAACCTCTCTTATAAATGAGTAGAGTGCCCTAGAACTAATTTATAACTATTTCCTTTTGGAAATCAAGACAACTTAAAATGCTGCTTTCAGTACATTCCTATCTTGGCTGCTAAATCCTTTGAAATTATTTCTTCCATATATTTTTAATTTATTTATTATTTCACATATTTCATTTATCAGCTGAATTTAAAGGGAGGAATAAAAAAGGTGTAAGATTAAGAAGACTTCAGGTCTGGTAAGGCCCTTCTAATTTAGGATAATGATCCAGAGCAGGCTAAAATAACTTTTCTGAACACTTTTGATCTGAATTCAGCTGCATTGACACCAATATGTTTCAGTTACATTTGTATCAGACTTTTTTCTGATGAAAGCTGTGGAATATGTAACTTAAGAAAGAATAAATTTGTTTCCATAGAACGCTTTGAAGATCAGGTAAGATCTAAAACTAAGAGGCTAATTGATTTTTTTACCACTTCCATAAAATAGCTGCAACTATTTTTCCCATTTCCCTTCTCTCCCTTGAGTACTAGAAATTTTCATTCTCAAACGACTAAACCCTATTTGTTCTGTGGATGGTGGAACATGTAAATACAAAGGGAGTCATTCATTAAATAAGAGGCTTATGCATACACAAGTTTTAAAAAATGCATAGTTTTAAAGCACAACTGAGAGGTTGCCATTTTACCCTTGATTCACAATGAGAACTCTGTGTACAAGTGACCCAAGTGCTGGGATTTGGTCCAGCTCTCAGATTAGCACAGAAAACACGTAGAGACATGGGCGTCCCCCATCCCCCTCTCACTAGAGATAATAGGAGCTCAAAATGTGTTCATTGGGAATGTGTGTAGGATCTTACTGACAGAAGCATATACCTTCTGTTTGGAGAAAACACATTTCTTCTCATGTGTGATGGATGCTTCACCTAACATTAGCACTATTGCACCATTGATTCTTGCTATCCATATGCTTTCATTTAAAATAAATCTCTCTATGAAATAGGATAATGGGCCAGACAGCTTTAAGGGTGGATCTTGCCAAGTGCTCTCCATTCCCAGTGAGAGGTAATCAGAGCTGAGGACACTTAGTCCTTCTTTGGATCAGTTCTAGTAGCAAGTATGTAATATTACAATGCAGCTCATTTCAATACTGGCAAGAATCTTCCTAACAGAGTACTGGGCACCATCCAGTTCCAGTGCTGCTGGATAACTTCAGCAGGATTTGGCAACTTATGGGATTGTTCTGTGAAATGTGATTAATGATTCAACTCATCTGCAAGCACAGTGCATGGGATTTATATCTTTCTTCCTTTCTTAAAAATTGGTTTGTTGAGGAAGGGAGGAAATAGAATAGGAATAAAAATGAAATTTCTGCTAGTGAAAAAATTCTGAGAGTCAAAAACCTCTGGTACCATGTATATATAACAAAAAGTTTAAAAATCTTGAAATTTGGAAAGGGTGATATTTTCTAAAAATATATATTTGCTTTCACCTTGTAGAAATAAATGTCAGCAATTTTCTAGAAAAACAAAAGGAACCTGTACCTTCTCATTAGGATTTTTACTATAGATATATCAATTTCCAAGAAAAAAGTGTGCTTTGAACTAGCCATAGTTGCACAGGACCCATATAGCTTATCCTTTGAATTACTCATTCTATGATATTCTCCCTTCTACCTGTAGTAGAATATTTTTCATTATGCTGTAGAGATACTTGGACATTTTCTGTGCAATCTGGTGAGTTTTCAGAGGTTTGAGAATCAAATTTCTTTCTCTGTGTAAGTTTGTGCATGCCCATTTGGCAGAAAATAATTTCTTTCTCGCTCCCTGCTTATATGTTCAGAAAGTAGGTGAGGCTTGCACTGCACTCTATGTGAGTTACTGCCTTTGCGTGCTGTTACTAGTTGTGTTTGCTGTCACCCAGGTTGGCAGTGGTCAGACCTGCCTTTTTACTACCACTGGCCTCCTCTTAGTAGTGGGGAGCTCTGTTTGTTGCTGGGGAGTATGGTGCAGATCTGAGATTATTTTGAAGGTTCTTATTTCTTTCTCTCTTTGACCATGTGTTCTATTTTATCCTTCTTTCTCTTTTGAATTGTTTTTGTTGGGGTTTTTTGGTTTTTTTTTTTGTCTCTTATCCTTTTCTTACTCTTTCAGTTCTTGTTTACTTTTTCATCTCTGCTACTCTCTCTTCTATCCTGCACTGTGTCAAGTGAAAGTAGCTTGTTTGAGTTCGGGAATATAAATGCTTGCTGTGTACACATGCCCGGAGTAGAGCAAAGGGAAAAGCAGCAGATAAATGTTGACAGCATTTTGTCTTTGTACATGTTGGCCTTACTGCAAGCACTGAGTGCAAACTGCAGGACAAATTCACATCCTGAATGCTGGAGAAGAATTACATCAAAGATCTTATCATGAGTAACTGAAGCTGCCCACAGTTACTGAAGCACTTAGCTTAGTGAGACACTTAGAAAAGGTAAACATACCTATAAAAAAGAACTGTATTGTTTGCCTGCATGAAGTATTGAACTCTATTATTTTCTGTATCAATATGCATTTTGAATCATTCCATTAGAAGAAAGTGAAAAGTAGAGTTTGTCCTACAGCGGCCACAAGATTTTCGCACGAGTTACGAGATACCACACTCTTTTAAACCCAGAGTTAGTTGTTCAAGGAATACAGTCTTACTTCCTAACATTTTTCCTGCACCCAGCTATATTATTACCCTGGTCAGTTGAATTTGCAGGTTTTCTAGGGTGCAAATTCTATATGGAAGAATTACAAACCAGCTATTGTTAGAAACTATATACAGGTCTGTGTGCTAACTTTGCTGTGGAAATGTAATTAGTTTGTTAAAAACATTTTAGGGTTGCTTCTATATTTTAAATAACCTGTATTAATTTTATAGATTTAATGGTGGTGTGTAATTAGGTTCAGAAGTATAGCTTTGTAAAGAAGTATGTCATTTCCAGGATGGGGCTACTTTAGAGTGATAGTGAGATATTTGTAAATCTGAAAGGTGTACGGACAGGGAAAAGCCATGGTAAAATTGAATATTAACCTTCTTTTAAAGGCAGACTTTGAGAAAATGAGCATGTTTTGAGAGGTAAACACACTATACAAGTGTTCTAGACTATGTCTATGTTGCTAGATCTGGCAGCATAGCAGTCTCCCTCAGGCTTCAGCTGCAAAGATTCAGTCGCGCTGCTACAAGCCTTCCTGCATGCATTCCCAAGTTTCCCTCCTGGTGAAACCATGACTCAGGAGGGGAAGAGACTGGAATATCATTTATCTTCCTCTGACTTGGTTCTTCTCTCTCTTTAGCAATTGCTCTCAGTTCTGCCAAGTGTCTAGTTTGTGCAAAGATGCAAGGTCCAATGTTCTGCTCCCTTACTCCCCACAAAGCAGGTAGCAGCTGACTTGCTGTCATATTAGTGATTTCCTATCCTCAAAATTACAAATGCTAAGCAGGAGAGATTGGTTTATTTTGCACAGTGAAAATATGAAGGTTTGGTATGTTCAGATCATGGAAAAGCAGGACACAATGAAGTGCTCTACTGGCTCATCTTTAGGTGAGTGTCATGCACATCTCTTGCAGTTATGAAATGAAACTCTGCAGAGTGCAGAACAAGAGTCTGAATAGTTATGTGGCACTGCTCATCAGCTGGCAAAAAATCATCTGCTTATTGAAGCTGGATGCTTCATGCTGTACACTGCACTTTCTCGAATGTTTTTCCACTCACTGAGCATTCTGAGCTTTGGAAGTGACTCATGAGCACAAATCCCAGTACATTTAGCCTTTTTCACTCCAGATTGTATGTTTCCAACATCAAACATTTGTTGGATTTTCCTGTCAGAATAGCAGTCTCTAAATGTGTAGATTCAGTGACAGCATCAGAACAGACTGCTAAAAAATCCTCTGTCTTCTATCAGAATGGAGCAAATTACTTTTTTTTTGCTATTCCCCACTGTGATGCAAGTTCAGACTTTTGAAAGCAGTGGCTAAAGTTTTACATTTGATTTGAATTCACAGCCAAGATACTAGGCAGAAACTAAGGGGCTGTTAGTGCAGCTTTTCTCCTATAATGAAGTTAAGCAGAGCTTGTCCAAAACTAGCTTTAGTTAGCCACTCACCCCACCTGCTTACTCGGCTGATGTTGCTACTGCTAAAGTAGTTATAATGTTTGTCTCACCGAAGTCTTGCCAGATTTCAATCATTTAAAAACAATACTGACAGTAGTCAGTTAGCAGAAATGGCGAGTAGCGGGCGGAATATTCATAACAAGGAGCTCACTGTATCTCAAGTAGAAAAGAAGGGAAAATATGAATACAGAAGGTGACAATTGTCAATACCATTTGAAGGCAGTCAGATGCCTCCCATTAACTCCCACAGCCACAGGCCTGGGTTTTTCCATCCTTTCTTACTGAAGACATCAGCATTTCTTTTATATTATTGACCTGCAAGATGTCAAGAGCAGACAAATTAAAGATGCCGCTGTCTTAAATGTGTATGACTCCAGAAAAGTGAGAGGAAAAGTTGGACTGAAAACTCAACAGTGCAGGAAGATAGTTTAACTGGTGACTGAGCAGAACTGGCTCCGATAAATATTCTCAATTAATACCATAAAAAACAATGCCTCTGGGCAGGATTGTTTGCAAGAGATTGCTGCTCTTTGGCCGTAGAAGTGACACTTTTCACTTTTTCTAAAGGTAGTGGTCTTATTTTGCCTGTATGTGCCATAGAAAAAAACTGTGATTTGTAACTGTAATGGCTTGTCCTTCCTTTATTCCTGTGTTCCCCTTTTGGTATTGCTGTAAAAAGAAATACTGCACTTCAATGTCATGTAGACTTAACAGTGTTGGGCGTCTTTTTGGCATGACTGCATATGTTCAAATGCCAGGAAAACATTTGCATAGAATAATGAATATTGGTCCTCTGTTGAAACATTCAGAAAAAGTGTTTTAAGTTATTTTTAACGTCCTGCTTGTTTATTGTGGAACTATAAACATCTACCCCTCTCTAAGACTTTTAAAATCAAGTTGCTTATTTAATCTATTATACAAACTTTCAGAAATTAGGTGCTTACATTGGAAATAGTGCCAAAATATGACATCAGGAAGTTGTTGTTGTAATTAATGTTTTTGCTGAGAAAGAGGGGAAAGTATTCTTAGGTTTCTGTTTCCTTTTATGAGTAAGAAATATAATAATGTATTACATCATGATAGCATGATTCCAATGCAAATGGCAGAGACTGGTGGCTTATTAACAGGCCTTGCCTGTAGCAAGCCTCCTTTCCCCGCTTCAGTTTGAAATTGATTATTTTAATACAGAATTCCTGAATGAAAGAGGTTCTTAGCCTTTTCCTTGGCTGTTGAATAATGTATGTGGGAGAAAGCAAATAGAAGCAGAGGGTCTCAGCTGCTGGAACAATGGGCTGCGCACAGAGCTGAGGGGGCACATTAGTTTATCATTGCCTTGTCAATCCTCATAGGCTGGGAATCGTGGGATAGCCTGGAAAGAAGCAGCTGCTGAACGTGTGGTAAACTGACCGGGGCACTTTAGAGAGACGACTACATTTACACATCTGAAAACAAGATATTGATTTTCTCTACAAAGCTGGAGAGAAGTAGTCATCCTGAAAATATAGCTAGATCATGGCTTATTTGCAAAACTGTGAACACTTATTTGAACACTTTCTAGCTGTCCAGAGAGCCAGGAGCCTCCTCATGATGGGGCTTGAAAATCTAAAAATAGTCTGCATAAACTTTGCTTTTCCTCTTAGTTGATTGACTGCCTTCCTAATCCTTTTAGTGACTCATTACAAGTAAAATGTAAATGTAAGCAAGCTCTATTTGTAAATGCTAACAAAAATATTTTTCCTAGGTTAGTAGATTTTTTTAAAGGTAAAAATTTTTTTAAAGTTACATATTCCCTTTCTGTGGGTTAATTTGATTTTGAAGATCACACTTCTGTGATATCCTTGATATCACAAGCTTTGCCCTTTCTAATGGAAGTAGAATTCACTTCTGAATGCCAGTTTGGGATTATTTTACATCCTCAGGCAGGAGGTTTTCTTCATGACTTTCAGAAATAATAAAAATTAGAAAGTAAACCAATACTTCACATGAACAAGAGATGACTAATTATCTTAAATGATGAAAGATTTAAAACAGAGAGGAGCACACATTTCTAGGTACAGGGATTATTGTTGCAGTGAGATGCTGATGTCCTGTTTTAGGCTAGGTTACTAGGATGTTGTTATGTAGCTGTGATCAGACTTTATTACTACGATTTTCAACCTATCTCAGAAATCCTGTTTATGACACAGGCTCTTATCTGATGGGTCCATACAAGACCATGTTCACAATGTGATACGCAACATGTTGAGAAGTTCCAAATGAAATAGCATGCCTTATTGGAAAGCAATACGCAACATGTTGAGAAGTTCCAAATGAAATAGCATGCCTTATTGGAAAGCAAATCTTTTTATCTTTATAGGTCTAATTGCAGATTCCAGTTCCCCATACCTGTAATGCAATGGTTCATTGTCCTTATCTGTGCAGCTCGAATGACAATTAAAAATGTGAAGACACTTGGCTTCATGAGCCACGGCTTCTTGGTTTCATCTGTCAATAAAAGGTGCTTCAGCACTTACTAGCAGTTGTAATCATTGCACCTTAGCATACTGTATGTAAGTATTGCAAGGGCTACGCTTTGTAAAATAAATGGTTTTATATTTTGATACCGCATATAATCAAGAGTAGTCAAAAGCCCTTCTGAGACCAGGACAAAATGAAGACATTAATTTGCCTGGGGTATTTTCAGTCTGTTACAGTGTTTCTGTATGGATACATATAGGAAATTAGGCTTCTCATTGCTTTGCAGTCTGATATTATGATGAGAGCAATAGAAGAACTAGAACAGAATAAAAAGAATTTGACATATCTTTTTGCAGTCAGGGAAAGTATAACAACTTAAGTGTGGTTTGATTCCTAAATCAGTGTGCTGTATCACAAGGTAGTACAAAATACAATCACTTAAAATTAGGTTTCTAAGTCTAGATCTAAGAAAGTGACTAAATTCTCAGGTTTTCTAATGTTCAGAGAAGCCAAAATCCTCCTGTTGATCACAATGAGAATTCAGTGATTTAAAAAGTTGTTTCATTCATTCATATTTGGACCTAAGACTCTAGGTATAAGCAACTCTTGTCTTAATTATTTCAGAATAATGGATCAGGTGGATTTTCCTCTAAAAGTATGACAAAAGTTAACCTCACTGAATAAGTGCCCTTTTAGGAATTTGCAGACTTCCTGTAGGAAATCAGAGGCTTCTCAAAACACAGCAATTTTGTTGTGTGATTTCCTGACATCTTAGTACTCTGGTTTAAACTGGTCATTATGAATAGTGTCCTCATGAATAATCACATCTGTAAAAATGTTAGGTAAGATACTTAATATCTGTCATTAGAGAACCCTGACTAAGCAACGAGAAGGAAAAGGCCGAATGACATCAGCCAAAGAGGAGGTTTATCACTTACGGGAACTTCACATTGTATTTGCTTCAGAGATCTTTTTTTGAACAATAAAAGCTCAAAGTGCTCTATCTTGCATTTCCTTTCCCTGTGATTTCAGTAGGAGTTTTGCATGGGATGAGCCAGAAAGGATCCTTTTAAACTATGTCTTGAAATTCTGGAATGATACTTGTTTCTCCTTATAGCTATACATTAAAGATTTAGTTGAATTAATTGCACAGGCAGCAAGCAGTAATGGGACAAGATGAAGTCTTGAACAAAAAGACACAGTTCAAGTATCTTCTTTCCCTGGTGATATAAATGCCAAGAATTTATAAGCAAAGGAAACATTGGTGTAGTTGTACTGACCACTTTTAAGACTAACCACAAACTCTAGACTTATTAAAATTCATCTAATGAATGACCCTCAAGCAGATCAACATACCCACCTAACTTGGTATCATCTGCAAACTTACTGAGGGTGCTCTCAATCTCCTCATCAAGACCATTGATAAAGATGTTAAACAGGAGCAGCCCCAGCACTGAGCCCTGGGGAACACCACTTGTGACCGGCCGCCAACTGGATTTAACTCCATTCACTACCACTCTCTGGGCCTGGCCATCCAGCCAGTGTGCAATCCATCCAGGCCTAAGGCAGCCATTTTTTTTTATGAGAACACTGTGGGGAACAGTATCAAGGGC
>VZZY01019081.1:175347-198295 GCA_013400335.1 Eurystomus gularis | reverse complement strand
GAGGCAGTTTTTCTGTGCAGTGGGCATTTGAAGAGATAGACCTTGAGTTATTTGACAAACCTGGTTGAACTTTTCTCATAAAGTATACAGTAATACGTCATTTAAAATAGTTGGAATATGCCTGTGCATATTATATTCTGTCTTTCCTTGTTTAAATATTATTATTGGGAATGCTGCCAATTTCTAACAGAACTATTGTTTGTTTTTAAATCAGTATTAGTTACATTTGGAATTGTCTTCATCCTTCATACTGTATTCATTTTTATATGATTTTTCAAGTTTGTCTTATAAGGGCACATCTTCTGCTGGAGTAAGCTAGCTCAGATTTACTGATTTCCAATTGCACCATAACAGAACCTTATCTGTGTTCAGAAAATTACCAGAAATATTTGGCCCAAGAAGAGAAACAAAGTATCAGCATTCTTAATGCCAACCACTTTGAAACCATTTTTTTTTGCTTCTTAAGCTTTACCTGACTGTGTTTTTGTGCATATCCCCTAAAACATTGAAGGGTGGAAAAATTCTGTCCTCAATGTAGTTGACTAAATCCAAGTTTCCCAATATCCATATGTTCATCGTATTTTTACGTGTTTAAAAGCCCAAAGTTTGGTCTGAAAGAATGAAGAGAAGGAGGGAGACTAAAATGATTTTTTCTGATAGCTAATAAATGCATGAAAGAGGGATAAGAATGGCCAGAATGTGACTTTCTTTATGTTACAGATAAGAACTTGAAGAAAAATTGTGAGGAAGTTTGCATGCTGCAGAGCATGTGCTTGCACATCTTTGTGCTCTGACCCCACTCCCCCAAGAAGCTTCTGAATGCTGATCTTTGGCCATAACATATGGCTTAATGAAGGGGATGTAGGCAAATATGAACAGAAATGAGTTGAGATAGTTTATCTCTGTTCCCTGGTTTCTTGTATTCTGTTTCACTCTACATGATGTTTTTTTCTCCAGCTCCACTCAGGATTCCGGGTACTATATGGAAGATAATTTCTCCCACCTATGTCTAATGTAAATATTTCTTAATAGAGGTTTGTTCAAAAACTTACAAAATCAAACCTTCCCAGAAAATATCAAAGAATATTTGGATGTTGTACCCAACACAAATAGTGAGTCTGTATGCTTTGGAGGATTTCTTATTACTAGCTTTTAGATAGAACAACAAAATATGTGGCCCATGAAAAACATGCAAATTAAATTTTAAAACAGAAGAGTTATAGGATCCTTAAATTATGTTTCTGTCAAATCATAGACAATAGAGATTTTTTGTGTATCTGGTTTTTAAGTTTGGTTTTTGTTAGGTTTTTTTAGAGCAAGATATTAAAAATACTTTAGGTAAATTTTAAGAGCGGGGTTTTTTTTTCTGCAGGATTGTGACTGAAATATTTTTGGGGTTAAGTATGGAATTTTAGAACTGTCCTATTTGCTTTGTAAGGTGCATTGAATGCAGGTGTTTATAGCAATTTATGCTTTTACCTTCATAGTTGAAATTATGTATATACATTACAAATCAGAATCCGATCTCTGAAAATCTGTTTCTTTCTTTGCTTTGTGAGAGTATCATCAGTTTAGATCTTTCTCACACATGGTCTTGATTACATCCTAAAGAGGAAACATTTTTCAAATTCATAAGTTAAAAAAGAGAGGAAACAATGTATCTGATTCTTCAACCCAAGAAAGTAATGTGAGATTTGCTTTATTTTGACTGGAATTCTTTCTTCATTATGTGCAATTCTAATCCAGAACACATTTTTGTTTCCCTCAAATTGACATTCTTTCAGCATGTGCTTGGATCTACAAAAAGATCTACAAAAAGACTGAAATATATCGTGAAAGCACAATTTTTTTTTACATAAAAATAGTATTGGTGAATATCTATTCCATATATCTATGCAGAGAATATTGCCCTTTTCATACTCCTTTCTGTTGGTTTTTCAGTCGTGAAAATTGAATGGAAGGGGCCTGTAAATTGTTTTATGGATTTGTCTGCTATGCAAAGATATTTACTAGATATTTCAAAATTAGATTTGTTGGTTTGGTTGTGTTTTTGTCAAAATTATATAACTTGTCTGTTCCATTTACACTTATGCCATATTAACTAATCTTGGAAAATCACATCTTAGATATTTCTGTAGACAGCACTTAAGTCCTAGTTTTATTCACTCTAAGAACATATACTGAATGCATCACAGTACATTCAGAAAAAAATATTTTTTTATTAAAAAAGTCAAAATGGGATATTTTTCATAAACATAAAGAATTGTAAACTAAACTTTTCATTTGAGCGACGTTCTTCAGTGTGAATAGCCTTTGCCTGCCTGGTGCATGCTGTAGAACATTCACACCCTTTGTTGGTGAGGAATGTTAATGTTGACAATATCGGCTGTAAAGGGACTAGTTCTATAACCTGTTTCTAAAACACACAAACCAAAAAGTTAATAGATTGCTTTTACTATCCTGTTTCTTCTCCATTAAAAAGTAAAGAAAATCAACATGGGGAGCAATAGCAACTGCAAGTAAGGGAGCACTATGCACTGTGGAGGAAATTCCTTCTGTAGTACAGGCATTTATGAAGACATGTATGTGTATAGAGTTTAGAGAGCAAGTAATCAAAAAGTGGTTTTAATTTCAGGATTGGATGGAACCATTAGATTATCTGGTCTGACCTTTTATGTGCAATAAATCTTGCCCTTTTAGTTTACTGTACTGGGCCCTATGATGTGTATGAGGCAATAGCATTTTAATAAGAAAAGCATCTAAATGAGAAAAGAGGGAGGCACAGTCCTCCCTTTATTATTGCTGTGTTCAGTTATAAAATATATTCCCAGTTTGGATTTGTCTGATTTCAGCATGTTTTATGTCAGGTATGTTTAGGATTTCCCCAGCTAAGTTTTCTGTCTATTGAGTTCATGTTTTCACCCAAGAATTTAATACTATTCTTCTCTGAAAAATAGCGTTTGGTCTCACATGTCCTCCATTTGTCACTGAAAGTTCCCATTGTCATTGTGACATTACTAAGACAAAGGAACAGTTTGTTGGTGCACTTCTAGCTACAAATCAAACCATTTAATTCTTGCATGCGTGTTTCAGTGTCTTTGTGCAGGGGATCTGGTTAGAATAAAGTTCCCTAAGTCATCTCTTTGTGCTGTCTCGTCTTCTGGAGTGCACACCATTTTCAGCATGCATGGCCAGATCAAATGAATTTCCTAATAGCATTTGTGTGAGTGAAACTCCACTATTTCCTTAAAATGAAAAGCCAGCAAAAAGATTCTTATTTAATTTTGCAAGTTCATTTATATGCACTGTTTGTTTAAAAAATTAATGTTAATATTTTTAATGCTTTACAACATTTTTGCTAGTACTTTCTTAGTAGCCATAATACGTACGGTTATTAATTCTGCTAAGATGATGTTTATTCTCTACAGAACTGGAATCATAAAAGTTCCCGGTAATAGCTAATATAATAGGATATCTAGAATTGCAACAAAACTGAAAAATATGTATGTTATTTTTTCTTTAAGCTTGTACTTATTGACAGGTCTACATCAGCATCAGTATTCTAGTACCTTCCTGTCATCTTCTCAGTAAGAACTCCAAGGACATTTAGGTTATTCGTATTTAAATGTTGAAGGATACAATGGATTGAACAGTTGTCATACATCCATGTCTAGAGTTCTGCATGGATCCAAAATAAGTCATCAGCAGCAAGATGAAATTAGGCTACAAATCTTTGTTCCTGTCACCAAAGCATTTTTCAGATTTTGGGAACTGATAAGTACAGTTGCAGTGATAATTGAAAGCACTGTAAATAATAAAAAATGTGCTGTTATCATACTGGAAGCATTAAGAAAGTGATGTTAAAAAGAAGAAAACCTCCTAACATTTATGCAAAAAGCAAAAGATTATATACCACACTATTGATTCAATGTAATTATTACTGCTATTCAGTGGTGACTTAAATGGTTAGCTGAAGGTTAAATAATACTAGTAGTAAAGTAAAAAGAAGGGGGGGGGAGAAGCAGAGGAAGAGGCAGAAAAGATAGAGTGGAATTATCTTATTGATAACCTGGATCAATTATTTTTTTCCCCAGGAGACTTTATGAGATGTCATATCATGGTCCATAATTATCTCCTGCTACTGCAATAACTTTTTCCCTCTTCTAGCAGCCAGACAGTTCTGCATCTACAATGTAGAATCCAATTTATTTTTATGTTGTATTCTTCATTCAAGACATAACAAAAAGCTTTTCAAATAGAGCCAATGTTACACTTTTTCATAAAATTTCCATTGCTGTTTTCCCCAGTGAATTTTCCCAGATGGAAGCACTGTTCTCTATAGCAGTAGCCCAAGATGTGCAACATCTAGATGGTTTTGGACTGGATTGGTTGATACTTCTATATTGTAGTGAGCAAGTCAATATCAACAGGTCACAGATGGAGTTAGGCTAACAGGAGATTTTATTAAGAATGTCTAAACCACACGTTTCTTCACTGGATGTTTTAGTATGTTCTGGTGAATATTTTAGTCCCTGTAAATCGCTTAGTGCTGTCAAAGTTTGGAGATTTCTTTGGCTTCCTCTAGGGAATCTGTAAATGCTAAGACTTTTATGACTACAAAACCTCAAAATTGTATATAAGATCTAATTGTGACTTGTGAGGCATGTGCTGTTTATTCTCATACTAATAAATGAGTCATTTTATACAAGAAAATTCTGAAGAAGAAATTGGCCATGGTGTAGTTTTTCGGGTACCATAGATGATATATAATTCAGGTCCTAGCATAGCCTGTACCGAAAGGATTGAGAAAAAATGAAATTTTGTAACCTTGGATAAGTGACTAGAGCTGAAATAAATATTTCAGCTGAAATAGTCACCTGTTTCGAGGTGAAGACAGGTTCCTTTAGTAACCCTGAAACAGGAAGATTTCATGTAGGTCAGGTCACAAAAGGTAAGACGGAGTCAGATGTGTGCAATGGAAAGCATGGTAAAGGCTAGAAGCAAGAAGAGTAATGACTTTGTAAGAATCAAGAATAATAACTTTATCCCAAAATGTGTGAAACACTGACTGGTTTAACCAGAGCAAATATGATAGAAGGAGATTATGTTTATTTCTGCATTACATACCATATTATTTTTAATCTACTTAGAGACAAAAACATAGACATGTGATTTAGGATTTACAAATGTAGTTTATTAGTTCTACTGTTCTTGATCTTTTGGAATGTTTTACTTTAAACATTATCTTCATGGACGTCTTACCACATTCAAAGCATCAGTGGAGGAAAATAGAGCTAATTCTTCCGTCAGAAGACGTTGAAGTGTATGAACACTTTGAAAAAGCGTGGTTGGGTATAGGCACTCCTACTTCATAGTGACAGGGCTACGGTGTACAATCTGACTGGTTCCCCTAGGGGTTACTAAGAATGAACGCCAAGTAGTGTTTTCTGAGACTAAGAAGTTATTTCAGCCACTCAGTTAGGACTCTAAGTGTATAGAAAGAGCTCCAAGGCTTCCATATTTCCTTGACTGGAGCCTGTATGGCTAAGAGTATATTTTCCTGCAAATTTTTTGTTGACTAACTGAACATGGAACCTAAAAATCAAGAAGAAAGTGCATTCTGATGTGTTTATTTTAACAGTAAGTATTAGACTTAAAAAGCAAGATTTTTTTTTTTTTAAAGTGATAGTTTAGGCAAACCTCTGACAAGCATGATGAAGGAATAAACCCAGGAACTCCTAAAATAGTTTTTTTATGTATGGCCAGATGGTTGTGCTAAATGATCCAAATAATCATGTAACTTACTCACTAAGATGTTACCGACAAAGGATGGTGTAATGGTTAAAGACAGTGTACTACATTCTCGTGTTTTGTTTTGTTTTTACAAATCCAATGACTTCTAGTGCAATTTACTTAGAATATTTTGGGGTTTTTTTTCTTATTTTGCAGGGGACTGGGAGGGGGTTGGCTTTGTATTTGGAGTGTTCTACCTGAAATGGCTATTCTTCCATGCTAACAGAAAGAGTATGGTTAGTTGCAGTGCTTTGCAAAATAGCATACTTTTAACATGAACAGCAATTAGCATCTTTTTATTTTAGGATTTTAGTAATATCTCTTTTATTTCACCTTTGTACATTGCCTTGTAGCTATTATCCTCACTGTTTGATACTGCATTTGATGTCTTACCTGTTTTTTTTCTGTCTTGCAATTCAAACATCAAGTGTTTATGATTTTTGTAGGTCACTTCAATGTTATAGTCACACTGGATTTTTTCAGGCAGTCTGTGCTTTGAACAGAAGCAGTAATATGTAGTTTCCTTCTGTACCTTTCCCTTCTCTTTATATTGTTTTACTGGGCTTCTTGGGCAGTGTTTCATGTCGCTAAGTTTTATTGGAGAATCAACACTTCATTTTTTTATAATCGTGTTGTGAACTGGAGAGGGACAAGGATTGACATATAAATAAAGAAACAGAATACTTCTCTTTGCCAGTGGCATAAATGTAAATTAGTTTAGTGGTGACTTGAAGAATAGCAGCATAAGAAGAGAAATTGTGTCCTGAGTCAGAGGTATGATCCAAATAAATAGTTGTGGAGAGCAAGTGGTACGTTAAGCAACATTAACTTCCCTGTGTACTCTGTGGCCTTACCATAAAGACCTGGTAGTCTGCAAGGCAAGAACCAGTGGACTGCTGGACCTTATTCACTGCTAAGAAGATGAGAACTACAAACAGTTGTGGAGTTGGCACCTCAGTCACAACTTCCTGAGATTTTGGTGGTTTGGTCTCCTCTGACTTCTGAGCCGTAGAATATGTCCTCTGTGTTCCGCACTGGTCTTGTAGATGAGGTGTACGGGTTGTATAGCTGCAGAGCATGGAGATTTACCCGTTCCCTTATTTGTCCTGGTATGAAGAAGGGAAATAGTAGATTGATTCTATAAGTTTTTAAATTTTTATATTGTCTTTGGAAATCATATTTTAGAAAGCATTAGACAGTTGTATGTTTATGGTATAGAGATGTGATATTGAAACACTCCAGGAACAAAATCCTAGACTTCCTCAGTCTGCAGGATTAGCACTGATCACCGTTGAGCAGACAGGATTAGCACTATGCTAATCATTCCTCTGAATGATGAGCATGTATGTCCCAATTTACTCTGATGACCGGTCTGGGTCAGAATGAATAGTAATGTCATCTGCTTTTCACCCTTTGTACATGGCATATGTGTCCTTTAATTACCCCAAAATGTTCTGTGCTAAGAGCTGAGAATGCTGATAATTATTTTCCAAGCCATCAGAAAAAGCTTAAGAAACTGTTCCCAAACTGATCTATCTATCATTCTATTAAAAGTAACAAGCATGTTAGTTTCCAGCGTACTCTAATGGAAACCTTTCCTGTGTATCTGGTATGATCTGGTATGATTCCACAAAGAATTACTGTTACCTTGAACATTATCAAGGCAAAATGAACCCATCATTCCTTAGAGAAATTTACATTAAAATGAAGCTATTCCACCCCCATATTGTAAGTAATACAGTAATCTACTCTTTATATTCCCTTGGCTTTTTAAGCCTTCTCTAAAGTGTTGTGTAATACAATACACTCTATTTAAATAAACTGTTTCATGATAAAAACAATGAGTCTGGTAGAGGTTTTCTGTAATTGTATGATGTCAGAAATAATGCGCAGAATATTCTGTACATGAAAACTGGCAAAACACCATTGACTTCAAATCAGTTTTGTGAATTAATACCAGAGTTTAAGTGGTAGGTGTAAGTTGTGACAGGCCCAGTATATGGAGACTGGACAGCACCATTGAAGTTAGTAGACTGGTTTGGGTTTAACTGCAGAAAAACAATGGCATCTTGATCCTCCCCAACCAGGAATAAATGAATTCAGCTATAATCAATAAAAGTTACTTTTATACAGGAGAGTACAAAACCTTTAATATACACACTTTCTTTCTGCCACAAAACAGTAACAAACAAATGCAAAACAATTCAGCAGAGAAACAAAACAGAAAGGAGTGGTTAATTATGATTTATAAATGTATTGACCTCCTGAATATTCTAATGAACCAAAGCAGGAATATTTAATTTCAGTCCTGTTCAGCTGAGGAATGTTGCCAAAACCAGGAAGTAATACCTCTCTGACCATGGTTTAAGAGCAATAGAAAAAAATATAACCTTCTAAACTTTGATGTTATTTGCTTACTTTTGGATAAGCAAGTAAAAGTGACAGATTACCAGCATGGTATAGCAGAACCTTGTAAAGAATCATTAATACTTAAATGGTAGGAAACATCAGTGGCAAAGCCGTAACTCAGCCATAAGTCTGCCTGGCCAAGGGGTTCGTTAGAGCTCTGTCACTGGTGGAGAGCATCTGCAAGGCTTCCCACAGACTTGCCTGCATGTGAAGGTGCAGACTGTGGTGATTTTGCTGCTGTATCTCAGTGGATGAGCTTGTGTTGATATATGGAACCAAAATTGGAGGGAGGATGTTAAAATACCAAGGAAAAGGGTAATTTTTTCAAAAAATGTTATTTTAGTTCTTTTTTTTAAAATGTATTTGTATATATTTCTACTTTGGCACTCTGTGCAATATTCTTTAGAACAGCACTTGCATGAAGCGAAAAGAGACAATTAATATGCACAGTGTCCTGCAGAAGAGGTGCTCCTAAGCTGCAGCTGCCACTCACCGAGGTAGATGCTGAACTGACAGACATAGACTAAATGTGTCTGCAGTGTGCTAAGCTGTAATTCAGAAGCAATTCTCTGTATAGCAATGACATCTTGGGGCTGGGAATGCAAGAATATAGTCCTGATAGTTTCACTCCCTGGATCCAGGTTTGGATCTAATAGTAACAGAAGCTTTATGTTGGAATAAGTGAGCTGTTAAAATCACAAATTAATTCATGTGTAAAAGTGCCCTTTCCTAAGGCACTTTGATGACAATGATAATACTACTTTGTATTATGGTGATAATACTTTGCGTTTCTTTGGTATCTTTCATCTCAGGATTTCAAAGCGCTTTACAAACATAATGAATCATGCCTCATGACACCCTTGTAAAGGAGATGAATGACAAGTCTCATTATAATTGCTTTGTTGCAGAGACAGATTTTTAGCATTTATATTTAATGGAGTTATGGTATTTTGTTTGTTGAGAAGACAGTATGTAAGTTTTTTCATATATTGGCAAGTCTGTAGATTCTTTAGACAGTGTTTCGTTTTAACCTGTTTATTCTTCCCTTTTCTTGAGGTGGGTCATCTTTCTGTAGATTAGCATGGTTAGGAATCTGATAAGACTTGCTGTCCTTGTTTTCCTTCCACTTGCCACTACTAGTATTTCAAAATATTTCAAAAAATACATTGGAAACACTTTAATTTTGCATAAGGTCTTCATCTTTAGAAAGAAGCCATGTGTAACTCTTCTATGCACTGACATGAAGTTTCTTCCCAGATCTTAGCCATCATCAGAAATTCTTCTATTTGTGCCTCCAATTTGAGCTGGTAGCACAAAACACAAGTCACCAGTGTATTTACTGACTTCCCTGTGTTTTGCATAACTATTTTTATCAGGGCCAATATCTATTTTTGACACATAGATCAAGTATTTTTTTTTTTTCCAGAGTACTCCTTATTAAGATTACAAAACTATATTTTCTGTGGGATAACTATATTATGTATTTACAAGCAATCCTTAATACACATATTTTCCTCTTATTTTTATGCATTTCCATGATTTTCTAGTCATATACCATTTTGTAACAATGGATTATCTGACCATTTAGATAGTTTTTCAAATACGTGCTTTAAAGAACTTTGATTACAATACAATATTTTGATGGCCGAGGAGGGTTACCTGTTAATTCCACCCAGAAAATGCATAATAATGTAATAACCTCATTATCTTGAACATCACACTGCTTTTAATAGAACTTCACTTAACCATCTTCATCAGTCATCAGGTGTCATATAATCTGCACCATAAATAAGTGGAAATTTGTGCCCAGACTTGATCATATCATTGTTTTTACACATTTTTACCTGCTGCTTTTTCACATTTCATTGCCTTTTACATATCGAATATGTATGAAGATTGATGAAAATAGGCTGTTTGTTTTCTGAGAATACGTAAATTATAAAAAGATATTTATACTGGCTACATTATCATGAGAACCCATCTATAAGCTCCTGGGAAACAAAGTCATACAAGTACTTTTATCAAACCAGTGAACTTCAGAATTTGAAAGTTCAGTGGAATATTTCTGTGCACATCATTATTGTATTAATTGATACAAACAATCGTAGGTGTTTTTATAAAAATTATTTAAACTGAGTAGAGAATTATGTTTTTCCATTTTGTTAGCTGAATAAAACAATTGAAACATTTCATTTTTCTCGGTTGAATTGAATGCTATGTTCTCCTCAAAGAAGGCATTACAGCTAGGTTTCAACTATTTAGGTTTGGAAATTTAATTTTAGCTACATTTCGTTTTGATTTACTTAACGTTTTCACAGATTTCATTTAAAATATATGAAAACAGTGTTCCTACTTTTCTGAATTGTTTCCCTTTTCCAATTCCTCTCAGTCAAACCTGCACGCTGGATTTAATGTCAATGTACCAATAGTTTGTTGCTAAAACATTGATTTAATATTTTGACTAATAACAAATAATACTTCAATTAAATCTATTATGGAAATAAACATTCTAAACTCTAGCTGATAAAAAGACACGCAAATTAAGGCCCAAATTAAACAAGGCACTAAATATTTTGTGCTGAAAATAAATATTCTTTTTGTTAATTGGGATTTTAACTAGAAATTTACAGAAGCTGAAGTGCCAAATGCTTTGAAAGGTGAGAGACTTGAGTGCCATGAAGGCTATTTGATTCAGGACAGAGAGGTAAAATGCATGGAGGCAGTGGATATAATTTAAAGCTGCACAGACTAGGAGTACTGTACTGCAGAAATAATTTCTGTTTCATGGACTACTCAGGAATGTTGTGTAGAACATGCTTCAGTACATTGTATACATTTTGGGTTCAGTTTTTTTTTACTATAATGAATAAAAAATGCCAATATTATTTTTCCTAGTGACAACTTCATTTCTGGAGAATGAAGTTATATTGAAATTTGAATACTTTCTCTGGTCTTTTATATCAGACTCTGCAGCCTTTATGTCTGATTCCAGGCCATAATTGCTCTGGGCAATAAAAATAAAGTATTTTACTCTGTATCTTGCATTTCAGTTTCATTTTATTTCAGAAAAACTGCTGCATAATTGTGTGAAATATGAACTAGAGTATTGTTGCATCATATCCAAATAATCAAAAAATCACTTCTGAATTAGAGGAGATGCTTTCTTTAAGGTTTTTCCTCAGCCCCACTTAAGGGCAGTAGAATTTGGAGACTTCTTCAAATTAGCCCATTATAAAATGTTTTATGTTTAATGTATAATGTCTGTTTGTAGTTTAATTATTTAAAATTATTCTCCTGGTATCTTTAAAATCTGCATACTTCAGTTACTGCAGCACATCCCTGAAAAGGATGATTTACAGTGCTTGATTTTCAGGGTTAAAGATGCAAAAAAAAAGTGTATGCCTACTTTGTGTGGGTTTTATTCAAAACTTTGGTGTACAGAACCATTATAGTTGTACTGAGCAAGCATACATATATCTGCTCAACTTCATGACCAGTCATTTTTTGAATACATGCATAAGAAATTTGAAAGGACACAACAATACTCAAAATTGCACACATGGTTTGGGAAAGTAACATTAATCACTTCTTCAAATCTTACTTATAGATCAGCGCCAGAACAGAATTCACTGTTTGTTAATTATTTCTTTGGGATTCAGATTTATTCAAGAAAATTTGTCAACTGAGCCTAAGACGTTCCGAGTATCAGAAGATGGATATTGTGTCCTCTTGTACCAGAGGATAAATTAATTTGAATGAAATCAAAATCATCCTCTGCCTTAAGAATTGCAGATTAAATTAATGCACTCACCTCACTGATGGTCTTAGATTATCCTGCAAATAACAGCTACTGCAAATAACAGCTACAAAGATCTAAGAACATAGACCTCAAGACAAAAATTAATTTTCCCCTTAAATTCTATAGGAATACCATTTAATGAATAAAGGAAAGGAAGATGAGGCATCATCACTGGAATCAATATTCAGATGCAGAAGTGCTGAATGTCAGTCTTGTGCCCAGGAAAAAGCAAAATATCTCAAACCAAGACACTGAAATGTCTTCTGAGTTGATTTCAGTATGAGTCTATCACAAACAGAAATTAGGTAGCCAAATGTGGGTCTTGGTTTCAAAATACATATATCTGTGCTTTAAACCTGTGCAATAACTGAAGTCAAATAAATCTAATAACATACGTATGCTCTCAAAAATGCCCTCGGACTTCCCTTCCACTTGCTTACAATCTTGCCTGTTCTGACACACTCTTCCATGGTGTTCAGTTTCTCTGCCAGCTTCCAGGTCCTTAAAAGAGGTTCTTTTGGCAGCTGCAAGTGCTCTTATGAGCAACTGCATTTGAAATTTATCCAACTCTCAGACATCTGTAAAATCTTGCAAATTGAAAATCCTTGGATCTCCTGGGATATCACTGTTTAAGATCATGTTTAATCTCCTTTTAATATCCCTTCAGCAGTTTGATCCTGATCTTAGTGATGTAAATTCAAAGTAACTCTCCTGAAGTCATGTAAAATCTAAATAAGCCAATGGTGTTATTTTGGATTTATGGCATGAGAACAGAATATGGCATAGCATTCTTATCTTTTAGCTCACTGAAACAGTGTAAAAGTTTTCCTTCTTCATCTTTACTAGCCAAAAGGTTTGTTTGCTTTATTTGAGCTTGATCTGAAGAGTAATGACATTAATAATTAATAAATTATGCTCTCTAGCTTCTTTACCTCATCTGTTTGCTTCTTTATGTTGCAGTTCTACAGAGTCTTTGTCTGTTAACTTTTCAACAGGACAGATACTGAAATGGTACAGGAACAATATTAATTTTATTGCCTCAATAAAAGAAAAAATCTCCCTTTTCTCTGCATGATCAAGAACTTCAAGCATTTGGGCATATTTTGTTAATCTTGGTTTTGCTGGACACTTGTGGCTGTCACTACTATAAATTTTAGTATTAAAATTAAAGGGCTAAAAAGTCTATGGATCCAGTCTCTTTTCAAATGTGTGAGCATGTATAGCTCTTGGGGATATAAGGGTGTTATTTAGCAATACTTGTTCTTAAATTCTCTTTTTCTAGTACTCTTGAATAAAAATTTTCAAATACTATGATCTACCACAAGCAGTGTAATCCAACTAAAACATCAGAACCACATCAAGCTGCGTTGTCAAACTGGAGAACTCCTAGGCCTCTAATGTAGTACCTTGTACTTTATCTATGTCACCATAAAAATCAAGTTGTAAGGGGCAGGTCCATGACTTTATCTGAAGAAGACTGGGTGAGCCTCCATTTAAATAACTGAATTTTATTCAAGGAGGAATCCGTTAACTGGCTTATTTTACCATCTTGTAGGTATGCTCTTGAAGTTTTAGACCAGTATCTTGGGCCATTTGGGACAGATCTCAGTGCCTGTTGTGGAATACAGAGTAGGCTGCAATGAAGGAGAATACCCACTTCTTTTCTTTCTGAAATGCCACAGAAGGCAAATTCTTTCCATGAAGATGCTTAGAAAAGCTGAAGAGAGTCAGAGTAATAAATACATCCCTAAAAGCAGAAGGCAACTACAGATAACCTCTTAGATGTTACTACACAGGAGAGAGTTGTGGGTACTGCTTTCTATGGAAATGAGTTCATCTAGATGCTAAACAGTTTAGTGAGGGCTACTTGCACACTCCTAGACTGCAGCAGTGGAAAATGGAGAAAGATGAGACTTTCTCTGAGTAATCCATGGGCAATGTTTTTGTTTCCATAAGACCTACACCTCTTCAGATCCAGAACATACGAAGTTTTCTCTAATACTCCTAGGAAAGATCCATGCAGATGTGTTAAGCTGTATAAAAAGCTTAGGTGAAACATTTCTTTGCATTGTATAACCTGAACATGGGCTGAAGAAGCCTAGTCCATGTGGAAATTTATATTAGCTTACTTTTTAAGTATGCTGGTTTCTTCCTTTGTTGAGTAAATTAATGAGGATGCTGTACTGCATTTTCAGATGGAAAATGTTTTTCTTCTAGCTGTGTTTGACGGTGTGGCAGCATAGTTTGAGCATGTTTTCCACGATTTGTTAGCACCCACAATTTTTCACTTGGAAAAAAACCTGACATTGTTTGATGCTTTAAGCATCTGTGTTAATCTACCTTCTGATTTTGAAAAATGGAAGGCAAACAGTAACATATCTCAGCCATTGAATCAACAGAAGATTTGTGGGGTTTTTTTTCCTCAAAAGCTAAAAAGCATCACCAAATGCACAGGAACAAATAACCAAAAGCATCCAACGACCAAGCAAAAGAAATGCCTTATAAAAAGCTGTATTTCTCACTGGTGTCATAAAATACAGTGGGGACAGAAATCTTATTTTTTAAATAGGGAAACATAAAAAATTAAACTGGCAACCAAAATGTAAGTCACATAAGAATTGTTTACATTAGTTTACATGATTGTCGGTGTGATATTATTCCTGAAACAGTGGTAGTATAATTGTAGTGCCTGTTTGGCTGTATAGATTCACAGTGGGTCTGTGTGCAGTTGAAGACTGACCAGCCAGCACATCTTCTCATGAGCACTCGCTGGTTGGTCAGAGAATAAAAGGAGCTCATTCAGCCTTTCCCCATGTGTGGATGCTGCAAAGCTACAGGGCCTTATCTAAAACTCACGCAAGTCAATGTGAAGCCTTCCCCAACTTCTGTAGTCATTGGATGTGCGCTGTAGAAATCTCCTATCTCAAATTCCTTCAGATGTAAAACCTTAATGTTTCTACTGAGTTCTAATAGTTACCTAAAGGGCACCATATTTTTTTCATAGAAGCTTTTTAGATTATCTATCTAGACACGAATTACAGGTAAGTATATATCTGAGGTTCCTGAAGTAAAGCCAATCATTTTCAAGCATTCCTCTCATCACCTCTCTGAGTGTGATTTATAACCCTTGACCTGCTTGTATGTGGAAGTAAAAAAGCTATGCAATATTTGGTTTATGTTTTTTGGGAAATAAAGAAAGAATATCACTAGATTCTTTTAATGATTATCTGGGCTCAAACAAAATGATACCTCTTTATATATAGGTTTTAAAAAAATATATATTTTACTTAGTGATCAATGAAATTTTAAACCACGTGGCAGATTTATAGTAGAGCAGCACCATTTCATTTTTCAACAAGTTTAATAACTGAGATTGTTTTCATGTTTTGTGATTGATTATTTTGTGAATCATCTAATGTTTTTAGTTATGACTCATCTGACAAACTCTAAAGTCTAGTTACATTTTTATCTTCTGATAAAAGCAATATTAAAGAAATATAATCTTGTGGACTTTAGTCAAGCAAACCTATATTTCTTTTTATAACTCATTAGAGAGAAGCCACTTAGTGTTTTTACAGTAGCAAATAGATGCTAATGCACTAATGACATATCATTTGGTTCACTATTATGTATGGCTTAAAGTAGAATTTATGACTAAAGATTTATAGTTTTGTCATTATTTTGCTAGTCTGTATAAAATAGCTGAATTTATAATTGTTTACCAAACTCTTGCCATCATGATAGTGATTGATCTCCTGTATCTGTGCAACATGGTTATTCATATACTGATGTAAAAATACCTTTGATTATAGCCTTGTGTGGATAGATAAGTAGCTACCAGCTCATAGTACCTGGAATAGCATGGAGACATACACAAAAATCACAAATAACAATCTGAAATACTTGAGGCGCATGCTGGGCAAGATTGACTATCTCAAGCTGTGGGCATTAAATGAAGAAAGATCTCTGTGCTAGATAAGCATGACTGCCTGGTGTTCATCAGTACAGAAGGGTTAGCAGCTGAGATTACAGGAACATCATTCTTCTTTAAATCTTCTGGGGCACAGTTTGGGCTATTTGCAAAGTGATGTTACATATACCCAATATACATGTAAAGACTGTTTGTAGCAGAGCAGAAGTACATTCTAACAAATCAGTTGTGTATTCTTTAAACGAAACACAGGAAAATGGAAAAAATGCAGAATTGTGGAGACAATTTTTTTTCTTAGATTTTGGAAGTGGCATAATCATTAATTGTACAGCACATCTTGCACAAAATAAGTGACACTCAGAAATGAAAATATAAGATAATTACTACCAGTTATTTACCTATGTTATATCTTACTATCAAATGATGTGTGTACAAGCTGTTCATGCTCTCTAATAAGATGCAGTGATTTTTTTCTTTTGTAATAAAAGAAATTATATAAGGTATATGTTGAATGCATTAGAGGAATATGTTAGTGGAAGCCTCATCCTGCTTGACAGCCTATGCAGACAGTGCCATACAAACAGATGTGTGTGCATGCACATACATATAAAAATGCATTTATTTCTTTTAATGCAGTGTCAGAAATAAATGAGTCTCGGGTTCCTAACTAAATAATACCTTGTCTAAATGAGAAATTTAATTTTCTGATCTGTATTTCTAAAAAACCCATTAGCAAAAGACATTAATAGATTAAAAAGTTTATGAGGTCTGTCTGACTCACCATTTAGGCCTTTTTTCCCCCCAAATTCCTTTGCACTGTAATTTTTGGGTACTATAAATAAGAGTCTATAGTTGTGAATCTACATTGGTCATCAGACCCTTTGCATACAGCATTTTTGAATTAATGTCCTTGTGAATACTATTCTCTGATAATCCACTTCAGTATTGTAAAAACCAAATAGCTGGGGCTTGATCCTTGATTGAATCAAGTTTGTAACCCAAGGCAACCAAAAGGCTCTCTCAGTGTCTCTGGTTATTTCCCAGGCTTGAGAGAACCTTTCAGAACATAAAAGCTGACTAGTCCAGTCCTGTCTGGTCTTCAGTACATCACAATAAAGCTGAGGAAAAGGGATGTTGACCGGAATGCTGCTGCATCCTTGTTTATTGTAACAGTTTTTAAAATGGAATAAAATAGCCCTAAAAGATTCTGAGACAAGTTGATCTCAAACCTCAGTGACAGAAGTGTCTAATTGTCCATACTCAGTACATGCCAAACCACTTCCTCGGATTTTATAAAACAAGGTAGTACCCCTCATCAAAGTCTTAATAAAAACAGACCTAGCTTTAAAAGGTCTCTGAAAATTGGAGAAAATTTGACTGCTATTCTACTGCAGCCTAAATGAAACTGGGCTCAATTCTGTTGTCTGTTGTGGGTAGGCAGTTGTTTATTCTGTGGCCACTTGGGTTTGATTGAAGATGAGGATTTTCATCTTCATCATGAAAAGTTAAAATGTGAAATGCCATCAAGTTCAGATACCATTGCAGATTAATGAGAAGAGCTGTGCTTCACTCTGGTATAGGAATGAGACCTTTTTTTTTCAGTGAACAGGGAAAGGAGATAACCAATCCCAAAATACAGGTTCCTCCTTGATATACCAGGCACGTCAGTCCTGTATTTGAAAGTACCATGCTGGACACTGCTTGGAATAGGTGATTCAAGCTGATGACGTATCACTGTAGCTAGTGCACTTACAGGAAGCTCCATGTGCACATCTGAAATGTAAAAAACACACACACCCCCACCCCCAAACCCTGCATGGCACTGTTTATCAGATTGTAGTATTTCCATAGTTCAGTTTGTTTTTTACTATAGTCTTCCCACTTCAACATTTCCTTTTCTCTCCAGGTTTCAGTGCTTCAAGTGTAACCGACTGGTATAGCCAAAGAAGGATTTTTACATTGCTGACTTTGTGGAGATAGTTTCTGTACCCATTGCTCTGTGTAGGATTTTTTTATCCTCAGTGTTTTGGCCTTTGTTTTAACCTTTCTCAAGTAAACACATGTTGTTATATTCTTATATTTCTACAAGGAAGACATTTATTATTGGAAAAAACAGCTGTAGATACTAGTTGCTTTGATCTGTCTGTTTGTTGTGTAAAAGCCCTTTCCGTGTCACAAGATGCATACTTCAGTTGTATTCTTCTTACATGTTTGTTTTCTCATAGTGCTGGTATTGTGGCTTTAATTAGTTTTCCTTTTTGTTTGACTCATTAAGAATATTGTTTTTCTCTCCTTCAATCCTGCTCATCCTTTACATTTTCACACAGGTGTCAAATTTTGCTTTGTTTCATTAGCAAAATTACACTGAAATTGGAGGGCGTTTTGGACAAAAACTTTAAGACTATGTGAAATATCCTTTGTTATAAATCTCTTCTTCTCTTTCACTGTCTCTTGCTTCTTCCTGAATGCCCATCTCCTGCAGATAGCAATATGCTGTTCGTGTGCCTTTTAAATCTCTAATGCTTTCCAGGTGAGAAGAAAAGTGAAGGAAATTGCAGGTCTGTTAGAGGTAGCGGAGAAGGAAGAGAATCTGTTGTAAGCCATGTGGGAAAAGAGCCTGTAGGGCCTGGAGAAAATAGGGTCAAAAGAGGGAAAGAAGTTCCTTCTTTCATGCTTACAGCATAGATGTGCCCAAGCAATTGAGTAAATGAGACATTGATAAATTCTTTTGAATCGCAAAAGGCTTTTTGGAGTTCAGTTTCCGAAGTTCACAGTTCAAGCTTTTTCATGCACCCTAATACAAATGTCAAGCTTAAACTTGCAATATACCTGCTTATGCTTATTTCATGAACTCAGCCGCAATGTTTCCTAGAGCAATGATGGAATGCAGAAGTGCATATACCCCTTCAGATGCTTAGAAAACAAATCAGCTACCTTATTTTCAAATGATAAATGGGTTAACTTCTTAAGCAATGAGCAGAATTTTAACAAACTTCAGATTCTGTAAGCCCACAGCAGAGAAACCTTTTTTTTTAGGTTTTGTGGATTTGTTATCGCAGATGTTCTTAACCTAAATATATGGATATGCAAAAACAAATACTGTTTAAAATATGTATAAACTTCCTTTATTTATGTCTGTCACTGATTTCATTCTGACACCAGGTTTCAAGCAGCTGTAAATGCTAACTCCAGACCTCTCTGTACTCCCCTGCTGCTCTGCCACGACTTCCATGGCAGCAGGATAGCTATGGCCTGCTTTTTTGGTTTGCCTCTAACATTTTGTGAAGAGTGGTGGCAACTGTGACTAGAAAGATTTCCCACTAGTTAATCTGATACTGTCCACATTGATTTTACATTGGTTTCAACATGCCATTCGTAAAGTTACCATCTAGCCTAAGGCTTCATAGATGAAGAGTTGCCAGCCAGTAGAAATAGTCTGCAAAGGCAGAAATTTGCAGCAGCGTATCCTCTTTCACTTGACTTTGTGTATGGTAGGAATGGCAAGATCTGGCTTGAGCAGTGTATGAAAGTCTCCTCTGTAACATGTTGTGAATGCACACATGAGCAATGGTTGAAACTCAGTGGAGTAGTTCTGCAGATGTTCTGGGGTACGCTTCTTCCCTGCATGCTTCTCTTTTATGTGACCCACTGGCATTTCTTGTGCAAGGACTCCGTGCAATAGTTCTGAAATAACGGCAGGGTAATGTGAATGTAAAAACCCATTGTAAAAATGTAAAAACCTGTAAAAAGGTGAATGTAAACTGCAATGGCTAAAGGGAATATATACCAAATGTTGTCATTTATCAGCATCACATACTGATTTTTGTTTGGCCACTTCTTATTTCCTGTAGCTAATGTAGAAAGTAGGAGTGATCTGGCTTTGTAGACAGTTGTTGGTAAGTTTCTAGTCTGAGCAAGCTGTTAAGAACCTTTTGGTATATGGAGAGGCATCTCCAGCTAATGGCCTGTCCCATTGGAAGGGACTTCTTTTTGTTGACATTTAGTGAACTCTTGCCTGTTAGATACTCCATTTTAAACTCACTTAAGGTAGGTGAAATTTATTCCACAGTGCTTATTAATGTAATCAGACTTGGGACTTAGCCAGAGGTAAAAACATGTATATTTCAGCAGGAGTTTTGCTTTAATTTTTTTTTCAGGTAAGAACTGTCTATCTATAGAGCCTATAGGAAGATGAACAAAGAAGAGAAAAATAATAGCAGAATCTGATTAGTTTACACTGACATTTCAATGCAGAAGAAAGGGAGGAAACAAGCCACTCACCAGATCAGATGTTACTACACTCATTTGTTAAGGTGCCTCCTTGAATGGAATTAATGAAACCTTTCATTATAGATCAATATGCTCTTTGACTAGAGAATATTATGGGTACCTATTGTGTATGCCTAATTGCTTTCACATTTCCTTTATATTCAAAAAAATCTGATCTCAGCAGTTTAAAAAAGAGAATTGCAAAAGTCATCCCCTCCACTGTGCTGCTAAAGCCAGCAAGAGAAGGGAAAAAGAGGGAAAATCCTCGGCCAAATGCCCAGCTCTGGGCTTCAGCTTAGTGGCAATTTTGGCAGAGCTGCACTAAGTAGTACTCACTACAGTGTATCCGTAAAGAAAACAAACGGTAATTCTCACACTATCATCACAGGAGACCGACGGTGTCCATTAAAGGCAATAGGTTTGGATTGGGACTGTACAGAACTATTTTAAGACGTATTTCCTTTCCTCTCATATTTTCTCTCCAAACCCAATTTATTCACAAAGCTGTTTCAAACTGGTGTGCATCACCCTCCTTCCTCAGCTATGTCTCCCCAAAACCATTCTTGAGTGATCTGTTTACATGTTTTATTTCTCAACGGCAATTTATTACTCCTTGAATTTTCTATCAAAAACCACTCCTAAAACTAGCTTTTTCAGCAGCACAGCCCTATTCCTATCAAAATGAAGCCCATAGTGCTTCAATACCAATTAATTAGCTGTCTTGTTACATCATGCTTTCCGCTCAGCCCAGGGTGTTTCTGGGTTTGTTCACTGTGTTCCCCTGTCTGACCCAAGCTGAGTTTTCCACACCAGGGCTGCTTCCCATCCTTACTCCAGCTCAATCAGCTGGGTCGCGGGGTGTAGTCCTGGGTGCTGCAGGTCACCACTCCAGGCCACCTTGCCCGCACCCTTCCACCTCGTGCTACACACAGGCCTTTCCCTGGTGCGTTTGCGAATCACATTGTGAAGTCTCAGGATCTATCTTAAGCAAATTTTAGCCTTAATTCTCCAAGGCCCCAGCTCTGCAGCCTGGAGGCCCCTGCTCTTTCCCTGGGGCTGACATCAGGCAGGAGTCGCTGCTCCACTGTGCTGAGTTCAGTGTCCCTCAGCCTCCTTAGGATGCATTGTTTATCGGCTTTCCTGCTTCCAAATTCTTTGTTTGTACAGTGGCAGCTTTTGTGCCAGTTTTTTTTTTTCTTTGCCTGGAGTTATTGGCAGAGCTAATTAACCACAGAATATAAAAGCCTTGTTCTTCGGGGCCAAGTGGTGCGGTCACAGAGCAGCGTGAGTGCTGCCTTGTGGCGTGGGGGATGAATGGTAGGATGGGTTGCCTGAGGATGGGCAGATTATCTTCACAAAGGGGTACCTAGTTATTTCCAACGCATGCAATCCTTACTCTTGAGGGGCTATGCATTGCTTCCTTCCTTGCTCGGCTCTGCGCTGCTCTGCAGCTACACAGATGGCACCAACTGTGCTGACAGCCATCTCAAAGCACACAGGTCTTGGCCTCTAGGAGGTGGGTGAGGGGGGCCTTTCAGGCTTACATGTGCCTATGTGGGCATGACAGGAGGGGACTTGGTGCTGCCTCGGGGTTTGGATGGGTACATCGACTCAGGGCACTTCTCCTTGGGCTCGTAGAGCTCAGCCACACCTGGGAATCGTGCCTGGGGTTTTCACTTTAGGTGGCAAAACCAGCACGTGAGAGAGCGAGACACCCGAGTCAGGCGTGTTTGAGAAGAAAAGGGTCACCCCCTCCGCGTCCAGCGGGAGGGCAGCCTGGCCTCTGGCTGTGAGCTACCACAGACCAAGATTTTCCACAGCCAGAAATGCTTGGGGAACTTCTTTCTTTTTCCTCTCCCCCCCCCCTGCCCCCCCCTCTGGACAAATGTCTGATCATGACAGCAAACATGACTGGATTCAATATAAAATGCTCCTGCTGCTTGTCGGGCTCGGGCGATTTCTGTCTGTGCTACGAGGTCGGGGCAGCGCCCGAGCAGGAGACCTCCCGCAGCAGGGGCCGGGGCTGGCCGTGCCCGCGGCTCTGGCGTGGGTTTGAGCCCACCCGCGCTGCCGACGCCGTGGGGTGGTCCCGGGCTGCCCGCAGAGGAGCGGCGACAGGGAAGGGACACAGGGCATCCCTCCCCGCAGCCCGCCAGCGCGGCAGCATGGGTGTCTCCGTCCCCTCGCAGCCGTGCATGTGGGTGCCTTTGTGGCTGAGGGCTCACGGAACCGACCTGTGGGGACATCGTACGCCCCCCCCATCCCCGGGGCTGGCTGGGCAGAGGGAGGGAGAGTCCTGCGCTCCTCACCCCCTCCCCGTGCCCGTCCAACGGCAGTTTCTCCCCGGCAGCATCAGAGGGCACTGCGGCCGCGGGGCGCTGCAGGAGGGCAGGCTCTGGGGTCCGCTTTCCTTTTGGGGTGGGGGGAAGGGAGAAGAAAAGAGAGAAGAAGCAACAGCCTCCAGCTTTTCCCTTCCTCTAATCTTGCTTCACTCCCCCTTGCTCCTTCTCCCTCCCTCTCCCCTTTCCTCTCCCCTTTCCCCTCCCTCCCTCTTTCTAATTCCTGCCACTAGCTCGGAGCCTCATTCAGCAGCCGCTGCCAGTGGAGTGTAATAGGCTGAAGATGCTGCCGTGTCTGCTCGGTGTCTAGTTGTGAATGGGACTCGCCTCCTCTCCCTCCTCCGGAGGTGGCCAAGGGAAGGAGCCAGCCCCGCCGGACCCGCAGGTAAGCGGCGGCCGCAGCGGGGA
>VZZY01019081.1:0-172048 GCA_013400335.1 Eurystomus gularis | reverse complement strand
CCGGGCGGTGCGGGGCCGGTGCCGGGGCGGGCGGGCACTAGAGGGCACTGATGCTCTTCGGTGCGGCGCCGCCGCCGGCCCCGCTGCCTTTCCGGGCGCGATGAAAAGCCGTTTTGTTACCGCCAGCATTGCCGGCCCTCTCGGGGGATCCAGTCTCGTTGCGGTGCAGGCCAATGCTCAGGCAGTTCGTCAGGGTTAACCTCTTCCTAGTCAGTGGATCGGGTTACCTTCGGCGTCTTGTTACCACCTTGGCGCTCACTACAAAGTTTTGGGGATCCTGTAACTTCAGATTGTCTGAAGAGGGGCGCAGCTGGAGCCTAGGTGTACAATAACAGCGCAGTCCTACGGCGGCGACATGGTTTTTAACGCAGTTGCTAGCTCTTTCTTCCTTTTTCAAAGACAGTGTTGGTTCCTGCTATGCCAAGGGAAAGAGTTTAAAGATGGAAAAAATGACATGGCGAAACAAAAAATGTTTCTTTCAAAAGCATTGTTGTGCTTGAGAGATCTTTATAAAGATGTCCTTGGTAGAAAAAAAAGACATATTAGGCTAAGTTGGTCCCATTTTACTTGTACACGTCTAGGTCAGTGGAGCTTACAACTGAAGAACTGAGAAAAGTAGATTGGTTCAAATCATTTCTGTATATCTTGTAGTGCGTTGGAATGTAAAAGACATTGTTACAACCCATCGTTGTAAATGCTGACTAAAAAAGACATAGATGATAATATACATTTTAAATGGTTGCAGGCTTGGAAGGAGTCTTCTTTCTACCTGCCTGTTCTGATGTTCTTCCCTAGACATCCACTTTGGGATATTGCTACAGGCAGGATGCTGGGCTGCATAGATCTTTGACTCATAAACCATCAAATTCTCGTGTATAAGAAACATACACTATAAGTAATAGAGTGCAAACTTGTGTAATGTTGTTTTATATCCCCTTGGGCTGATAAGCAGGCAGAGAAGATAATGTGTCTAGTAGAAATTATTGTCTACAACTTTGATGCAAAAAATGGGCAACACAGTGCAATAATAGTTGTACAGTTTTCTGTCAATCTCCTGATTTAGGATGTTAATTAAGAATTAAAGTAACAACTCCTGATGAGAGAGTTAGTAACTACTGCACTGAAAAATGAGCACCGCTTTGCTGAAGAGCGCTGTATTGTAGAGAGCAGTCCGAGACCTGTTAACTGCCCATCCTCTGTGCTTCAAGGCAGGGAACATCCCTTAAGCTGTTAGATGCACTCAAGGTAGGTGGAAAAGTTGGAGCTGCCAGTCATGTTCAAGGCCCTCCAGAGAGCATTACACATGGCTGGGCCATTAGCAGTGCCTTGCAAGCCAGCAGGAATTCAGAGACAAAATATCTGGAGCAGCCAGCCCTTCTGCTGAGCAGGACCCATGGGGAAGGTGACATTATGGTTAATTTTGCCTGACAAAGGCATAAGGCCTTCTCCCATAACTACTTGGGTGGTGCAGGGGCTTTCCAGCATCCCAGTCCCACTGAGTTCTGCTGGCTCCATGTGCCATAATTTAGCACTTTAATTTTAAAATGCTGGCTTAAGCAAATTTGAAGGGGTTTTTGTGGTTTTTTTTTTCTCCAAAGTTTGGCAATGAGTAAGAGCCCATTCTCTTCTGAATCAGCAAGAGTTCATCAGAATTCTTAATTGTAATGCAATGGCAGGCAGAGCTGGAGTAGTAGAAATCAATGTAAATGGATTAAAAGGACCAAGTAGCTGAATGTAAAAGAGGAGCCAGGATTTTCCAAAATGGTTGGTGAACAATGAAGCAATAGGTTTTCAAATATAATTAATTATTGTAATGATTATTTAATAGTTCGTCAACAGAAAGACTAGCCACCTTACAGATAAACTAACAGAAAATGCACTTATGGATAATGAAGTATTATAAAGTAGACAAAACTGAACAGAACTTTGATACATGAATGGAAGCTGTAGGAGGTACCTATCTAGACAGCAATCACACTTAAACAATTCCAGTGAACTCCCAATGATAACATGGAGATGCAGGCTCACACAGGCAAAGACTGGAGTGACGAGCAGAAGGGATTGTATTCAATAACCCTTTAAAACACACTTCACGGAATGTTCATGTTTGTGAGCTTCATAGCACCAAGCATTTAGCTCCCTTATCTCTGTACAGTGCAGCTAGTGCAGGTTTTCTTGCCCTACCAGCATGTATCAGTACAGCCCCCCAGCTTGAAAAGAGCCTGGCTTAGATGGCTGTGCACAGCTTTGTTCCTTGCTTCTATCCTCACACTAGCAAATGGGATAGAAATTAAATTTACGGTGTACCTTCTTGCAGCCACCATTTCTTTTCACATGAACTCCTAATCACACCGAGTCTATGTTAGCTTGGTAAGCTGAAAAATTCCTTAACTTTATGTCAATCTTATTGAAGAGCTGCTTCTTCTGTGCTGCATTTCAGTACTCTTCATTTTAGACAGTGCGGTCATCAGATATTCCATGTGAAAGTATTACATTTAAGGTTAAATTAGTGCCATAGAAACTCTGGTTCAACATAATTTTTATCCCAGAGAGGCTGCTGGTATATATTTTTAAATAAAATAAAACTTCAGAAACATATTAATTGGTCTCAGTGGTTAAGTTAAATAGTTAAATACATGCATACATATCATTCTGCCAAGGATAAGTCATTAGTTCAGTACAAACCAGAAATGATAGCTCTATTTGAATCAGGAGACCAAACCCTATTTCCATTAATGCTAACTGTTTTATTAATACATGCATGTGTCGGCATTAAGTCATAAATTTAAATAGTCTGTCCCTTCTTGATTTAAGGTAATTATCTCAAAGATCTTGGCTGTTGAATGAATGATTGCGTTACTCCTTTCATCTTTTATCAACTATTTTTAAATTATTTTTTTGTGTGTAGACGTAAGGCAAACAAAAGAAATAGAGTTTGTGCAAAGTTGGCTAGCATTTGAACCAAAAATAAATGTATTTTTATTACCAGAGCAGAACACCTGTAACTTTACCAGCCCCCAGACAAAGACTCTCAGATGTTTATTTAGAGTCATGTAAGATGTACCTGCCTACATCTTGCGTGTACTTTATGCAGATTTATGTAGATCTAGGTATATTTTCATTTATAGAGTTAAGATTAATTTTTGTGTTAGTGGAAAATTTTAATTGGAGCAACAGGTCAAAAATGCAACCTTTAAATTGTTTGAGAAAATTTACATTCAAAACATTTATATCTAATTTTTGGAAATAATGCTTTTATCTGAGAGAAATCTTGAGGCAAATACAGGACTTTGAATAGCATTTACAAAATAAAAAACTAGTCTCATTAGCAATAGAAAACATACTTGAAATTTTAGGATTAAATCTTTTTCTTTTCAGAGCAGTGCTTCCGATAGGCAGCCCTCCCTTTCAGCAGGCTTGAGCACATATCGATGTAGTTAGGCATTTCTACGCATCACCCAGTTCATTTTAGATCACCATTCAAGACAAGATTTTGGTGCATTTCTTCATTGCAGAGTACTTTCTGGTGAGGGCAGAAATGATTCTGTGGTTTTTCTGAGGAATAACCAATATTAAAACTGTTGAGTACTGCCAGGTTAATTCAGTATGTACAGCACAGAGATCAAAACCTCCCATTTCATATTGCATGTAACCATCATTATTTAACCACAGAGATTACCAAACTGATATAACTGAAGAATCACTCAAACATTTATCCAATGCATGCAGTGAACAGGTATTTTTAAAGATAACATCTCCTTCCCATTCTCTTTAAGCATATTTTTCTTGCAATTGAAATTCTATTGAAGATCTTCAGTATTTCACATTAGTGAAAGTTACCGTTCATTCACATTTTCAAACACAATTTCTCCAGATGTAAGAGGTTCCAAAATTTTGAAAAGCCATTGAAAAATGATTTTACTTGGGGCTTTCATTCCAGTTGAAGATTTTGTCCACCACTGCTTGTTGCCTATTTGTTTTTTACCATTCCGGTTATAGCTGGTATAGCTCAGTGAATGTGGCTGATTAGTATACATTTCAATACTTTTTAGCGCGGTGACAATTTACATAGCACTTCTTTTTCTAAAGCAAGAAAAAAACATAGCCGGCATTGGTATTTACATACAAAAGGGCTGATTAGGTAGCAATACAAGACTATAGGTCAGACTTAGGATGGTTGTTATAGTTCTTTCTGTTCTTAAAATTATGAATTTATATGAAAAAAATTGCGTTCGTAAACTATGAATATGTAGCCATGCTTCAAGTACTAAATTTAACAATTCTTGTAGATATCTCTAGTATGTGGTTTTCTATGGTGCAGTCTCCAGCTTTACATAGTGAAGGTAGTTTAAGATGATCCCTTCCTCAATGATTCCCACTCCTGTTCACAACCCACTGATCTGTACAAACAAAGTTGATTTGGAGACTTCAGGGCTAATTGGGATAGCTGCATGATCTGAGTTAAAATAAAACATGTACAATATTTAAGGTTACTGTCTGTATGACCTTGGTAAGAAAGAGCTTGTGCTCCTAGGCATAGTTCTTGTTTGCTCAGGTTCCTACACCATCATCTTGAGTTCATTGAACTTGCTTATGTTTAGATTATATTTCTTGTACCTCTGTTTGTTAGCTTCTGCTTGCCCTCTACAGCACAAAATCTAATATTCAGTGAACTTTTCATCTTCAAAGTTTCCCACTTTTCAATGCAAAATTTGCTCTGCCCTCCCATAACCTCTGTTTTATCAGTTATAGTGGATGCTTCTAGCCTTTCTTTTTATTTTTATATTTCTGCTTTACTCCGCCATCACCATTTATCCTTAAACGTGGAGACGTTCTTCTCTGATTGGGTCACGCTAATCCAACACCTACCTTCTCCTTTGGTTGTTACTTCTCTCTGAATTAAACAAGGGATTCCCATTCCTAGGCTGCGGTATAATCATACCCCTCAGCACAATCTTGTCGTTAGTAATGTCCAGTTACCTTCTGCACACATTACTTGCTTTTTTTTGATCCATAAGCAGAAGTCTTACTTTCTTTGTATTTGGCTATGTATATGTCAAATTATTGGGAGCAGTTAGATATGATTAAAACTGATTCTCGGTATGTTCAATGAATTCCTATGCATTTACTTCACAACAAAGGAAACTCCATATTTAAATAAGGTGACGCTAGTGCTATCTGAGAGATAATCAGTCTCAAGAAAAAGGAAATGGAAACCAGCCTCATTGCCTCACTGGACTGTTTATGTACAATATGCTGATGTCAAATATAACTAGGACATGATGAACTCCATTGAAAAAGGTAACACAAAGATTTGCTCCATGCTGCAGTGATGTGCTGTGATTCTATGGCATCACAAATTAGTAAGTTGCTGCTGGCCTGGGTTTTAAAGGAGCAGTCAAAACACATGATGAAAATCAAAAGTCAAATGACAAAAGTCTTTCTTTTTTTTTTTTTTTTTAAATGGCATTGAAGTGACATTGAATGCCACCTTATTGTGACCTGTATGTATCTGCACATTTAGAAGGCTAGGGAAATGTCCACCTTATTTAATATATCCTCAGAATTTTGTTATTGTTGTTGGCAGACTTTTTTTAATGATTTCCGTGAGCAGACAAGTTTAAACTATTTATCTGATATATATGCACTTTACTGATTAAAATTTTGTCTGGTCAACCTGATATTGGAGAAACTATATTGGAATCCATGGGGTTACTCAATTGATATTGGTGTTATTGAACAATATCCTTGATATGGAAATTTAAAGCAGTTTTGGTAATTACATTACGTAATGTTTTTAAACAGAATTTGCATGGAGGTGTGCATTTCAGGGCTACTAAGCTGGTTTTCAGTCCTGCTAGCATTAGGAAAGCTATTGGTACACCACCATATGTAAGAAATTGCACTAACATTTGTTTAATTATCCAACCAAATTGAACAAGAAATGAGTTTGGTTGAAATAATCAAGTCTATAGAGAAAGTGCCAGCTCTGATACTTACCAAGACTTGACAGTTGCTTGTTGTCATGACCTTGGCTTTCTTATGACGAGTTAGAGGTCAGAAAGTATGCTAGCTGTAATTACTGCCTTCATAAGACTCCGTAGCCCGTCCTCTGCAGCAAACTTGAACCAGATTGTCTACATGTATCAGGTTACTAATAAACTGGGTACAAATCTGTATCTTGTTTTCATAGCTGTTAAATCCTGTTTCTGACTATCACCATATACAGTCTGTGGAACCAACTTAGGCTTTATGACATTTCCCTTCAAAAATGAATGACTAGCAAGTTACTTATTGAAAGCTGTACATACTGTGAGAGCCACCGAAAATGGGACTTCTAACTTGTATTTATTTTTTTTTCAAAAAAATTACAGAAAGTCTTTGATACTTTATTAAGAAAAGAAAGTAATGTAAACAAAATTAATAATGTGTACAAAAGACTTTTCCATTGGTATTAAATCATTTTGCCTACTGGAGGAGAGAAGAAGAATGTTTTTGCCTGGAGGTATACCCCATCTGGAAATTAAATCCATTTTTACTAGAAATGAATTCATTCAAAATAAACTGCAGAAAAGCTTATGGTTTAACTGTTTCCACGTGCTTAGAAGTAGACTATTTAACCCATAAATGCCTTGGGCAGTTTATTGCTTTGAGTTAATGAATGCTAATTGCTTCTTGAATTTGAGATCAGCAGCTCCTCCTTTCTTGCTTTTCAGTAATGTTACAAGAAGTATTTTGAGTCACTCAGATATGACAGTTTCCTGTTTCACATGTTAGTTATATATGCGGCTCCTGCCGCTTAACGGAACGCTTAACACATTAACTTCCTTTCTCATTCTTACCAATTGATTATACACATTTCCCCTTTGGGTTTTATAAAGGCCCCCAGTTTTATTTTCCAGCAAATTAGAAAAATACCGACTTTTAAAGAACATATCAAGTGTTTTAAATGTAAAGACATGAAATTCTATCTACATCCTCATGCCCAGAAATAATTTGCCTGTTATCTATAGTAAGCCAGGCATATTCATTATGCTTTCTTAAGCCTGTATCCTTATGAATTGAGATGTCAGTCTGAATGACATGAATCCTTTCCACAGCTGTGCCTTGAAGGACAGATGCGTTTCTACCATGAATTATTGCAGAAAAAAATCCTGTTGCAAAACTGTTTTTCTCACTTCTCAGTAGTCTGGTGAGGTCATTTCCATAATCCATGGAACTGCTGCTAAAATTAAGAGTGGGAGTGTGTGTATATATATATGGCTATGTTGTTGAAGTTGTATAGGGAACTGAGTAAGAGATCCCTATACATTAATTATGCCTTCTAATTATGCATGTTTAGTAACCTCCTCATGTCCCAAAAGAATCCTAGAATGAATGCAGAGGAGCATAATCCTCATTTATGGATAGGAATTCTTTAAGCAGTCATATTCAAAATTACAAACCAGCTGAGAGGACAGCATCAGTATTGACTTCTAGTTTCTGTTCCATTTTTCAGGCAACATGGCTAGGACTTTGACTTGTTAATGGCAAAGACGACTTCATCTAGGTGCTTGCATTTGAGGAAAAGGAAGAATAAAAGGCATAGATCTGCCTGGTTTTCCTATTTTAGAGCATTCTTTCACCTAACTAGATGAGTGTGTGCCCACTCATGTTTCTTTGGGGGAAGTAGTTGGAAAGCACGGAACATGATGAAGACTCTTGTATTGCAAAGACAAACCCCCTTGCTTCTCAGAAGTGTTTTTATATGTCTCAGTGACGTGCCATCTAAAGAGCAGCCTCCAAAGCATAATATTAAGGCAAGATAACTTGACTGAAAAATAACTACAGCTTATTCAGGAGGGGGAGTTTAAGCCTTTCAATATACCATCAAGTCTGTGGTATAGGGATCCTGTTGGACCTTCTATACCTACTATACTCCTATTGGAGTAGCCTCCACCACTGATATTGTGGTGTTCACTTTGAAATGGCAGAACATTGCATAAAATCTGCTGCTGGTGGCAAAAGGGTTAAAAAAACATATGGGCTAGTTATCTGCCTAGAGCTTCAAACAGCCACATTCTACATCAAAAAGGGACTGCAGCAACTCCTTGATCAAAGTTCAGGTAATTTAATTATTTGCCTTCATGAATCAAGGGGTTCTTGAACAAACTCAGGATGCCTGGATATTAGAATATGGGAAATTTATTGTTTCACTCCTTCTAATATTCCAACATCAAAGAGAGCTTTTTCCTATACACAAAGCTGTCTGAAGTCAAAGAATTCAAGGAAAAGCTAGTGTGGAGAGCTTCAGTTTTCTAGGATCTTTGTGAGCTGGAAATTAAGCTGATTCCTGTGGGGTGAGATATTTACCACTGTGATTCTTTGTGTTTATTTTATATAACTAAACACCTGTACCAAGTCTTGCAAACTGAAAGGCTTAGCTCCTACTCCTGTAATTTCACATCGTTGATGTGGTTTTTCCTGTTTCCCAGCTTTAGGTGATTTTTCGTATTTTGCTTTGCAAATCCCTCTGTCAAGCTCTAAGTGGCTCTTTGACCATGTCATGCTTTGAGATTCTAACTAGCAGAATGTAATTGATATTATCAATGTTTATAAATATCTAAAGCATGGGCCAGTCTCTTTTCAGTTGTTCCCACTGATAGGAGAAGGGCCAATGAGCACTAAACCTAGAACACAGGAAGCTTCACCTAAACATAAGGAAAGACTTCTTTACTGTGAGGCTGACAGAGCACTGGAACAGGCTGCTCAGAGAGGCTGTAGACTCTTCTTCTCTGGAGACTTTCAAAACCTGACTGGATATGTTCCTGTGCAACCTGCTCTGGGTGAACCACTTTAGCTGGGGAGTTGGACTAGGTGATCTCCAGAGGTCTCTTCCAACCCCTGCCATTCTGTGATTCTGTAACATAGACTGTGAACCATAATGTGAAGGAGAGAGTTCATTCATAGTTGATTCCTCCAGCAGCCCCGGCCAAAAGTCAAAAGAAATTTAGGCTTGTGAGAGAATCCCACAGTCTGAAGGAACAGTGCTCAGTCCCAAGCATTCTCTGGGCTCTCACCATTGGTGACAGTTACATTTGTTCAGGATTAATGAAGCAAAAATGGATTGACATATTTTAAACCCAACCCATAGCAGAGATGTGCATGCTGATACAAGAATGGATTCTCAGCCTGCAAAAATAGATGTCACTTTATTTCTAGGAAAGATTAAATCCTTTGTGTTTTTCCCTTTTATTTTTACTTTTATTTTTATATTTTATTCTTTTGGTCTCCTGGATTTCCTTTCACAGCCCAGGCCTGGCCCCTCTTTTTTTCTATGTTTGTGGACCAAACATAATATACTAAAATTTCTTATGGTAAATGCCAGTCTTAGTGTGTGTGCTGTATGTTTATCTGCTATGGCTTTTCTGCATAAAAACTCTCTCATATCCTGATTTTTTTAATGTGTTATATTCATGACATGCAACAATCCTTTGTGTCAAACTGCTGTTGAAGCCAGTGAATTGTCTCTGTGCAGAGTGCTTCCTTTTATCTTAGCAGGAACAGAAATAAATTAGTGGGAGACAAGTCAGTAAAGACAGGAAACAAATGCAATCACTACATGTGATGACAGATGTTTTTGAGAATAATGTAAAAGTTCTATAAATAGAAAATAAAATGGTAATGTCTCATCCTACCTTCTCATATTTACCTGTGAAATAATAAGTGCCACAAATTTCTAATACTGCAGATCCTTTTGCAAATGAAAATTTTTTCTTTAAAAATGCTGTGGAAGTTTTTATAGAACAAAAGGGCTGCAAAGTGCAAAATTATTATAAATAATGTAATTATTTATCTCATATAATGCAGTAAATAAGACAAGGTAACAGTACAGTATCCTGCGATTGATTGTCATGCTGATGAAGAGCTCTATTAAGTATTTTGTTTAAAATGGTGACATGATACTTAGAGAGACATGCTCCTCTGCTTTCTGCAAAGAAGGTATAATCTACTTCACATATCAGCTAACTGTAAAACAACTCTATCAGCTATCTGCACTGCTGTTCCTTTCAATAAGGTTACAGAATGAAATCAGCTATACTCAGTCATAAAGGCATTTCAAGTTTCTACCGTAATTCCCAGCTAAGTCTGTTGTTGGAAGAATACATCGTTTGTGTAAAACTTTTGAAACCACTGAGTCTGATTTTTCCATTTCTTCAATTTGGACAGAAAACTTCCTTTAAAGCTGGAAAGACCTTGCTTTTCATTTCAGTTAACTAAGCATGTTCAAATTATTACCGTGTGATAATTTCGTTCCATATTTGCCAAGAGATCAGCCAGTAGAAAGGTGATAATTTCACGCAAAGTGAAGTTACTTGGTTGGTATCACACCAAACCTACAGTAGTGTTCAAGACAGCAGTATTATAGCCAGCCAGGCAGTATTGCCAAAAATGTTACATATGAGAACACGCACCCTTCCTGAATGTCTATCGTAGTTTTACTGTGAAATGTTTGATGTTCAGCAGGACCATACACCTGAGTTTATGGAAGCCTTAATTTCTGCCAGATAAACTATGTGGTGGTGTGAGTGGTTACATTTGCTGGTAAATGTAGTGACAGTGCACATGCCTGTGCCGTTACCAGAGGAGGAGGAATTGATTAGCAATAACACACTTCATTAACACTGCACTTTCTCAATCATTGTAATTGTGGCTCTTCCCCTAAAACATCAAGTGGAACAGGTTTTATTTCAACCAAATCAATCTAATGTGTTAAAATTTACATAATTTCCTCTTATTGGGTTTATAGAGCAGCAGGAATTTTAATTTGCATTGTCTGTATAGCCTATAATCAAAGTGTTAAGAGCACAAGCTTTATTCATTATGTATGGCATGTGGTGACAAATTTACATAACAGGCGGCATCTTGCTGAAATATTCCTTCTTTCCCCATGCCCACCTTTGCAATTTTGGCTAAAACTTACTTTCTCTAAACCTGTTAATTCAATTACACAAGGCTTTGAGTTCCACAGAACATTTGTTAGGGAGAAGCATCCATATAAAAATAAATAAATGAATACAATGTCATACCGGAAGAGGAGAAATGCTAAGGGAAAGCCTTGAAACCTGGAACTGCACTGTGTTTCCTGATTTCAGGAGAAAACTAGTATGAAACCTCTGCGGTGTGTGCTATTGCTGTATACCAAAGGTAAACATGCACAGATTGAATGGAAAGGTATCTTTTTGTGTGTTTTGTGGTGATTACTATATAGAGTCTATTCTAAGAAAATTTTCACAACTATGTTAGGGTCTAAAAAGCAATTAAGAAATTAAGCTCCTGTAAATCCACCATTGGTTGTTGCCTGCTGAGGCAAGCCTTTGCTTTGTGAAAATAAAAGAGCTTAACAAGATCTTTTTGAGAGAAGATTATTATATTTTAGTAAAGAGAGAAAATATAGATGATTTTAATAACATTTTTAGCAACTAAAAATATTGTCTAAATGAGTAATACAATGCATCCATTGGTTTTAGATACATAGGTCCTCTTATGAGGAAAGGCTGAAGGACTTGGGTTTGTTTAGTCTAGAGAAGAGAAGACTGAAGGGGGATCTCATCCACACTTATAAATACTTAAAGGGTGGATGTCAGGAAGATGGGGCCAGTCTTTTTTCTATGGTGCCCAGTGACAGGACAAGAGGGAATGGAACTAAACTTGAGCTCAGAAAGTTCCTTCTAAATACGAGGAACTTCTTTACTTCGAGGGTGGTGGAGCACTGGAACAGGCTGCCCAGGGAGGTGGTAGAGTCTCCTTCTCTGGAGACATTCAAAACCCGCCTGGATGCCTTCCTGTGTAACCTGCTCTTGGTGGCCCTGCTCTGGCAGGGGGGTTGGAGTGGATGATCTCCAGAGGTCCCTTCCAACCCTACCATTCTGTGATTCTGTGTCCTCTACGGAGTGTCACAGATCTACCATAGCATAAGATTTATAATTTAGATCTTTGGATTACTGAGTTTTATATGTGGCATGCATCAGACAGTTCCCTTCTCCCTTTTACTGCCCAAGTACAGATACTCAGACTAAAATGTAGGAATGTACATTTATTTTTATTACATTATACTATGTTATAATGTAACAGTATAGCAAATATATTCCCTGTTCTAGCATGTGCAGAAATTCAGATAATAAAAGATTTATTTACTTTTGTTCAAAGAAAATCTCTGTGGAACCTCTTAACAGAAATGCTAGTCTAGGTCTGGCAAGGGGGTTGTGCTTGATGATCTTTCTGTGATGATCATTCTGTGATTCTGTAATTCTGTGACTTAGATGCTGACAGTCATGCTTTTAGTAAGAGGTTATATGGACAAGTGTTTCAGTCCTCTATTGAAACATTCATGCAAATAATTTTATTAATACATAATTAACCCCCAATCTGATGTTAACAGTTTAAAACTGTCCTAGTGTGTTGTATTTGCATTGTATTTTAGTCCATGCTAAGAGAAGGTGTGGGGGTGTATTACATGCATGATGGCTTGTATTTTTAAGTTATATAAGTATAGGAGCAGGCCCAAACCTGACATGTGTAAATATTTCAAACTCTGTATGAAAGTGCAATGAAACACTGGTTTATATAGTAACTGTTAACATCCAACACGTGCCAAAATGCTTCTAAACAGTCAATGTGGTTGCAACAATTGCATACATATAAAAATTAGAGTGAACACTGGAAGTTCACTAAGTTCACATACAAAAGTTATAAGATTAATACATAGACAGTCCAATAATGCTCTGTAGGTTAAGAGAGGTGCAAAAAACAAATGAAAAACCAGTTAACCTTTGGGAGAGAGCAAAAATCCAAGGAAAGCAGAGACACATTTTGTAACTGATCTCACCAATAAAAGGATCTAATAAGTGATTATGAATCTGTAACACTGGACCCTTCTTTTTTTCAGCTTTTCACAGAAGTTACTGTGTGTACTGCACAGTCCTTGAAGTGTCATCTCATTCTGCTCTCAGGCTCCTCAGACAGGGAGTGTTTTGCGTGCCTTCCATCTTTTTTCTTCCTTACCTATTTTCCTACCATTTCTCCACATCCACTGAGGATTATTTAAAAATCTACAAGGAACTATCAAGAGGTTTACAGATAGAGGCATGTAGTAAGGCCAAGTAATGTGATAATGGTTGTTGGCCTGCCCAGAAATAAACAATGTATATGCTCAGTATTCATGTTCTTTTAGTGGACCCATCCAATTGCATGAACTGTAGAGTAGGGGTGAGGGAATGTGCTACAGTTTTAAAATTACTTCCTTTCTATACACAGTGTGTGACAGCCATACAAACTCCAAACTGATTTTGTGAGCTTTGCAGAATATTCTTGTCAAACTGAAATCTTTGCACCTGATTTTGGACTCTGGTGTTTCCAAGCATCAGCACATCTTGCTTTTCATTAAGCCTCAGCTGAAAAAAAGCCAATTGGAAATGTCACCAAAGCTCTTCTTTGTTAGAGCTCCTGCTAGCCATCTGGGGGGAGCCTGCCTGCCTGCGTAGGTGAGAATGGATGTTCCTGAAAGCCAGGGGAAAGGTGGATATACATGAAGGGTTAGGTGTAATGCCAGATCATGCCGTCTGAGAATATCCCCTCTCTGGGGAATTGTGTCTGGAGATTAATGGAACCAAGTGAAGCTCTATGTTTGCATCTAACACAGATGAATTAAACTACTGAGTTCCGTTTCGGAAATTTCACTTTATGCAGTAGCACCTCAGAGTTGGCTTAGTCCCGCTGCTGTGAGATTTCGAGGAGAATAAGACCTGCTGAAGTCTAAACAGAAGTATAGTTGATCTGCTGTTGCCATGAGAATAAAATACAATAGTCAAAGCAATATATCTTAACCAGCTCTGCTGATGTGATGTTCAGCGATGCACCTACTACTGAAGGTGCTGTCGTTTATATCCCACTTCATTCAACTTGATCTATAGTTTTTCTTGTCTCTGGCTTCAGCAGCTGTCATGTAGATCAGACTTCAGCTGAAATCTCTGTCTGTGGCACTCTTTATGAGTAAGAAAAATATGGGTTTACAACTCAATATGAGAGATGAAAGAGAAATCACGTAAAGTTAAAATGTTTTAGAAGTTTAGCAAGTTGTCTCTTTACAGGTTCTCTACAGAACTTGGCCAACCAGTAAAATAAAATAAAATGTACATTAATCAGTTGAAATAGCTGGTTAAGATATTTATTGTGAGTACTGTGATGCTACAAATAAATAGGAACACTTTTTTCTGTAAACCAAAGTACAATTTCGCTATCAACTCAGTGACTTGGCTTCATTTGAAAAGGCTGTAGCTATCCAATTACAGAAATGCCTAAGATTATGGTAATCAAAAGACCAACAGCACCAACAGTGCTTCCTTTCTAATCTCCTGAGGTTTGGCATCCAGGCAGGAGAAGAGGGGAATGGTTCACCTTTCTCTTAGGTGTTGCAGTTTGGGCAGGACTTTGGCAGGCTTAGATCAGACTCACTGGAATTGTTTTTCAATTTGTACTTTTCTTTTTCTGTAACATGGAATACGATTATTATATATTTTTTTTTATGGTATCATCTGAGGCTTCTAATACAAATGTATTCCTCTTCCGGGACCTATGCCAGTGGTGAAACCTCTCTCATGGCATATTACACTCTCAGGTTTCTGGTCTTTTATTGCAAGTCTTAAGTTTACTATAGCATGCACTGAAACCTATATGCTGCATACATAATAAGCATGCTTTTGAGTGGCTGCACCTTTCTAAAGTAATTCTGCTTTGCCTGCCTGAGGTGGCTGGAGTCAGAGAATAAAAATGTCTGGTGCTTCTCTTCTTTTTATTTAGTAGTACAACACCACATGCATAGAGGCAATTTCTTTGCTTATTTGCATGATAACACAGAAACGAGAGCAGACACCCCTGGTTTTAAGTGCTAATATTTACAGGGTGCTTTAAAAAAAAAGTTAAAAATATTAATGTTGACAGCTTTCAAAGGAAATAGATCAGCTGCAAATGGACAAAATATTCCACTAATTTAGTGGTTCGTTCCCTTCTTGATCCTGTTTCACTTCAGGGACTATGCAAAAATTCAGTATTTAATAGGTTTTTGGAAACTTAGCTTTAAATCAGGGAAAGAACAGCAATGTGACATTGCTGGTTCTAGAGGAAAAATGAAATGTCATGTAACTGAAATAAGTGCTACAGCTCTTTGTGAGGCAATTTCTGTATTTTTTTCCTGCATGATTAGATTTTATAAATATCCTACTGTGTACAGGTATGTCCTCATCTCCCCATCTACTAGTACAGGCTGATAGGCTGTTCTCCACTCTCAGATGACAAGCATCCAGCAGCAGTTAATGACAGCATTGGAATTATTGGCACCTTTTTTACACTGCACTGACTTCGTGCTCACAGGATAATTATCTCTCAGCTTTGCTTTTTGTCACCGAATACAGGACATGCATCAGGGCTCCTTCGAGAAATTTCTGAAGACTTTATCTGTGAAACTAAGATTTCTAAGTGTTTGTGGGGAAAGGGAACTTTGACTCCAAATGTAACTAACGCAAGGGTATTACTAACGTTGGTTTTTCGGTTTATCTTTTCTGAAGTGCTATTAGTAAATTTTGGGCAGAGTACAGCATTGTGAGAGGGGATGATATGCAACTGCACATATTCTTGGGTATCAAAGGAATCTTAGCATATATTTATGTAGAAGATGTCAGTACTTTTGAGGATGGATTAATGCCCTTAAATATAGCCAATGGGAGAGATCCTGGAGGTGTTGTACTTAAAATTTTTGTTTCGTGTTAAGTTTTATTCTGCAGCAAGCTATGTTTACTGGTTCCGTCATAAGAGCTGAAATAAAAGCTAGAGTAAGCATTGCTAGAGTCAGGAAGAACATGGATCTTCTTTGTTCCGTATACACTCTGTCAAATAAAATTTCTTTTTATTCCTCTTGCATTAAAGAAGACAGAGATAAAATGAATTCTTATTTTTGACTTTTCACCCTCATATTGCTTAGTTTTTCATCTTTTCAGCACCTGGATCCTTCTTTTAACCAATGTCTCTATTGCCCATTTTTAAATATACTAACACCATGGATTCCCTTTCCACACCCTTGACTCCTTGAACTCAATGAGGTTTTTACTGCTGAACTCTAATGGGTCAGATCTAAGTGTTCAGAGTGCCACAAACAGTGCATTCCCAAACTCATATTCATTTCAAATTTTCCAGCACACTTACTATTACAGGGACCTTTTTTTTTAAAAAAAAAAAAAAGTGATTCTAATGATCTGCTAAACACTAAAACATGCAGATTGTATGCATCTTAATCATCCTTAGAAGCAAATAGTAATAGAAATCTTTTTAAGAGGCCATAGATGGCTGCAAGGAAGCTGAGTGGATTGAACTACTTATGCCAGAATATTTACATGGCACTGAGCCTAAATGGTTGTCAGAAGACTTTCTCCTGTTGAATGATCAAGATAAAGCTGCTATAGTCCTTCCAACTCACTCAGCTGTACAGGCTTTAATTACCTAAACCTGGACTGAACCCACTAAATCAGTCTTGTTCTTCTGAACTGCAGTCATTAAATAGCTTGCCCCCAATAACATCCTGGTGTGACTTGTTACTTCTAAAATCATTCAGAAGAAATGGTATTGGAATAGGGATCTTTGAGCAAGGGAATACCAACACTTTTCTTAAAAGGTTCTGATAAGAAAACAAAGAGTGAAATTTAAGTTGTATGTTACAATTATCCTGTTCAGATTTGACATCTTTCAGCTCAGAGATGATCTCTGTTTTCAGTCAGTTTTCTGTATAAAATAACTCTTGTGCTCTTTCAAATTAAATATTACATATTTGTTACATTCTCACAGAGCCTGAGAAGACCAAGGGGCATATAATTGATTAATTGTCCTCTATCAAAATCAATAGCCTTGTCCTTACCATTGAAAAATAAATTTTGTGAAAATTCCTTACAGTGTATCAGGTCAATTCTTTTTTTTTTTTCCAAGAAGTTCAATACTGCTGATTGAGTTCTGAGTATTTTTTCCTTAGATTTAAAATGGAGGAAATGTAAATATTTTATTTGTGCAGTAAACTGTTCCTCAAGGAGATGTGAGGGTACCACAGAATGAGACAAAATTCAGATAAATCTGTTTGTAATAGTCTCCCAAGGAACTGTTAAGATTTTCAAAAGAAAGCGTTAAATCAATACAGGCTAATAATTTCTTCCAAGTATTTTCTCCAGATATTATTGTATAGAATTTCAATAGATTCTTTCCTTATTCTTGAACTCTTATTATTTTCTGCAGCTTCTTTTAGAGTAATATTACCAAGTATCTATTTCACATATAGATGAGATAGTAGCAACTCTTTATGCAGAAAAGAAAGGGAATTTACTATCTTGAACTTACTGTTTCTCATATGTGAAAATAAACAAAAATCAGAAAGTGACACTTGGTGTGATTTTAGATACTTCTTTCCTGGAATTAAAAAAAATAAACACCAAACTAGAAATTTTAATTCAGAGAAATATTAATTCTATCCAACAAATGACTCATGTAAGAGTTTTCAAAGTCATTAGCAACCCTTTTCATAAAATGAAAGATTGAGCTTAAGAGGAATTGCTAGATCCCACATCATGTTAGTTGGACTCAGCTGAAACTAGTTTCCAAATTTATTTCTATGTCTGCCTCTTGTTTCTGTATAAGACAGAATACATGGTTATATTTGAAGTCATATGGGTACATGGAAATGTATGTATAGTTAGTGGGACAGTCTTCTGTCTTATATAGCTGTTTCTGTTTAGCATGGAAGGAACAGGGAAAATCCAATAGATTACACTCATAGAGCTACAGAATATAGAGGTGGCCTTTACAGGTAAAATGTCTGAATTACTTCTTTTTTCATATTAGTACTTGTAAATAGCTTTAGGTCAGGTCAGTAGTAGGAAACAAAATTTACTTCAAAGGTAAAATGTGTTACCTTTAAAAAAAATTAACACTATCCAAAACCTTCTGCTCCAGGTTTAATGGTTTTTTATTATTATTCCAAATATATAAAAGAAAACATTTTTAGTGAAGAAGATATATATTTTTTGTCTTATTCTGGAGTAGAAAATGTTTGCTAATATAGTTTTACCAGGATATCTATATCCATAAATGTCCTTCTTTTAAGCATGGCATGTATTGGCAAAGGAATGCTTTTATCAGTTCATGAATAAAACTCATATAGCAGAAATGACTTATCTTTGCCAGCTGAAATACTCTGATTCACAGGTTTTTGTCTTACACCATTGTCAGTGAGGAGAGGCTGAAACCATACATCTCTGACTAATGTAGGCTGGACTCGTATTTTCACGGTGCCAGAGAAACTGAGACATTGCTAATTTAGACATCTTTACGTTTTTTAAATATATATATATAAGAATTTCTAAAGTCACTATTTTAAAGAACTGCTGATATCGCCAACAGAAAAAGGTGCCAATGCAAAGGAATTTTATGTACTGTAACAAACAACAAAAAGGATTGATAGGGTATATGGCTTAATGTCACATTTTCTAATCTAGAGGGATCTTAGTAGAAAATGTGGGTTCTTCTTCTACCATTGTGAATTCTTGTAATGACTTGTTTTATGGCCTTTATCCAGGTCATTCGTCTCGTTAAACCTTCCCAGATGACTATGCCCATCTCTTTTAAAATATTTGCATATGGTTTTAGAAATCAAGAGCCTTTAGGGAAATAGGTCCTACTGTCAAACTAGGAATAATTTCCAGTCTAAGTAATCCAAAATGTCTGAAGATTTTTGTTACATAAAAGCCTTGTGCAGGAGAATAAAAACCTGTGGATGCAACACAGTCTGAGTACAAGTGTATATAGCCAGCAGTGGCCTTCAGTTCAGAACCTGAAAAAAGAGTTGTAGTTAACTATACACATCAACATAAGCACTTCTTAGCTTGGAAACGTCACTAATAGGTTGCTGTGGACCACATGCATCATTCATACACAGTATGATGCGATCCTTAGTGCTTATGGTTAAGCAACATTTCCACTTCTCTGTGTATAAGCTTTTAAGTGCAAAGCAGATTACCCCAGACCTGGGGTGTTTTTCTCTATGTCTGAAGGTATCATTGTTTAGGAGAGGTAGGACAAAAAAAAAAAAAGTAAAAAAAGGTCTCAAACACCTTTGTTACAGATCAGTCTTTGGATATGTCAATAGCAGTTACACGAGGAAAAAACTGCTAAATCGGTACAGCTCTTTTGCTTCGTGCCCACCAAGAAAGCTAATGTTACTGCAGCACACTTTGCTTTCTAGCATTTTTGTGCTGTGCAAAATGCACATCGTTATTGCTGATAACTGAGAAACTATCAATGCCAAGTTCCCATTCTTTCAAAATCAGCTGGCTAGTATTTCTTTAGGTCAGAGGCACCCTGGGTTATGGTTGTCTCAGGTTAAGATGTGCTAGAGCTGCCAAGCAGAAGTGAGACACTAAGGAAAATGATCAAGTAGAGAAAAGATGCAGGTGACATGAGATACAAATATTACGGAATCCTCTGTGGGTTTATTTCCTCCTCTTCATTACTGGTTTATATGCAATGCATCTGTGGGTTTATACTATGGGGGTTTAGTACAAATCAAAATAAAATACAGAGTATGAATCAGCTGACACTAGATCTTTTGTTTTTCCAGAGGTTGAAAAAAGTGCTTGACAAACATATTCTTTTTTGTTCTTTAGCATGAATTTCTGGTTTTGTTGTTGTAGTTCTTCTTTCTTCAACAATTAGTTCAATGAAAATGGAGTGCAGAGTTGGCTTCTTCTTTGTGTATATGTGACAGAGAGTTCTGACTGAATTTTATGTGTTCTGTATTTAATTGACTGCTTTCAATTTTATTATTTTTATCACTTTCTCTACATACAAAAATCATGTGAATTAAGAAAAACATATTATTCTCTTTTATGGTTTAGGAATAAGAAGGTGTTGGGTGACCAATTCAGGTACTAGAAAGATACTTAACGTTGTGGAAATAAAAAATTTAAAGGCTATGTGTATTTTAAAGCACATAAAACTAGCTCAGCTTGGGATGAATGGAGGGTGACACATTAGCACAGTGGCTATACAGAAGAGATCATAGAAATGGCTTTGGCCATTTGTGCTCTTCTTAAAGACACAGTGAACTTCATCTTGCCTGCCTTCCAGCTGAAGGTGGTTAATCCTTAGCTCTTGTTAAACAGCAGTTGCAAGATGTTTTATCTCTAGCTAAAAACTACCTGAGAAAAATCTGAACTGAAACTGTTACTGAAAACATGCTAGTATTTAATGTAAAACAGTTAAAAGGTTAATATCAGTTTATTGAATTGGAGTTCTTCCTTCCCAAGAGCAGGAAGTATTTACTCTTGAACACCGTGCAATTTATTTGGAATTGTACTAAATGGTAATGAAGGGGGGTGAAGTGCTTGCTCAATACTGCAGAGATGCTCCTAATAAGAATACAGGCACCAAACTGAGCTTCTGCTAGTATCTTGCCAGGATTACAGAGTGTGACGGAAGATATGACTAGATACAGTACAACTCTTTCTGAGATTTTGGATTTGTCATGGTGTGTTAATGAGAATGGAGTATAGAAGCGTGTTCAGCTAAATGAGCTATATTAAGAAAACAAAGCAGTAAGAGCAAATGCTGCCACAGAGGTAGCTTCGCTGGATGAGAGTCTCTACAAGAAGCTGAATCTATTTCATGCCAAGCAGGCAAAAGAATACAAATATTGACCAAATAATAATATAGGAGTGTAGGAGTTGAAAACTTGATGTTTTGTAATTATGAACTTGATAGTAATATTTTTGTCTATATGTTTGTGCAAAAGGCAGCATATATTCGGTGACTTTCAGAAACAGTCACAGTGTTTAAAACTAAAAAAAAATCATTAAACATTTATCATTGATTGCATCAAAAGAATGGCTAATATGTTAAGGCACAAACAAGTAGCTGCCAAGGGCATTTATTTAACTGGTTTGCATTGATTTCAGCTGGAGGTGCATCAGGTCCACCAAGAGCAATATTAAACCACATCAATTTAAGTTTCAGTTGTTTTATTCAAAGCATTAGGAATCCATTTCATATAGGAACATTTTGTGAATATATAGTTGAAATTAAAAAGTTTTTTTTTTAAAGAAAGGTAGTTAATTTGTAACAAAGACTTCATTAAATAAGCGTCATCTTGCTTTTCCATTTGCAGAATCTTCATGAGATAGTTGCATACTAGCATATTCATTGAAAATTAGCTAATATCAGCAAAATACTTGGCAAACACTTGTGTATGTCTTCAGCTTTCCTCATGTCAGTAGGCCACTTGCACAAAGTCACTAATGTGCATGGTTAGCATATTCATATTTTATTCTGGTAATTTTTCTGAGCCATTTGATGCATTTTGTACTGTGTTGATGGGATATCAAGTAATGTGATAACCTTCAGTTTCCTAAATGGATAAGTGTAGTTCTTTGAGTTAGATTTCTGACATGACTATTAGCAATTACAAGTTGAAAGTCTGCTGTGAATAGTTACTTAAAATATGCTGTTTCAGCAAATGTGCTTGATAATCTGAATTCAGGGAAATATTTGCAAAAATGGAATCTGAAAGTGTGTGAATCTGATAAAGATATAATATGAAGTGAATATTTATAGATACATTGGCAATATTTGCATAGCTTTTATAATTGCTCATGGATGTATCAGAATATCTTCAAATTATCGTGTAAGAGAGGAATGAATTAGGTGGAAGTAGCTAAATACAGAAACAAACTCTTCTCTGCTTTCTGATAACTGGAATTAGGTTCTCCTCAATACAACTGGTAGCTAAAGTTGTATCCAAGAATCCAAAGCATAGCTACACATCTTTGTAAGACAAAGACTTGTAATAGGGAACCCAGTGATAAATGGCTCTGGTTCTGCAGTACAGCACGAGCCAGACTGTTGTGCTGGTGCACAACACTGCACATTGCTCCGAGCCCAAGTGTTTGAGAATACCCTTAGTGTGCCACTGGCATCCCACAAAAGATTTTCACTTGTGTAGGATCCCTCCACTCAGTATTGCCTTGCTATTCCATGCTGCATACTGGTATTTTCACATTTGTTTATATTCTGTCCAGATCCAGAACTGAATTTTTTTTTTTTCTTGAAAAATGTCATTGATTTGTAGACTCAAGTATCTAATTTGCTTTTTTTTCTTACCCTAGGGTACTTAAAATATTTCCATTGTTTGCCGTACTCAAAGACAAAAATGGACTTGTGTGTCTTGTCTTCTATCATAATGTTGGCAAGAATGTGAATTTAATGCCAAGTGGTTGTATAAAAATTTTGTTATAAAAATTTCTTTACAGTTCCCAGCTTTGGTTGCTTTATAGCCTTGCCATAGAAGGCAAGGAAAACTTTGCAGTTAAGTTTTCCTGCCACTCTTCAAATACATAAAACTTATTTTTGACCTATTATTTATTGTTACAATCTGATGGTTTCAGCTTTCTGATGCCATTTTCTTACTGACATTTGGGTGAGTCACATAGTCCCTTTTATTCACTGTTTTGTTACTTTTCCCATGCTGCTGATACATCTTTTGATCTGTCTGGCTCACATATTCTTAAGCTTTGAATTCAGCTGCAAGATAGGGCACTGCTCTGTTAGACTATTTGTTTTCAGCTACATAGTGTGCAACGTGTCTTCTGTATAGTCAGGATCTTCCATCATGGCCAATTTCAGCTTTTGAGTGCAAATCTTCTCATCCCTAAGTCACTAGGATTTGTTATGTGGTGACTAACAATTAGTATTTGTTTGGTTTAATGTTTCCCCTGAAGTTACTGAGATTACTCATGGTAATCTTTGTCTGCCTCATTGTGATCATTGCTGATGACTGGATTCTGAAACTCAGTTTTTACCTTCACTTAATATCAAAGTGTCTCATGTGGTTTATTACTGAACAGTTTAGAATAAAAGGTAATTTTGGATAAAGGTTAAATGTGGGTGGGTAACTTTCAAGAAATGTAAAAAAAGTTTTAGCAAAATTTAAAAAAAAATTTGAAAGCTTTATGAGATGTGATTTGCTCTGCTTCTTAAGGACTGCAAAGTCAGCAATATTTCAGATAGTTATCTCTCTAACCAAATTTGAATGAGAGTTTTGTTGAGAGTATGAAAGCTGGAAAAAAGTAACTTGTCCTTGAAATTTTATTCACCTCATTTATGTGTCCACACAATTTGTAACAACAAAATTTTGTCGTCTGATTGATTTTAAATTTCAGAATGTTTGATGCTTTTCCAGTCTATAATTGGGTTAAAATAACACATATAAGTAACTTCCATTTGTCTGGCTAACAACACAAATAATGCACCTCACCCTGCCTACTGCCAGCTAATAAACTCCCAAGGAAGTGCATATGAAACTGTACTGCCTAATATCTTTTAACCTTCCTCATCTAGATATTTTATTTATTTGTTCAATATACGTGTTAAAAATAGATAACCTTGCTTTTCCCTTATAATTACTATAGAATTTCTTTCTCCATCTCCATCATTCATAAATGAATTTCTTACAGTTGTTTTTCACCAAAATAATCTTGAGTTCCTTTTTGGGCTTCAAAATGTTGTTCAAAACCAGGAGGCTTTGCTAAAGGGAGCATTGTTTCAAAATTCTGCAGCATGCTTGCTTGCTTGCACGAAATCCTGCCAAAATCCATGGTATCCTCAATCTCTGTGTTAGCTTTTAATGAGGTATCTGCTAGGACAAACACTTTGCCACTGCAGAGGCAACTGAGGGCCACCCAGCCAGTGCTCTCGTGCTCTCCTGTCCCTGCCGGGTGCAGGGCATGTCTCTGCTCGGCCAGGCAGGGAAGGATGGGTGCAAGGACACACACAAGTGCTCCTAAGGCCTGTGGCTGCTCTCAAGGACTAGTAGCTTGTTTGACAACTTCTAGTTAGATTAGATAGTAGTTTTCTTAGGAAAAACATAATTTCTGGATCAGGCCTACCTTTTAAAGGCCAAGTCTGCTGTATAGTTTGGGAAAAATAAACATTTTTTTAACAGAGAATGGCTCTTGCATCCTTGTTTCCCGTGCAAGACCTTCCATTTCAACTGCTTAAATTACTCTAAATACTGTGCTATACAATTAATAAACAAAATTGAAGCCTATGTAATATCATGGAAGTGAAAAGAGCAGGAGGAGCTCCTTTGTTAGTGTGCTGTAATATTGAAGAAAACAAGCATTGAAGAAAAAACAGTGTGCATGGGGCTTCTACCTTTGCTGGTGAGGTCGGTTGCTGTGGTCTGCACCTCGGTCAGTGTAGCTGCATCAGGTGTGTTCCCAGTGTGGTTTTTCAGTAAGTTTAGCATTGAGATGCCCTTGGCTCATGGTTTGAGACACACTTCAGCTCAGATCTCTGTGTGCCGTGTATATATATAATGCAAGTTGTAAAGAATGCCAAGTGAGCTATTGTGCATTTACTAGCAACTGACTTAGAACAATGTCGTCTGACTAACAAGATAAAGCTTGGAAATCCCATTTTTTCTGCTCTGCAGATGCATACATACTGCTTCTGAAACATGTTGAGAACCCAATTAAAGAAATCCTGTGATTCAAAATGGTAACAGGTCTGTGTCCTTTGACAAGTTTGGGAAATAACCTTCATTTCAAGAGTCAACTGGTCTCTTCTTTTTTTCCCCCTTTTCAAATCTAAACACACATCAAACCTGTTTGATTTAGAACCCCAGATCAAGATAGTATTTGTGTGGAGGACAGTAGAAAATATTGTGAAAGATTTCATAATACCAGCTCAACTGATAAACTGCTATTGCTTTAAAAATACAATGTGAAAAATAAAATGATAAAAGTTTGGATTTTGGCCAAAAAATTTAAAACCTTTATGGTGGATTAAACTGTTTTGCAACTAAACACTACTTTTCTCTGAAACAACCCATTCCCTCATGCAACTAAATACTGCCATATGTTTAAATTCTTGCAGGCCTCCTAAGGCTGACCCAGAAGAAATGTCAACAAATGTTTGTGAGTCCTTGTGGCCTTGTAACATTTTCTTTAAAAAGTGAAGAATGGAACAGCAGGAGCTGTAACACTCCCACAGAACAGACATATGAAGGCATATGGCTAACATGGGAGCCTGCTGGCTCTTCAAAGCTTGCTGGCTTCATTCTTAAGTCTCCCTTTTTTTTTCTTTTTTTCTTTTTTTTTTTCTCAAGACTGCTAAACTTGTCTTTCTATTTCACAAGTTACTCTGTTCTACTCAGAGCTGAGTTTAGCAAGCCTGGGGTCCTGTATGGCCCCTGACCTGCCCTGGGAGAGAGAGCATGTCTGTTCCTAGACATGGCAGATTGGTCAGTGCAGGTACGGTGCAATGTGGTGTCTGTCCCTTGAGATTGCTGCTGAGTTTGGCATATCCCTGGAAGTATCTTTAGATTGTAATTTGCCCTGTACATACAACAGCTCAGGTAGTAATCCCTGCCTGGATATCTTATGGGCAAGTATAGTCTTTAGAGCATAAACTTAATGCTGTCCCTGATTTTTGAAATGAAAATAAATGACATTTGCTGAAAGGTACCAAATAGTTGCACTTAAGTTTCATTGCACGTGTGGATTTACTACATTTCATGATGATGTTTGAGTCTGCTGTTATGGGGGAAGATCTTTAAATGCACAGGATCACAAGTTTTCTCAAAGTCAACGTGATTTTAATGACATAAGAACTTAAGACTTTCAACAAAATTTATACTCCTTAATTTCTTTGATGCTTTGGACTATTTTTTTCTTTCCTTTAATTATCCTTTCCTTCAATTATTATTTTTAATTAATTGAAATAATTCTGTGCTGGAATAAGGTAACTTTAGCGCTGGAAACTTAAGGCACAAAGGGAAAAAGTACAACTCAACAACTCCACTTTCAACTGTCTTTCATGTTTCTGACAATATGCAATTTTACTTCCTGTTTCTAAGGCATTTATTAACATCTGTGTAGCATAAAGTACAGCTTTGCAGGCTTATGTGTTTCCAGAGGCTGTAAAGGCCATGCCTGCACCAGGCAAGCTTGTGTAAATGAGTGAATTATCGCATACAAAGCGAAGAGGAGAGCACCTTGACCCAGTTACACAGTGTTCCAGTACGAGCAGGGGGGGGGAACCCACAGTCCATTTTGAAAGAGTGTTTTGCCCTGATGCTGTGCAGATGTGTGGGCTTCCCTGCTGTCACCTACATTTATCTGTTTGATGCAGCACAGGATATTGCTCTGAAGCTAGTAACTTTTGGTCAGTTTTGTTTCAGTCTATTGCACCATATTTGTGGATGTGGAGTGTTTTAAACCGTGAAATCTTGACATTTTGAGTTACAGCATTGTGTATATCTCAGTACCACAAGATATTTCTTCACAAAATTTTGGAAGATAATTTATGTACCCACTCATAAGATTATACTGTCTTGATGTGGGGGATTGTGACGTTTATTTTCTCAAATGGGGTTTGGGAAGTTCCTGTGCCCTGAAAAATAAAAGCATAAAACCAGCACATGAATAAAATACAAAATATGAAAGGAAAAATCCAGCATTTAGTGGAGTTTCATCGATTTGTTCTTCATCCTCTCTTTCTGTACAATACAGTTACAGTAATAAGTAAAAACAATGAGATTGACAGAATGAATAATTCGCTTTCTTTTTATAAAGGGAGTGGGGAAGCTTATTATTGTCATTTGAAACTTCTCAAATGAATTTTCTGAAGCGTTCAACCATAATTTTGCATGCTGAATGTCATCTGTTAAGAAGGACTACTTTATAATTACAATTCCTGTGAATACTAACAGGAAGTGTTGAAGCAAAGTTGTTGACACTTAGGTAAACTTATTAGGTGACTTGTTTCCATATAACTCACTTAGGTTGATACTTTCTGAAAACAAAATAACAGGTTTGTTTAGATATGTTGAGTTGTCAAATACTCTTATGAACGTGAAGATAATAACAAAGACATGAGTGTCTATATTATCCAAATGGAGAGCTCACCAAATTGAACATTATGTATATTGCCTTATTTTGGCTCAGTTCCATAGTATACATATGGAAGAAGGTTTACTCCCTTAAGTAATAACTACACAGATATATGATTCTAGTTTTAGAGCATCTTAACGTTTATTGTTAGAGTAAATTAACTTACCTTCATAATGTCACTTTCAGATACAGGCATTAATTATTATCTCCAATTTAGTGATGGAGCTGAGGACCAGAGGGCATGTTGACAAAGTCTATTGTTGGCAGATGGAATCTCAGCACACTGGAGCTATGCAAACATGTTTATCATGGTGCCAAATCTGAATTAGCAGGTCTGATCACAAGCTCATATGCCTCGGCTCACAGTAGGACTTGGTGGGTCGGGCACAGCGTGCTGTGCTAACCACATTTATTCAGCTCCAACTCAGCTTGGAACTTGGGCAGAAAAAGCTCACATCTGCCAGTAATACACTGTGTAGATACTCCCAGCAAATCTGCCCAAGGCCACCCAGGAGATTTAAGTTATGGCCTGGAATAGTCTTCCATCCCTGTCCAATTCAGTTGAAAAGGAAAAAAGTTACTGCTGTATGAAAATTATTCCACTTACATGGTTTTAGATAAGCTTTTGGCAAATAGACCCTTCCATGTTTTGCTGCAGATTCACATTTCTTCACTGTTGGCAGAGTGACTTTTTTCATTATTATAACATTATCTTTCATTTTTATTAGACATTTGGTTATTGCCATATGCAGTCTTGCTTTTTGTCTAGATATGTTAGCATTGGGCACTCCTGGCTGAGACCCAAAATAAAGCAACTGAAACTTAGAAAGTAGCTGCATTTCTGAAATAATTTAAAATAGTGGACATTGGTTCACAGCTTTCAACCAACTAGGGTTTTGTTTGTTTGTTTTTGGTTTTTAGTTTGGTTGGTTGGGTTTTTTTACTTTTATATTGTCCTTTTTATTTCATAAATATATCTTCTTGGTTATTTGAATATGACTTTGCTAGGTGATTGCTAGTGGTATAGTAGTCTGGAGCTCATGTATTGTGCAAATGCCTTTATAGCATGTAAGACTATCCTCAGCAGGCAAAACTCCCATCGATATCAGTAGGAATTCTTTCCTAATTATGCAGTTTCTCCTGAATATGCAGAGCACTTGCTCTAGTATTATTTGGTTATGCATGTATCTGTTTCACAATCGTTTTGAAGAAACCTCATAATGCACTTGCTCATAGCTTATAATAATTACACTACAGAAAATTAAAGTCTCAGTGGTATTTGGAAGGCATAATGAATAGCAGACAATTGTTAAATATTAATATTGTCGAATATTCTGGTTAATTTTGGCAGTGAACTTCAGTGTTACGAGCTTACATGCTGCAGCTGAAATACAGAGCTGTGTTTGCGTTTCAGCTCTCAAGAGCAGATAGGTAGATGTGTTACCAAATAATAAAATAATGCCATAGAAAATAGAAGTATATTGTAATTCCTAGAGTGGAATATCCTGAAATGATAGTTCGTGGAAAATCATATCATCCTTGCTATAAATGTTACTGAAATTCTGGAAAGCTGTATTAGTTGTGAGAAGAAACTGCACACCAGGCATCAGGAAATGCTCTTAGTGCTTGCACTTCTTTCTAGATCTATACTTATTCAAGTATACAAACTCAAAATATTTTGCCATATCTTTAATTGTCATTTCCTAAAAATTATATACTGTTGAGGATAGTATCAAAACATCAGTTGGTCCACATTGTTCAATCCTGTAAACAGAAATGTATCATTTGAAGAGGCTTGTTTTTGGAATCAGTAATATTTAGGTTGTCGGTCTTCATTTTTTGAGCCTTCTTTTGTCAACACTTAAAGACTGTTTCATGGGCAAATTAATGTGTTTGACATTGCCTCACCCTTGATTGAGAAGCCAACTGCGTAATGTCCTTTGAGAAAACACAAAAGGAAATGAGGAAAAGGTGACTAGGAAAGGCAGAGGCTGAATGCCTTTTGGTTGACCTAAAATGAGTTTACTACACATTTTCCCTTCCTTCTCCCCTCCCTAGCTCTAGACAAGCTATGACCTGTGGGAGTTTGGGAGGAGGATGGGAGGAATAGGGAAAGAGATGTCTTTGGTCCAGAAATAAGATTGAATTAAAGTTTTTTAAAAAGCTTTACAAATGTTTGAAGAGTCATTGCTGGGCTTGCAATAGGCTTCCCAGAATGAATCGTGTCTTCCTGGGATGACAGAGATATTCAGTGAGCTGAATGAGGCACACAGAAATTCAGAAATGTCAGATCTCTGTGGTAACTTTGAACAACTCCTCTTTTCTTTATTTATTAATAAAAGGGAGAAGGTAGGAAAAAATGTCCCTAAGACCAAAGAACTCTATCTCTCTTGAGTCTCTTGGACGAATTCTGAGTTATTCTCCTTTATGATATCTCTGATGTCCCAGAATTATTCTTTCTGGGGTGTCTCCAGTGGACCTGGAACCAGCAGGATGATTCTGTAGAACATTTATATAAAGAATTTTTAAAGGTTAGTTGAAATTTTTTTTTTTTTTTTTTGTGCTGAGTGTCCCCTACAGCTTGACTAATGGGGGCATTCAGCATATACTTCAGTGACTCTCAATTTTTAGGTTTTCTTTTCAGGTCACTAGAAAAGATTGATAAAAGAGAGCAGAAGAAAGCCAGAGGAAAGAAATAGAGAACAGCCTACTGAAATTGGCAGCAGAAAAAGATAAGATAAATAAAGCACCAAATGTAAGTGAAGACAGTCTTTGCTACAGATGAGGGATCTGGCCGTTTGTGTTTTGTGGAAGAAAAGCACCAAAGAATATGGATATGAAAATGGCAAGAGGAGGAAACAAGAAAAAAAATGTGCAGGGAAAATTTGCTGTAAATATGGTGACAAGATCCCACTCTAGTGGTCTCTGACATCTGCTGCCTGTGGAAGCTGAGTTCCAGCATGACTTAGAAGGCTTTAGAGCAACTCTGTATGCTTCTTGCAGTGGTAGTAACTGATTTTGTATGCTCTGTATGTATGGTATGTCTATCCAAAAAAGAGTATGTATTTTACTGGTAGTAGTTCAAGAACACACATTTAAGTTAATCTGTTAGCAAATATAAAAAGTGAAGCTTTTGGAGGACAGGTGAAGACTTTTTTGAAATGCAGGGAATTTAAATTATAAGCAATGTGGTACACAGAAATACTTGTTTATGCATTAAAAAATTGTATTACATCTTTTATTATTACTTTTATATATATAAATTGTGCATATTTGTCTATATAGGTGAGCATGTATAAGAAGTATGTATCTGCTTGCTGTGGATCTTCTTCTTCCAAATATAATTTTTAGAAGAAACTCAGAGAAGTTGGGAACATTGAAATAGAGGGCTTGATTTATGATATTTAAAATGACAGAACATACCTGCCTTCAGGCCTTCCAATCCACTTGCATTCTTAATACCTGGATAGGATGGGACTGGAGCAGCATGAAGCTAATTAATACAGACTTTATCCTCAAGGGCCTATCGTCTACCTTCAGGCACTTGTGACCCAAAAGCAAGAAAAAACTGATAAAGTCATATTGTATTGGGTGAGCACAGAGTCTGGGTGCTCATGTGATTTGTAAAGAGATTTTTGAGGGCGGCTAATTTGTTCCTGTTGAGCCCACATGAACTTACTCTTACTGCTATTTAATCTGTCCTTGGACAGAAGAGATTTGGGCTTTAATCTGCAGTCTGTTAATATTCTGAAAAGCTTTAAAATTTGGTTTTGTCTCTTGTGAGAACATACAGCTATTCTACTTTTTAGTTTGTTAATTTCTGCCATCATTCATGGCCTTCACATCTAACAGCTTAGTACTCAGGATGGTCGATTGCTTTTCAATGCACAGTACTTGGAAGCAGTCAGTCTCTCTGATTCCCTACTTATGGCATTGCAACCTGCTTAACGTTAGTCAGCACTCAACAGTATGGTGAAGGGATGGGAACACCAAGGGAAAATATTTTCGTAGAGAGTATAATGTAAAATCAGAATAGTTCATGAGAAAAAGAAACAGGCTATTTCCCTGCTTTGAATAGAACCTTGTGTTAAACCTTCCCCGTTTGTGTTAAACAAAACCCTGGGTTTTGTCCTTTTCTTGCCTGTTCTGCCCTGGGTGGCAAGGTCTTTCTTTCCTTCTGGAGGAAGGTACTGGATGGTTCAAAATCTGTTTTCATGCTTCACTTTATGACAGGCTTCTTATGCAAATCATGGGTTGAAAACTTAGCTCCTCCAGGACTGAACTCTGTGCTGTAGGGTATAGATGTTAACACTTTCCTACCTCAGAAACAAAAACGTTCTAAAGTATTGTGGTGGTGGAAGACAATAATGGAGGAAATGTGTGCTCCCCTATCACTGCTGCTCAACACGAGGTGCACCTTAGGTCTGCTGCAGGAGCTCTGGGTGCTCAGGAGCACACACAGATTGGAGCAAATATCCCCTAGACCCTGAAATGTGGTCAGTCATCAATGTCATTGGCCCTGACCTGCCAATACTCCCTGCAATTGCATACATGTGTATTTATAAGGCAGATTATGCAATATTGCCTTTTTATTCTTTCTGATGCAATTCTTGGACTTTGTTTTGTTCTATTACTTTTCATTTTTTTGGCACAAGATAAGCCCTTTGAGCATTCATGTTGCAGAGACACCTTAGTCATGCTGCTAATTTCAGCTATTAACATTAATTAAGTGACAGCCTTAATAACATAAAGTACTTTGAAATTGGTGGTGCTTTCAGTGGTGGAGCTGGACCAGATGACCTCCAGAGGTCTTTTCCCACCTAAATTATTCTAGGTTGCTATTTTGGTTGCTGCATGTGGGGTCCACATTACTTGACTTAGCTGCCTGTAGTAAGTGGAAGAAGATAGATTCTCCTAGAAGGTGATTCGAAGCATAAGCTTATTTAGATGCTAAGGTAATAGCTTGCAGGAGCAATTTATATGTAGCCAAGGATACTACCATCCTAATCAAGGCACCCAAATAGATATTATTTAGCAGGGTTAAATGCCAGTTTTACACTAAGAGACTAAAACTTCAGTGCAGTTCCATTTTTTCATACCTAAACAGAGACTGCTGACTATATAAAAGTATGGTGTGGTTGTGTGTCATATAGTAGGAACTAGAATAAAACCTGAGAGCTGGCAGGAAACAGATTTTGTTGAAGACTTATTCCTAAATTGGGAATTGCCTAAATGATCAGAATAACTTTATGCAAATTATATTTATACAGATGATACAGCTTTGAGAGGGAGGGGAGTTTGGGCAATGCGTAGCATAGAATAGCAAACATCAAAAAATGGCATATGAGAAACCAAGTTTAAACTTTATGTTAAATCAGAACTTATACCCGTATCTTTAGAACAGTTAATTATTCACTGAGGAGAGAAGGTGAGAGAAAAAATGGTGGAGCTCTGCACCCAAACAGTAGAGATACTCAGCTGGCGTGTGGGAGGTCTGAATTCAGGCCTCTTTCCTTTGGTTTTTATACTGATAGTACATTTTTCATAGGTTAAATGTTTTATAGTGTGCCTTTGTTCACTTTTGGAAATGGCTCCAAAGTTAAGTGGTGTGTGGCAGGGTCAGATTGCAAATTCATGGTAGAACCATGGTAAGCTCACATATTCCTAAATCTTAAGTACTGTCCTGAGATCGTGAGCTTAAACCTATGTTATTTTTATTTTAAATGTGGTTAAACTCTTTTTTTTGCATTTTAACAGTATTATTGTTGTTTATTGTGTACATTCTGCAGATTTAATTTTCCCACTTGAATATCTGTTTAATACGCAGGTTAGAAATACCTGTATGTTTTGTGGGTTTGTAATAATTAGATACGGGGAAAAAACACTATTCAGCCACTCAGCGTGTTTTCCTGGGTTGTGTAAAAGCATCATTTCCATACTGGATTTGAATATGATGGATAATTTAGTCAAGAGGTTTCAGCTTCTTCAGCTTTTCATTCAGTTGTACAGATTGCTCTGGCACTTTGAATATGGTCAGTACTGCTTGCTTGAGCAAGACTTTAGATTGATGGTAGGGTTTATCCTTAATTGTGTAGGGTGTAAATTGTCTTTCCATAAGCACTTTGCTACTACACTGTGATCAAATAACTGTTTATGTGGAAACTTCATGCAATGGAATTCTGACTATGTTACAAATGCTTTTTGAAGTTGCATCTATATTTTTGAAATATTTTAGTCTCTTCCACTTTTCTGTGACAGGTGCCAGAACTGTTAATGGGCTTGTAAAATGTTGCAATAATCTGGCGACCATTTCATTTCAGAAAGTGATCCCCCTCCCAGTGACTTTGTATCTCTCAGTGACAAGGACCTTTATTTCTGCAATTGCTTTTCTGGAAATATTTAACTTTAAAAGCACATTGGATACAATTCTGCTCCAATCTGAGATCTTTACAGATTTCTAATATTTTTCGTCTCTTTTCAGTGAGTGTGATGTACCTGGGTCTTTTTTTAGAGACAAATGTTTATTGAGTGTAATTCCCTGCAATCAGGAAAAGGAAAAATGAAGAGAGGAAAATAAATAGATGTTTGGAGTTGTTCTGGGATTCCTTGATTTAAATCTCATATTTCACATGCTCCTTGATTGTATTAGTTTATTCATTTTGCCAAACAGACCACAAAGCTGTGAATATTTATTTAGTTCTGTTTCTAATAGTTTTTCTAATAGGGAATTATTTTGGTACAATGAAAGACATTTGTAAATGAAGCAGATAAGCCCTTTGGCAGACAAGGAGTGTTTTGTTCAACACAAGAATTCAATTGTCCACTGCTTTAGTTGTCAAGTGCCTGGGGAGCCCAGGATTTATGATGATGTTACAATGGCCCTTTCAGAGCAAAGTCTAAGAAGCTGTGAGATTCGGTTCCTCTGCTTTTCAGACTTTCAAATCTTTTTATCATGCAAGGACAATGCAGGATTCAGCTGCTTCTTAGGCCACAGGACTGCCCGTTTAACGTCAGGCATTGTGAAATAATTACCATAGGGACAATGGGTTTGTGGTGGTTTTCTTTTTCCTCTCTAACTAGCAACATTTCAAAATTGTTTGAGTTGTCACTTTGTATAAACTGACTCTGAAGCCACAGCTTATTTAAAAAAAAAAAAAAAAAAAAAAAATCTTGTTAGGAGATTTGATTTAAAGTACCATTGTGTCAAATCTATTTGGAGCATTTGAACTGTTTTTGGAGTTTCTTGTAATAGCAATTGGACTTTGAAACAGCCTTCTGTAAATACAGCAGTTCTTTTTCTTTTGTCTTTTCTCCCTTTTGTAAAGTTTATAAGTTAGTAGAACCTTGCTATTGAAACCATATTCAACTGCAGCAAAAAATATGAAAATAAAAACATAATATGCAGTAATAGTAGTATCTGATACTTATGTATCAGTTAATCAGGTAAGCTGTTACCTTTGATATATTAGTGATGGAAATCATTCAGCAGTCCTAAATCATATTTTTCACGAAAATTGGTATTTGAAGGAGTTTCTCCTTGCTTGATATTAATATGAAGATTTATTTGCTTCAAATAATGATTAGTGCTACAAAAAATATTGATTTGTAACCTCTTATGTCTGTTTAAATGCTGTATAACTGGAAAATGGAGCCTTTACTTGACAGTTAAATTATTACATACATGGGCACTTCACTGGTGGTCAGGGGTATGCACAGGAAAAAGCTTAATAGTGTGGCAGGTCAGGTTGAAGACTGGTAGTACCTATTATCAACTATGTGCTGCTTTTAAAAGAAAAAGATGATTTTTAAAAAATTAGACGATAGGGGTATGTAACTGGATATTTTGAGAAATACTTAACTAAGCAACTTCAAATGTCTTGGGCAAAAAGGAACCTTGAGCTGTGAAGTCATCTGTAAAGATATTGAACAAATTATCAAAATGAGGAAGTTTATTCAGTTTTAGTCTTCCTTTTCATTCATATGAATTGCAAAATAGTTCAAAAGGGTCTTCTATGAAAAAGAAAAAATTGCTTGCAAAATGAACGTATTTTAAAATATCATATGTACTTCATAGCAAATTGCATAAATATGCTGCATGTGTGGAGTATTTTTATAAACCAAGTGCATTATATCTTAGTGACTCAGTCATCACACAAAACATACCTTACTTCACAGAGCTTACTTTAGCAAGATTCACTTTCTAGGAATGTTGTTTTTTTTATTGAATATGTATCACAAATTTTTAAAACAGTGAGTCAACGTATCTGCAGTCACAACTGGCAATAGAAGCCAGTTTTTATTTCCTCCTTTGATGGAGCGACTGTGAAATATGGTTATGTAATATTGAATATGTAATATTCAGTCAATGTCTATTCATTTCTTCTCAACACTTTTGCTAACAACTTTGAAATTTGGTCTGTGCTGCTGAAAAAAACTTGAAAAACTTGATTGCTATAACAAGGGTGAAAAGTGGGTATAAAATGGAGGGTCGATATAGATGGGACAGCTTTAACAGTTAAATACTCCAGAAGATTACTGATTTGGATGTATCAACCCAAACTGGAGGTTATTTTGCAATAATTCTTCCTAGAAATTCCCAATTAATAAATTTGGAAGTGCTGGGTAATCTAGCCTGATTTTCTTGACTAGAATGAGTCCTAGTCCTAGGATTCATTTAGTACCCATCTAACAGTCTGTCCAGGTATCAAATGAACATCAGAAATACAGTGTCTACGTCAGCACATAACAATAGATCACACTATTTCTTTTGTGTTCAGTCACATTAACTATATTTTTTACTTTGTGGGAAGATGTTGTCAGAAACACACACGATGATGAGGGACTGTTCCATGAAACCGTGAGCATTCTTAAATTCCTAATTTAAATTCAAGAAAGGACTTACCTCAAAAGAAATTATTCAGCTGGTTTCTTTTTGTTTCTACACGCTTTCTACAGACTGTTTCAACTCACTATCCCATTTATGAAAGAAATTTTAACAACCAAAGCAACTATAGATGAACTTCCTACAAGCAGAGGCATCTCCTGCTCATTTTCTCAGGTGTTTTATCCTAGATATCTTTTCCCTACATAATGGTAATTCTAGTAGATTACTAAAATAATCTACTCTCTTCTCTATCATAATGGTAAAACCACTGATTTTCTAATATGCCTTTAGAGCACTGAGAAATATTCAAAGCACATCTTGTTGGCTAGTGGTATCTGCAGCTGTTACTTTTTTCCCTACAGTCTATCTTGTATTGGATAATGTTCCCAGAACAGATTTTTCCATAGAACTCTGTTTTTTCAGGAGATAACGAAAAAGATGTGAAGGAATTTTGATGTGGCCTCCAGCATTTTAGTTATGGGAACATTCTTGCAATAGTAATTCTGTTAAGGTAAAAGCTATTTATTAATTTTCTCCTTGGAATTATAAGTGTTATTTAATTACTAGTCTTTAAACTCTCTTTAGGCTACCGTGATAGTTATTAGGCTAGACTTTAGTTTTCTTTTATGATGGTACCAACATAGCATTGGATTTCAAATGAACTTTTTCATTCTTTGCAGCCAGAGCTGAAGTACTGTATCAGTGGCAGCAGGAAGCTTACATCTGCATTGTCATCGTAGTCTCATTAAGTGGCATTTCAAATGTGTGGAATATGCTACATAAATTGGCAACAAGTTTCCAGTGGGTGAAGGTAAGTAGTACAACCAGTTATCTTCTGAGTGATGTCAGATCTGCATAGCTAGTCTCTTGTTTCTATAGTGTCTTCAATATTTGTACGATATAGGGAACATTTCTTCAATGACTAATCCCTCACTTGATGTGTGCTGTCAGGTGGTTTTTCTCTTGCATCATAGAGTTTATCCATTGGTCTTGAGTGTCACTTAGGAGAGCTGATGCTGTAGGACACTGACCATCCTTCTATGTTTGTAAAGCATGGTTTGATAAGATGCATTTTTTGGAAGCACATTTTTTTGATTTATTGTTTAAAACATAGGAGAACCTCTTGAAAACTTACAGCAACGTAGAATTGAAAAGCAGAAATATAAGAAATTCTCTAGGTTTCCAACTTATTTTATCAGTCAAGATTCATACTTTTCTTATTCTAGGCCTACATGAGTGACTGGTTAATTCCATATTTGGTTTATTTCTCCAATATTTTGTACAATACCACTGAGCTTAATATAACTGCTCAGACTTGGGTTAGAAAAAGAATTTAGTGGTGACCCTTAGGCTTCAGAGAAGGTGGAAACAGAGTAGTATGAGAAGCCCTAGACCTAAAAATAGTTATATCTGCTGCTCTGATGCGTTTAATTTTTCATATCCTCTGTGACTTTCAGTTGTGCTATTACTGAAACCAATGACTCCGCAGAGGTAAGAATTGTCTACTTACAGGAGTATCTATGCTTTTTAAAAATTAACACATTTACCAGATAATAAATATGCAAATACAATCATTTTTACAGAATCAAAGGCATGATCCCATCTGAATTGTCTAGGATAAAGAGTACAAAGCCAGGATATTAAAACTCTTTGTCCAGCTGACTCATTCACAGTTTTTACATTCAATGCACTCAAGTTCTGCTTGACAGATGCTTCATTTCTGTGGAAATGTCCTTGAATGATGATAGTCTTATTTCTGGCAGCCAAATGGGCCATATACTTAAACATCCTAGTGAGCAGCTATATAGTGTATGTGTTTATGGTACCCAGTGACTTCTTAAGGTAGACTGCAGCAATTAGTATCAGGCTGAAACAGAGTGTGTTTGACAGTGATACCAACAGCATTCAATTTAATTTAGTTGGGAAACATGTAGGCTCCTTTGCTTCTTAGGAAGAGCTGTAGCTCAGCATGCAAGATTCTTATCCTGTCATTCACTGAACACAAGAACCAAATTTTGCAAAAAAATGCTCAGTTCTTGTTCAGATACAGCTTTTCAATAGAATGAAGTTAAAGAGTTTGGTTTGACTGAAGACTTCCTGACTAGGTTTCAAATGCAGATATTAGGTATCAAGAAGACATAGCAAAAATAACCTTAAGTTAATTATTTGTTCAGTTTCTCTGAGTCTCCCCTCCATACAGTTATGTGAATTTTCTCACCAGTATTTCTGTCTGCCTCTACTGCCATTTTCTTGGATCTCAATTCAAGGCTTAGTTCAGGCTTCTCTATTCTTCTTGTTCTTGACTTCAGAGCTACACTTTCAAGTAGATTTAATTCTTACAAAATAAAGGACTGTGAGGGGTAAACTAAAAGGAAAGCTTAACAGCCCATTGCTCTCACTAGTATATGAGATAAGTTAATTTAACAAATCAGGTCTCTAATCAAGGCTTTTTTTAAGTCTTATCTGAGAAACTGTCTATTTTCATAGACTTTTTTAAGTTTCAGAGTGCAAGCAAATAATTTCTGAAAGAAAATTTCCTGCAGAGTGACTGTGGGATGATCCCTCTTGTTGGAGTGTGAAGTGCCTCCCTGCAAAAGAGGAGGAACAAGAACGCTTTTGTTGATTATCATGTAAACCTGGGCATCCATATGCTGCTTAAATTCGCTTCTCTTCTTTTGAAGGATCTTTCTTAAATTGTTTCCAGCTGTGCCTGTTCAGGAATGCAAATTTCCTGTTATAGTATCTACATAATCAAACACTTGAGAAGGTAAAATATTCATGTTTAATTATTGTTAATGGAACAAAGAACAACATGGCAGACAGAAAGGCACTACTGAGCTGATTTGGAGCTATAACATAGGCTTGCATACTCAGTCACACTGGAAGATGGACAGTAACTTCATTAAGAGGGAATATCCTGACTAGAGGTTTCCTTATATTGCTTGGATTTTCTACACTGAAATTCTAGAGGGAGTCAGAGTAGGCACAACAGATACATTTCTTCTCAATCATATTACTCTGCAAAGCATTAAATATGAATAAAGGGTCCATGGGACTCCCAGAAAAGAATACTGACGTATTTAAAAATCCTTCTCATATAGGATGAGAAACTTAGGTTCACTTACTGAATATATATAATAATAGTGTTCCATAACGTATACTTTGCTTCTTTCATATCTAACATCCTTTTTATTATTTGTTTTTAATACTCAAATAGTAAGCCTAGACTGTAATGGGAAAAACATTATATTCATGACATAAAAAGTAGATCTTGGAAAGAAATTGTTGTGTAGTTTTATTTCTGCACAAATGCCATGTGGAAAGAAGAATTATTTTCAGTTACAGTGCTAGTACATTTAATGAGTACAATTTTGTACATATCTGTACAAAAAGTGTTTCATCTTCAGTCGCCTGCTTTAACCTGTATTACACATCTCACTTTGCTTCTATACAAGTAGCAATTTATATAGGCTCTAAGACCTGAATTTTTGCATTATTAACTTCAACCCACAGAACTACAACACAGAACAAACATTTAGTATATCTGCAGGATTGTCTTATTAGATATATTTTGGATGGATATTAGTAGGCTGAGTGAAATAGGCTTGTATATAATGGTAAAGCTTTGATTATAGTAGGATAATGCTTCAAAGTACATTGAATCCTTAGGTTCTTCTTAAAGTAAGACCTGAAAGTAAAATGTTAATAAGAGTAATCTGCCTTTGTCAGCCTCATCTCCCATAGTCTGCATAATGAGATGGAGTCTAAATTTGTTAGTTCTGCTTTGTCGCTGCTCTTCAAGGCTTGCTTAAGCTAAAACACCTTTGGAAATATTGTTAAAATGTAAGACACAGATTTTGGTCAAACCAAAGATAGCAAAGAAGAGTGATTTTTATTTTAAATATATATATAAATTATAAATACTTCTAAAAGACATCAAGTGGGGAAATATGTTCACACTGTTCTCAGTGACTCTTACAGTCTCAGTACTTTGTAATATGTGCATTTGAAACTTTCCATCTGCTTTTTAATAGAAAATTACTTATATGAAGTACTGTTGCCTTGAAAGAATCTTGCCTTTATTGAAATGTGTAGTTTGTTGTTGGAAACAATTAACTTGTACCTAAACTGAAATTCAGGTCTCAGTGACAATAAGTTTCTTTCAGCTCAAATGCTGAAACAACTGATTCATCAAACACTCATCTCTGCATTTTCCCAGCCTTCTGGGAAATCCCATCTCTATTTGGGCTGCAGTGTGCTCTGCCATGTGGGCTGGAGCAACCTGGCTGGGCTAAGTCACAGGAAGCTTCTGAGATTCCCCTAAGGCATGAGATTTGCCTATGCAAAGGAGAGACTGCACTCCACAAACTGCAGACCCATGAGAGGAGGAAAAGGCATTAAAAGATTGATACATCACCGAAAATCCAATCACTTGTGAGTCAAAGCATATTAAAATATTTTGTGTTCTGATAAAATTAATCTCTGAACAAAATTTCTCTAGTTATTTTAAAGGTGAGAATTGTGAATGAAAGCTAAATCAAAGTCTTTCAGAAACAATTTTGATGGGAATTTATTGAGAAAACTGTTGTCAACTTTAACAATAAATGCTTTCTATAGTTGCTCTCTTTGGGCATTAAAGATAATACTAGCATATATTAAAACATAAATCATCATGCCTTCGAGAACAAGACCAGATGACGGGCTAGAAAAAAAAAACACAGAGAAAGCTGAATTGTGTCGTGCACACATATATAAAAAGATTACTGTGTACTCAGCCATTCAAGGTTTCACATGCAACCAAAACTGTCTTGAATTCTACTGAGAAGCTAGTTTGCTGTATGGGCAAACATGGGCATACTCTGTATGCTATAAAATAATACAAAAATTGGTGTATTTAATTCTATTGAGGTATTTAACCAAACCAGTTACTGCATTGTTAGTCACAGTTAAAGAACAAAACTTTAAAATGGCTTCGGTATATTTCAGGAATACTTGCTAATATAACCATGCAAACATATGCAATTCATGTGGCTTTTCTAATCTGTATAAAGACTAATAAAGTCACACAAGTTGTGATTGGTAGAATCTAATGTAATGCAAAGGATTTTCCCACTTTATTCCCGACAACCTGCATTTGCAACCTTTCAGTTACTTTATTTTAAAATGGCTTTTCAATTACATTCTAATGCTGTAGGGGAAAGCCTTTTGACAAAGGCATGACATAAACCCATTTATATTGCAGCTCCATCATAGTTCCCATAGCTAAACTAGACTGGGCAGTTCATTAAAAAGAAAAATTAATAGTACAAGGTTGCAGGGAAACAATAACAGATTATGACTGGCCTGTGGCAGCCCACTGAATTCATGTAGTGGAATAAAAATGATTCCCTTGTCTCATAAATGAAGGTTTGTTCCAGGGTTTTATGCAAAGTCTATACTTCTATTCCTTTACAGGAAAAAGCTATACAATTCTTGTCTATAAAAGCAATACTTTGTAATTCCTGCAGAAGATTAATATGTCCTCTTTTGGGATGGAAGGCACATATTTAATCTTTGAATGGGATGGAAAGCACATATTTAATCTTTGAATGCATAATAACAAACATAATATAAAATAGAATAGAATACACTAAATGGCTACATCAAAGCTAAAAACCAACCTTCTCAGGGCTGGGCAGAGACACGGAGGGGCAAAAGTGAGGGCAGAGTCAGAAGTCAATCCCATCTTTTCTTATCTTAGGTAGTAACTGCTCTAGCCCAGTCTAAAATTGCTATGCTGCAGTGTGCTAAAAATGAAGTATTTGTGATTTAATGGCATTTCTTTTAGGTCTATCGCTGCTACCTGTGTAACATCATGCGTGATTTATCTCTTGCTTAAGGTTGTTCTTAAGGGTGTAACCAAATCCTAATGTCCACTTTCTAGATGTTACTGCATATTTTCCTAATTTCCTCAGGGTTTCATGTTTCAAATTTTCTGTATTATTCTGGTATGTGTGGCAAGTACACAGACATATACTTTAATGTTGAAATCTGAGTTTTATTATAGCAATGCTATAAATTCCTGTCTCAGAAGATATTTCAAAGAATATGGACTCTGGGATGCATTAACCATTTCTTTTGGCTGGCAGCCACAACCTTCTGATGAATTCAACGGGATAACAGGAGAGGCCAGAAAAGGGGAAGCCTGCACCAATATATTGTTTGGAATCAAATACAGGACTGACCCTCCAGGGTATTCTCTGGTTCTGTTTTTGAACATGAACTTCTTTTAGAAACAATAGTGTAAAATACTGAAAAGTCATGGTTCTGGGATCTTGTACCTACTGTTACAAGAGAACTTGGGTACTTGGCCTCTCTCTCTTCTTCTCCCCCCAAATAAAGAAACAGAATATGTAACCTCAAAAGTCTGGTCACTCGGAGAGGCCTCCTGGCAAGCTTGGCTTAGTTTCATGCTTTAAGCTATATTTTGTGAACTGAGGCTGCACTGAAGCAGAAATAACCAACCAACCAAAAGACTCACCCTCGACCTCCTAAGCTGTTTTCATATTTCCACTGCGGGCACCATGTATGAGTTGCAGCATGCTGCAGAGAAGAATATTTCTCTTAATTTTTAAAGGCAATGTGTTTGCACAGGCATTTAGCACTCACTAATGAGCTGTTCATTTCAAGATAGGGTACTAACTGCAAACTTCACTGCTATGTTCTTCTGTTTACATGTCCAAAGATAACACTTCTGTTTTCTCTTTCTCTGCCCTGTGTAAGACACAGGAGAGAACAGCTCCATCACAGGGAACAGTCTTTCAGTGAATCACAATGACTCACTCCAAGGAAACCTCAACAAAGACTGTGTTGTGCTGTTTTACAGTAAAGCTAGTGACCCAGTGGTTACTGCTACTTTGCTGCTTACAGGATAAACAGAATAATACAATAGTTGTGTATTCAAGAAACCTCACATCAAATGGAATGACCTTTTTTCTCCTTGTAAATCTGTAGTGAGTTGATTTGCTTAAAAAGTGCTTTCATTTAACAAATATAAAGATCAATTAAACATTTAAGAGGGAAAACTTCCCAAGAAGAATAGAATGACAATGGCATTTTTAATAACTGTCAAAATCAACTCTCCTAAGCAGAGGCTGGTGTTCTGTTGGCCCAGTCATTATCCAGGTTATTTCTGCTCCTGACATACTGTTGCCTCCTTTCAGCACAGGCTCCATTTCTTTTAACACAAGCTCACACATGGTAGACAACATATTCTTTTGTTCGACTGAACTACTTTTCCTGTGAGCAGTTACCAGTGTGTTGCATCCAGGTTGAAACCTGGATGCGTATGCTGAAGTGTAGGTTGCTTGAAGTCTCTATCAGTTTATTGTGCTACAGCTTGTGGAGCTCATTTAGGCCAAAGGAACAAAACTTTCACGTAAAGCCAAGAATGTACTGTTATGTACAGTTAAAAGTGTGTATACGCAAGCTTTCTAGCATCTACCCTTTCTCTGGTGTCACTCTCACCATCAGCTGCGTCTCAGGCAGATGTCTGCAGGTGAGGGTAGGGATGGAGGGTTCTTGGATCCCAGAGCAGTACAGTGATAGTTCCTTCTTCCTCCTCACTCTAGAATGTACCTGCAGTCATTTTTATGTTTGATAACATGCTCCACATCTCCACACCTTTCACTTTCTTTATTGGTCTGTAGTTCCACATTGCATCTGGTTTTACCGGGAGTGGTGTGCTTTTACATATATTGGATATTGTCCTTTGTTCTCTGTGTTATCTCTAAGACTGGTTTTGTGCAGCTTCAAAGGTTGCATTCCCTCCATGGCCAGTAGCAGAGCCCTGGTGAGCAGTTTACAGCCCTGGGGCCTCCACTTTTGTCATGTATCTGGACTTTCAAATCTCCTCATATCATCCCATGTCTGTCCCTAAGCTGCATTTCATTCAGGGGTCATAGATAGTTCATTCTTTTTGGAACAGTGGATTGATGGTGTTATCTAGTCATTACAAATACATACATAAACCAACTGTATTACAACACACAGTCATCTAAAGCCAAGCAAAAAGCCAAAACAAATTAGCTGGTAGTCACCTGGTCCTTAGATAACCTGTTAAAGCTAAATAAGTTAACCAAAACAAAGTCCCAATGAAGCCTGACACATCCTAATGGGTCCTGAGGCCTGTGCTGTCAGCTTCACACACAGCCTTTGGCATGTTGCGAACAATGGTAAACACCGTTTTACTCACTTAAAAGATCTGGAATTTTAACAAGTTTATGTTACACATGGAAAATTGTTTTTTACACTATTTAATTAAACCCCATTATTAAATAGGTATTTATTAAACATCCATATTAGCAATCTGATACTTACATAATCATGTGTCATGTATTGTAGCTGACTTTAGTTATAGCTGTGTTTACAAATAACATAGCATGACATAAGTGCCTGTGTATAACCATCATAATGAGTTCTTCCTGCTTGTAATAATATTTATCATCCTTTCGGTCTGATTCTAAGATGACTTACTGAAGCTCAAGCCAGAAAGAATCCACAAAATTTGCAAAAGGAATAAAAAAAAAAAATCACATTAAGTTTTTTAAGGCAATGTTTACCCTGGCAGCCATTACATTTGAACAAGAAATGTGTCTGTCTGTTCAGAAAGATGTTCCCAGTTCTTGGATGAATCCCCAGATCCAGTTTCTTCAGCTGGTGTCTGTCTGGTGCTTCATTCTCTCTGACCACTGGATTTCCAGGAAGCTATTTTTGATTGTAGGTGAAGTGCAAATTGTACCAAATTATTCCTTTTGCTCACTCTTGTGAGTTTTTCAGTTGAAACCACTGTCTTTTGGTCTTCAAAGTGGCAAGAAAATATAGGGCTATCATTGTAGAAGAGCACTATATCACTGTCCCTGGATGTGATATTGTAAATACACCATAAAGAAATTGAAATACTAATCTATGTGGGTTAGTCTTATGCAACTTGATATTATTTACCAAGGAGATTTACAGGAAAAAGGAAGATGGAAGTGTTAGCATTATATGTCAAAGAAAAACATACCCGCTGGAGTCTTGCATAGGCTTTTAAATGAAAAGCTCGAGATTCTTTGTAATGTGAACAAAACCAGCAAGCATCAGTATTGCATTTAAATTCTGTGACATTTGAGATACCAGACTAGACCAGAGAACAAGGTAGAGGCTTATGTCAGCCTATTCTGATAGTTAAATCAGTGGATGCTACAGTTTGCCTAGCAGGTATATGGCAAATTTCCACAAATAACAGGGGAATCTTTAGCAGAGTTAAAAAAACTTAATCTGAGAAAAAACATAAACAAAACTCATGGTACACTCAACATACTGCAACTTAACAATTTTAGCCTGACTTGTAAGTGAGAGGGAAAGTATAGATGAAACAAAGTTGTGCATTTGGAAATTGCTTGGAACAATGAAAGCCTCATTTCTCTCTATCAAAGATGATAAAATTCACAGAGATGAGAGGTATCTGATAAATTGCCATACACAGAACTTTCTTAATAGAACTATAGTAACCCAGTCTCCAAAGCGTCATGTTCTTGCAAACATGATGTATTTGTGCTCAGATGTAGAATGCTGTTTTATACGGTACACCTGGTTATTAGTCTTGGGCTTTCAGTCACCTTCATCTTGTCTACCAGCTACTTGCTTCTAACATGGTAATTTGGGCTTCTAGTTCACACTAGCTCTCTTGGGCTTCACACATGCGGTCTTTAAAAGCTTTCTATCGACACAACTTCCATTTTCTTTCTCTATGCACTCTCAGGACTGTCAGCAGTTATTTTAGTTTGTTTCTTATTTCAACTGTCAAGCTGACATTTCCTTTACAAAAAGCTAAAAAGGTCCAAAGTTTCTAAGTATTCTATCCTTCTTCCAATAAATGTAACAAGTACCAATGTATTTAGAAAGTTTATGTTTGGTGACAGACTCTCATCTCTCTTTACTCTAATAGTTCCTTTTCCAGAAAAACCATAATTTCTCCAAGAGCAATTTATTTAATTACCATTGTGGGAGACTTCAAAGGAAATTGATTGGTTTGAAATACTGATATCACCCTGGCAACTTTTTAAAAAGAACATTTTGATAGAAAAAATGCTGACTGTAAGAGTATATTTAGTGTGAACAAAATGGCTAATCCTATCCTTTTGACTGAAGCTTTCAGTCTTTTTAATATATATGTATGTGTATATATATACATGTATGTTAATTATTTTTATTATTTTTATTGGCCTCTGCTTTTCTTCTATGAATATAAATTATTTCCCCTGTACTTGCCTCACATAAAGGTCATTCCATCTAAAAATTAGGCTGTTCTTAATCCAGAAGTTCTACCAAGTGTCAGGTTGTTTTCCTCTTTCCTTTTCATGAGCTCATTTTTAAGTAACACTTAACTGGTCTTCATCAGGGAGAAAACTATCTGTTATTGATTGGGAAGCTAAAGCTTTACATGTTCACTCACACTCAAGTACTTTTTTTTACTGTCCTGTTGGTTAAAAAAGACATTGGCAACCTAAAATGCAGAAATCTGGCTGATTTAAGATACAGATAATGCCGCAGGTGCTGATTATTGCAACTCTTAAGGTCAAGACTTGCCCTTGACATCAGAGAAATGGTAGTAAAAGGTAAAATATTTATATCTCCAAAACATATAATGCACTTCCAGAATATATCTAATTATAGCTGATTCATAGCTTCAGCTATGAATAACACTAATCTTATTCAACAAACGCTGTTTTTGCCAGTTTTCCACAACCAGCTTTCTGTGGAATATCAGTTTCTGAAATTAGGACTTTTACGCAAGAGCAGCTATAGGTTCAGGGTGTTTCAATTTTGCCTCTGCTGCATGATATTATGGCAACAAATATTGTTCCAACTGTAGTAAGGCACTGCCTTAAAACTATTGTTGTTAACAGTTTCTATCAGAAGAATAGAAATTAAGTGTTTTGTTGCAATCATCTGTAATTACAGGTCAGAAATACTGCCAATCCGTAATCTCAGGAATGTATTAGCATTGCATATGATCAGTTAAAAATATGTAATGAACAGATTTGACTTAAAGTGAATTATGTGCATGCAAAATATACTGAATCATTTGCCCTTTTTTGCAGATGTATCACTTTCATGAAAAACAAATTTTAATTGTAAGCTGACAAGCCTGTCTTTTTCTGTGCTATTTATATGCTTAGAATCTAATTGCATCACCTTAGCACCTCTTGTTGCATTTTGGTTTTGTATCATAATATTGGGAATTATATGTATTAGCCCTTACAGCCTTGGAACACTGAAAATACAGATAGTTCCTCTGATTTGTGCTCAGAGCAGGTCAGGCTGCACAGGAAACCAAAGGGAAGGTTGTATCTAATGAAGGTGGTATTTTCTTTGTGTTTGTGTGTTTGTTTTTTAAGTTAAATGGAAACATTCTATGGTGACTACTTACAACAAGACATCTCATAAAATATGCAAAAATTGTTTGAATTATAATCTTGTGGTTTAATAGCTTGTAAAGAATAATTTAATTTTGCAGGTTTGGTCCTTTCAACTGTAGCCTCCCAGTAGGTACTTAAACAGTGATGGTCTCCTCTACTAGAGCTATTGATGTTGTACTAGGAATGTGTTTGAATATTCTCATGTTATTATCTTATGCTGTCAAGCCAAAATAGGTCTCTTCACAGACAATCTCTGCCTATTAAAAAATTATTATTGATTCATTTTTTCATTCAAAAAATATCAAAGTGGCTTTTGTGCTCTTTATGGAAGAAATGTGCACTAAACTGAAACAGTTAAGCAAACTATCCAAAAGAACCTTTTATGTGCATGGCTGAAGGATCTGAACTCTTCTCACTATGTCTCCAAGAAAGCTGTGAAATCACGAAGACCAATCAGAAATTTAGCTCTCACCTTTCCTTCTCTATGAAAGATATTTGAAAAAGAGACTCTTAGTAATTCACTAACTTGTCAAGCTTTATAAAGTGTTACAGACAGTCTAATTATGTGAGCCTCTCTAAATGAGGGCCATGATAGTTGCTAGACTTAGACAAACTACTGTCAGGGTGGTTTGCATGTGCTTATAAAGTGGCAATCTTTTATCAGAAACTTTACTGTTTGAGGGAGACCAAATTGAAGGGGACTAGGGGATCAATTAGCCTAGCAGAATTATATTCCAAGTGTAAAAACCTTTTGCAGAGGAACACATGGGTCATATAAAGACCACACAAGATACTCTAATAGTTTGGCATTTCAGCAGCACTGCTGAAACTGCCTCTGGAAATGAAGCTGTAAGTACAAACCACAGATTGAGTTTAGATTTCTGATTGCGTGGAGGCTGTCAGCCCTTCAGCCAGAGATTACAGATCAGAACAGGAATGGATTGCTTGTTGGAATTCTTTCTGGTTTGGTTTGGTAGCTGAATAGGCCTGCTTGTAGTGGTTAGTTTTTGACAGGTTTTCAGTTATCGTCTTTAATCTTGACTTTCTGTCTCGTCTTTAGCATAAAGCTAAAAGATTGTCAGTCACAGCACAAGTGTTATTTAGCCATTCATAAGTATAAATTCCTAGAGAAAAAAAATATTCAGGGTTGGCTTAGCATGTAAGTATGGCATTACTAGGTGGAAGTAAGTTGACTTTAGCTGTCATTTATTTTCTCCTCGGGGTGTCATTTATAGCCATTTACATAATAGCAACTATATTGAAACTAGCAAGGACATAGGGTGAAGCTATATTGGCCTTTAAGTATACAGGAAATGATGAGGATTTCAGTTTGTCTGAGATGCACAAGAGCACAATTACTATTTAAAATAAACTCTACCAAGAGCTTAGTCATTACTTCAAATGACTCTATCAATCACCATGTTCTTTAATAAGACTACCTTTCTTGTGCTAGTTGTTTTCCCGTAGAGTTTATGCTTAAAAACAGACAGCCTCTGTCACATTTATCTTAAGTGGATCTCCCCAGGGCAGCTAGTAAATGTAAAACTCTGTTTACAGCTATTTTTCATTTCCCAAGCCATTTAATATCATTCTCTCAGGCTTATTTCTATGTCATTCACTTCATAATGTGCCAAGTTGTCTTCTTACTTTCTACTGCTTTGTATGAGGTACACCAAATGGCAATTTCATTCTTCTTGAATAAGTACAAATTAAATCAAAGCCTGGTGAAAATACTTTCCTTCCATGATGATTTCAGAGGTAGATACTGAAGGATATATCACATTATATTAGTCAGGAGGTTATTTTTCTTTCTCTTTCATGCATATTTGCAAAGAGACATCATTTTATGCTTTTGTCTATGGTTTCCTAATACTGAGTCTTAAAGCTGCTACAGGAAAATATGGCTACATATCAAAAACTATTCTTCAGAGCAGCTGGGGATTATTGGCTTTAAACATCTCAGTAATGCAATACTGTGCTATAAAACATAATTTAAAAATGTGAAGGATTAAGATTTCCTTTCTTAGAGTTCTAGGGAACTCAGAATAGGATTCTACAAAACTTACTTAGCATTTTTAAGGCAATTTATATTGCTAAAGATGAAATCACCAGTTCTGTAAAGATTTTATTTATGTATTTGGTACATAGAAATCTTGCCATGACCTAGAATCCCTCTGCAGTGGGATAACCCTAGAATCTTGGCTATTTGCACACTATATATAAAGTTATATATATACTTAGCTCTGCAAAACTGCAACCTCGATTATCATCCTTTACAATTGCATCATGTTCCCATGCAAAACAGCAGAGTATGAATTGAGGGAGTGTGATGTGCTCATTATTCAGTGAAACAACTAAGATAATTTTTTCCCAAGTATCTTTAAATAGGAAAAATTTCCTTTTCTGGACTGAATTCTTTTATCTCTTAAGACTAATTATGTTTTGTGAATGACACAAAAGACTTTATATCAATTTGCATTCAGATGAGGGTTATTTGCTGTTTGCTCCAGTGAGACCTGAAATATGCTTCAAAAAGAAGAGAGATTCAGTGTTTCAAAAGGGCTCACAGGGAGTTAGTTGCTGGCGGTCTGGTTTAGACTTACACATTGGGAAAAATGAGATTTACCAGTTACATATACATCATAGAAATCTTTTCCTGGATAAGAGATCAGAGCTCTTACCATTTAAACAAAATGTTTTACATTAGACTACTGCATATTGGCCTTTAATGCTTGATTCCCAGTAGATACATATATACGTGATTAGTCTTATGGGGTTAGTCATATTCATGAAATTGGTTTGGTGGGTATGAAGTCGCTTAGTATTTAATTTTCCTATTTTGTATGTAAAGTGTAAGGGCCATGGTCCCGTCACTTAGAGAGGGAACTCTGCTGTTTTATGAATAGAGCTCTATGTCCCAGTGCTGCTCTGGGAGAAGGGGTTCATTTGAGGAAGCAAAAATCCATCTCCTAATGGGATTATTTCCGGACTGGAAAGACATGTATAAAGCCCTTAAATGCTGGGGTTCTGGTGAAAGTTAAAAAGCTGGTATTTTCTCATCCTCCAGCTCAGCTCGTTCCCATTAAAGCAGACCCTGCAAATGATGATACACCAATGTTACACCTTTCTCAATTCTGTATATCATATAAGTAGCTCTATCAAGGAAAAATCAGGCATACTGCAGTTCCAGTGGAAAAATGCAATAATCCCAGTTCTCATCTTGTCCAGATTTAGGGTGCCTAGAACCTCACAGAAGGTTTGGCATTTTTCAGGAATAATGGGTTTATTTTAAGAACTGGCTTTGCTATATGTCATGCAAACTAGATATGCTGTATAGCAGATCTTGATACATTTCATAACATTATTTCAGGTAAATAAAATGAGATTCCTTGTTTTCCACAAGTATGTAGTACAGTCAGTCTAAGCTAAAAACTATTCAAAGATTCATCTGATAATGCGGAACAGTTTAAAATCAAAAAGTAATGGAGAGAATTAAGTTAAATGTGGAAGGTACTGATTCTCGATATTTTATTGTTTCATAAACAAAAGGGAGCAGCTTATTTGTTTACCTGTATGTATCATTTTCTTGAAATGAGCCAATGAAGAGAACAAAGTTTTGCTTCTCAGGAAAAAATTAAATTAAAACCAAATGTTAGGTTATCAGGCTGCGTGAAACTTACTGGTTAGGGTTGAGTAGATTGCTGCAGCATGAACTAGACTTTTTCAAAAATATTTTCATATTAATTTTATATAATTGTCTTGAAAATACTTGGGCATCAGGTATTTGAATACAGCAATCTAAAGGAGGATAAAAATACATGGCAGACTGAACTCCTGCATTCACACTGCTATGCATACATTCACCAGTGCACACGAGTAATGGAACAGGTGTGCACAGAACTATTCCACACCCCTCAATTCATGTATTTTATTAAAAACTTCCAAAGGGCCTAAATTCATGATCGGTCCTAAAGATTAACCAGTATAGGCTCAGTGGGACTCATCGGATTATTTCATGTGGAAATCTTTTTCCTACCTTCTTTCCCTTTTGCTCATTTTTCATGACCTCGATGACAGTATTCAAGGAAAAGAGAGACTCTTAGCTACCCATTTAAGTTAAACCATGGAGTATGAGCCCTGAGGCTGCTCAAAACCCCCCTATCCCTAAAGCAGAAAAATGCCTGGGTTCTTGTTAGCTTTGCTGCTGACAGGCTCCTGCAGAGCTGGGTGCATTGCCTGGCCACAGCAGGTCCCTGCCTGCCTCCATGGGCAGTGCAGGGCTCAGCCAGCTGTGCCTGCCCCCTCCTTCCTTATGCCCAAAACTCAGGCACTCTTAACTCCAGAGCTAATATGATCCAATATTTATTCTATCATTAAAAAACCCATTCATTTCCTCATCTGATGATAAAATTATTGTAAAATAAATCGTTCATCTTTTCAGCTAATTCTAATTACAGTTAAAATCTGATTTGGACTGGAAGTTTGCTATATTTACTTGATACTTTTGCAAAACATTTCAGAACATAATCACCCATTATTATATTGCTACACTGTGCTCTCAGCTGCTTTCTGCCAAGTGTATTCCTGAGAACAATTGCTATTTTAATCATTGTCCAGAAGTTATGGCCTAGACGAATCAGAAAAATTGTTTAGTCTATTATAATTTGGCATATGGTCATTTAATAGAACACAGGAAGTCAGCATGAATGTTTGGGATAATTTTTGCTATAAATATAATGAAAGAAATTTAAAATTGGCTAGACTTCACTTCCGTGACTGCTCTTGCCATTAAAATAATATTTTCTGGGTCTTTATTTTTATCTATTAGTCATCTATAAACAATCCTACAGATCTGTGTCTGAAGTTTTGTGGAGCAGACTGTCTTTTTAGATTAGCCTGTTAGAGCAGGGATAACCCCCTAACACGACCTCTCCACAGTGCGGAGCTGCACTTTGCAGTCACTCAGTACAGGCATGCAAAGAGAGTGCAAAGAGTTGTGGAGCAGTCAAGACCCTGGCTCTGCTCCATGTTATAGTCTGTGGACATGGTTATATCATTTTTCAGGTTTATGATAGATGTGTTCTTAATTAGTTGCATAGCATATTTCCATTAGAAATATTGTTTTCTAACAGTAGAACAGACTTTTCTTATGTTAAAATTGAAAGTTACTAGCTTTGCATTTCCAGAAGTAAGTAGTAACTACAAGTACAGCACACAAACATATTATCTGTGTGGCCAGAAGTGCCCCAAAGGCATGTTGTTACAATTTAGGGAGCTCTTCTGCATCTATACAAATATTTTTTGTATACACCTCACCACGTGTGTTGTTTTTCAGAGTGTGGACTAGATGTTGTTTTAACATTTCCCAGTCCTGCATATCTCTACTGGTCAACGCACACGGGCAGCATTTGGGAATCTGATTGTGTTCATCTCTCTTTCTGATATGATTTTATCTTGTGTGGTTGTTGGTTAACTCTTACTTTCCCTTTATCCCTGATTATTCAGGACCCAAATTGCCAATTTGTTTGTATGTGGTTAAAACATCTTAATGGAATTCTTCCTTTTGATAAAAAGACCATCTTACTTCAGCCCTGGCATGCACTATGTTTAAGTGGAAAGCAAATTTTTTTACAGGTTTCTTAGTCAAAGTTAGGATTTCAATATTACATGTTGTGCAATTCTAAACAACAGAAAAAAAACAGGATATTGCGATTTGGTCAACTGCCCACTGAGATCTGCTTTGCTGTAGTGAGGAATATAATCTATGTGCAGAAATAATATTGAGGATATCTCTAACAGCATGATTTTTAAAAGAGACTAGAAACATTCACAGCCTCTGATTCTGACAGTTCACTATCTGTGTAGCGTTGCGCTGTGCCTGAATAATAGCGCTGCACACAGAGAATTTACAGACGCTCACCAGAGCAGCAGTCCAGTCAGCTGCAGCAATTGCCGTCCTCAGATCTGAATTCCATGCTTACAGGATTATGAGGGTATTTTTCCGCAAGAGAAAAGGAATTGCTTTATAAATTGTTTAGCTGTTCTTCTGTATTTTCTGCTTGAAGAAGTAGGAAATGGTAGGCTTTCAGTAGCTGAGTTAATGTTAAAATGTTTGAAAGGTTTTAGCAGATTGTTCTGAATAAAAAGAAAGAAAAAAGAGACTTGTTAATACTGTTTTGTTTTTTAATGAAATTTGTTTTAGATTTCACTTAAGAGCATCTTGTGCACCTTGCCTTTTAGGAAGAAAGTAGTTTATAAAAAGCCAGACTGTAGCTGTTTTGAATTTAAGTAATTTCATAATTTTCAGTGGAACCCTGTTGATCTATTCTATTAGCTGTTTTTATGCTGATAGGAGTCAGAGGGCTTACTGCTGTGGCAACCACTATGTAACTGAACAGAGAGTGTGAACTTCAGGAAGGGAGAAGGCGAGAGGGGCACGAGAAGGCCGGGGAGACCTCATTGCCTGCAGCTCTGGCTTTAATTGCAGCCTATCTAGCAGCAGGTCACTTGGTAAAGAGCCAATGTGGTACTACTAGCACAGAGTCCTTTCACATTACAACCCAAAACAGAAGCAATTACCATAAATAGTGTTAGTGATTTATTTATTTTTTTAAGCCCAAGTAGTGGATGAGAGATAAGAGGTTTCTTTCTCCTGAAGACATGTAGCCTTATTGCTTCCTCTCTATACACATATATAGAGAGAAGAACAAAAGTAACAAACAATTTTTGCTTTAAATCCCTATTAGTAAATTAAGCATGGATTAATATTTTGTTTCCAGCACTTCCCACTTGGATAGCTGATAATAAGCGGCCTATGTATCAGCTTGGCTCTTCCATTATTGTTAAGCATCTTTATAAAGTGTTTACTAATTTACATAACTGTATTGAGAAGTTTGGGAATACTGGTCATATTTGTTTACTTATTTTCATTGTTGATATCATCACGTGATGTTGATGAAGAATAATCATCAGTGAGTTTAATTTTCAAACATGCCGAAATTGTATATGATGTAAGCAGTTTACTTACAATTTTTTTTTCACAGCAGCTTTTAAAGTGCACAGCTGTCTGGGCTTACCTTCCTCTGTCATTTCTGTTTGGGGCATGTAGGCCCCAAAGTCCAAGAGCCGAAGCACTCTAACTGCTGCACAGGAGTCACATATCCATATGGGAAGTGTACTTGTGCAGCGTAATTAGCTGTACCGGGCAAGGCACTGAAGGCTCTGGCTCAAAGGACACTCTGTAGCAAACTAGCTCTGTAACAGCAGTATCATTGGTTAACTGAATGCTATTATGAAGCAGACTGAACGGGACTTAATGTGTCGAATTTGGCTACATCAATAAAATTCTGGAGACAAAAGAGGTAACCTCAGAGCCTGCTTGCTGTGGGGTTAAGGTTGCCACAAGGATGTAAATCTGTGGATTTAGTAAACAGGACAGAATAACTCTCTTTACATCTAGGAGATGAGTAGAGAATTTGATGGTTTCTATTTAAAAAGACTTACTATGGTTTAAGAAAGTTAAATGATAGGGAAGCTTGGTAAGTAAATACTGCATACTGTGGGCTTCAATTTTATTTTTTCTTTGCCAAACTGGGGCAAGGGAGGAGTGTCCTTTCCTTTTAGAATTAGCTATTATCATAGAAAGCCACTGTAATAACTGATGTTGAAAGGCTTTTCAAATTCAAGCCACTTCCAAAATAGGTTAAATCTCAGTTTTTAGGTCCTTTAGGTCCTACCTTATTTTTATCCCTCAGAAAAATGGAAATGAATGTGAAATAAGCTTTAAAACCACAGACCTAGTGCACCACATTTCACACACATATATTGTGTCGGAATAAAAGCATTCTTCTGATCAAATTAATAGAGATTGTTTTCTTTTTCATGTCTTCTATGCTGGTGTGAGTCATCTGTAATGTGACAATGTGACATTGCGACAATAGTAAAAAATTAAATGAATGCACCATGTTTTACTTATTAAACATACTTAGGGAAGCCAGATTACATTTGCATCTGTATGTGTGGCTTTCATTTAATTCATTATGCTGGAGCTATTGCGCTGTTGTAAATGAAGTTATTTCAGTTTTCAATAAACATCCTCTTTTTGGGGGGAAATAAAAACAAATATTTCATTCCTTATTTATTAATTATTTACAAACCCTCGTCTGTCAATGTTGGGTGTGTAATTTTATGTAGCTGTGCAAAGAGATGTGGATGGGAGGACATGACTGCTTGAGATTTGAGAAAGGTATCACAAGATGAATGGGTTTGGTACTAGTGAGATGTTTATTTGCTGCTGGAGTTACAGAATGGGATGTAGGTTCAAGCTTTTCCCTATATTCACATTTTCTCTGCTACAAATACTCTGTATAATGTCTCCCTATTTCTCATTCAAAAGCATTCTGTTTTAAAGAAGATGATAGCATACATTTATACATATGCCTGTATAAATGTAACATTGAGTGTTTTATTAGTATCTTGCAGAAGAGTAAAGTAAATTATACTGAAAGCTGAAACAAACATTCAGGTAGGGACCTTGTAAAAATTGGCTATTCTGTAAAGATTGAAGGAGAATATGTTGGAAGCCCCAGGGATAAGCCCGAGTAGCCTTTATGATGGATTGTTAGCTGCTGGAGGTATAGAACTTGGTTCAGGTTTCACTGTATTCTGCAATTTCTGCTTCAAATATTAATTCTGACCTAGTGTTTTAAGAAATATTAGAAAGTAAAAAATCAATATAATTCTGGTAATTTAAATCACAGGGAAAGTAGGAATAAATAGCCGAATCAATTGCTACATTATCAAAAGTAGCTGAATATATTTTTATTGGTTTGTGGCATTTATCGTCACCAGCACAAGGAGAGTAGAATTGGCAATCAATGATGCTTTTCTGCTTTGATGACTTGATCCTCAGAGGGAGGTAGAAGGACTGCTTTAAGGGTCTAAATCCAAAATGTAGATCCTCAGAGTTCTCGTCAGCCACTGCTTCTGCCTAGAAAAATACAGGTAGTTATATTCAGCACGAAAATCTGTTGGTCATGAAAAGGCGCTTCCCAGGCATGTGTAGAAATATTCCATTCCTGGTAAGCAAATATCTTGATATCTATATTATGTCTAAACCTATGTCCTAATGGATTATATCTAAGGCTTATCTCTAAGCTCCGAAGAGGGCTTTGATGTAAATTAGGTATTTCTACAGTTACTTTGCATCTTGTGCTAAATCCATTTGGAAGGATCATGAGAGAATATTACTGTCTTTCAACTTCCAAATAAGTGCCCTAACCAGCAAGTCAAGACACAGCAAGGTGGCAGTTACATGTAACAAAACATCAAATACGCTCATAACTCAGTATTTCATAATTACTACTCATTATTTGTTCTTATTATTCTGGTTTTATTTTCCTTAATAAAAAAAGTATTGCACATGAAAAACATAAAAGACCTGACAATCTTCCCCATTTTACTTTCTTTCAGGAATTAAGCTGGGAAGCTGCAGAGCATTAAAGTGATGTGTTTAATGTGTGGTGGCATCCTATGTGCAGAACATTTTATCTGAAAATTTTCAGTAACCCCAAACTTTCTGACTTCCAAGGTGGAAGGGGTAGATTCTTGGATACTCCTGTGCCTACAAAATAACCAAAAATGAAGGAGGACAATTGTTTACATGCCGCTCTTATCTGCCTGGGCATGCTGTATTACAGCCATGCCATAACTACAGAAAAACTGAACCACACAAGGCCATCACTTCACGGTCACCATGAAAAAGGAAAAGAAGGACAAGTTCTGCATCGTTCAAAAAGAGGCTGGGTGTGGAATCAGTTCTTTGTTATAGAAGAATATACGGGACCAGATCCTGTACTAGTAGGAAGGGTAAGAAAGATTTCTTTTTAATTCAGTTGATTAATATTAAATATTATTAATTTCTGTTGTATTGGCTGCTTCTTTAGCAGCTATTTATTCACCTAGAATTAATTGTTTTATTGTAGCTCAATTAAGGTGCTAAGCAAAATACTGCATAAGTGAATACAAATTTTTCACTGATCTCAGCAGTCTTTGAATGAAGACGTACAGGCTGTTATTTGACACAACAGCAAGAACTACAGCAAGCACTTGAGCAACATTATGTCTCAGGAATATCTGGCGTCATTCTTGGGTCTTTTAAAATAGAAATTAAAAACGTAATTTCTAACCCAGCAGCTCAGTAAAAGTGTACTGCTCAATAGGTATCTCTTCAACCTTTTCATTTTCAAGTTATCAGTAAAATCAGATAAATGAGGGTTATGTATATAGGGAGATATGTATGTACAACACACATGTGTATGTGCACACATCCTGGGCTAATATTTTATGTTGTTACTGTCTAGCAGTAATAGAATATAAATATATAAATGGTATAGTTGCCAGTTTATAAATGGTCAGCAGAGCTGTGTTAACTTAACCCCAGCACAAAACAAGTGAAGAACAAGATTGATGACAGCAAATACCATTCTGGATATTCTGGTTTAAAGATGGTTAGTATTGTGCAATTTGTAGATGTCAGTATCAAATCAATAAATCTGTAATTTGGCTCAGTGTTTCCCTCATTCATTCAAGTGAAGTGTGCTTTGGTTGTGTAAGTAAGAATGTTTAGTAAGCATTTGTTACTTCTTTTATATTAATGACATTGTCATTAAAAACTAGTTGGCAATCACTGATTGGCTTTCGTTGCATCCCATTTGTCACTTAACAGCTCTTTACATGCAACCTAGTAGAATATGATTCATATGAAGTGTACAAAATCTTTGCAAATGACTCTTCCTTCCAACTTCATTTGAATAAAGAACCTGTTATAACTATCTTCTCATGTATTCTTTTCCTTAAATCTTAAAGCTTGGGTCTCAGTAGCACACTACGTGTGGTACCGTGCAAGTCTGTGCAGCCAGCTTCTCTGAACACTGAGCAGATGTGTTCACAGCGTGTGCCCAAGTATGGATTATTGCCTGATGTAAGACAAGATTTTTGAAAACTATGAAATGATAGTAATTTCATGAACTTTTTTGTTTCATAAACACATACATGAAATCTATACCATCTTGTTACGGTATGTCTGTTTCTTGTTTTGTAGCTTCATTCAGATATTGATTCTGGAGATGGAAACATTAAATACATTCTCTCAGGTGAAGGAGCAGGAATCATTTTTGTTATTGATGACAAATCAGGGAACATCCATGCAACAAAGACACTGGACCGGGAGGAGAGAGCTCAGTACACGCTCACGGCACAAGCTGTAGACAGGAACACTAACAGACCTTTGGAACCACCTTCTGAATTCATTGTTAAAGTTCAAGATATAAATGACAACCCACCTGAGTTTCTTCATGAAAACTACCACGCCAATGTGCCAGAGAGATCAAATGTAGGTAAGTACTCATAAATGCACTTCAGTTCCTGGCCATATGGAAGATGTTGCACTGTCAGTATGTCTTGGCTTTATTTAATTCTTATTGTCTAGAATTTTGAGAAGTAAAAATTACTACATGCTCAGCCAGTGACTCAGTCAATTTATCTGATTTCCTGACCAAATCAAACCGTGCGCAGCTACTAACTGTCATGATTGAAATGTTGCTAGATGGTTCCTAGAACAGAACTATTTCCTCCTAGGAAGGAATGTAAAGGTCCCCTGGAATTCATGGAGTGTGAATCCTCTGGGGAAAACATGAAGATCATTCCTTTGGCAGAGCTGTGTGATACAGCTAAAGAGTTTCTGCCATACTATCTATTTCATTTTCATCTCTTGTTTGAGCTTGTATCTATCTTAGACATTTCTGCAGGAATGATTTCTCTGAAACTTACTGAGGAATATGTAAAAAAACCCCTATTGTTTGGCCGTCTAACAACAAAAGCAATATAACCCTTAAACTACTGAGGAAAAAAACCATAATGGTACAGAATGACTGCTGACTTTTATATCTTCGCTGCTTAAAATGTGAATCCACATTACAGCTGGTGAAAAATATTTTTGTATGAGCTTATTTTTGTCATACCTAAATTGCCAAGTATTTTTTTTAATTTACCAAACCTGAAAATAAAAAAGTTAAGAAATAGTTATGCCATATGACTGAAAACATCTCTGCACAGTTCTTACAGACGTGTTTGCTTCTGAATGTATTCCTTCTGTGTTTGCTTTCCATTTTTAGGTACGTCAGTTATTCAGGTAACAGCTTCAGATGCTGATGATCCTACCTATGGGAACAGTGCCAAATTGGTTTACAGTATTCTTGAAGGTCAGCCGTACTTCTCAGTGGAAGCTCAAACAGGTATTATTGAGCAGTTTATTTGAGTGAGACCTCATAACTGGAATACATTAAAATGAAGAACTAAATATATTGACTGAAGCAGTACAGTTGGGTGTATCTACTGATGTGCTTGAGCAAAGCTTCCTTCATTCTTTCTTTGTTCTAGCTAAGCTCTTTTGCAGGTTAGTCCCCTGGAATTTGGTAGAGTTTCTGGGTACACTACACTGAAAAGGTGACACTATTTCTTTTGTGGTATGATATGGTATGATAGAGGTGGCAGTTTCTGTGCTGAACTGTAATTCTCCAGGGTTGCTCTATGTTCAACTGCGTTAAATATTTGGGCTACTTTCCTTGCATAGCATGATGCTCAGTGTAGGAAAAACAGAATCTGCAGCCTTACTGCAAATATTGCCGTAATTTTAATGCAAGCTAAAAAAGCAGTATCCTTTTTTTTTTTTTTTTTTTTTTTGTGATGTGAACCTGTGAAAATCTGTATATGCTATATTTTCTTTGTATTTTTAGGAATTATCAGAACTGCCCTTCCAAATATGGACAGAGAAGCTAAGGAAGAATATCATGTTGTAATACAGGCAAAAGATATGGGAGGACACATGGGAGGCCTCTCAGGGACAACCAAAGTGACAATTACACTTACAGATGTCAATGACAACCCACCAAAGTTCCCACAGAGTAAGTAACAAAATCCTTACTCACATTTACTACTAGTACCCATATTTGTATAGTATCAGACATGTTCAAAACTTCAAAAAGTAGTAATTGATGGATTATCACAGCACACGTGAACAGATAAATATTATTTACACATTTTTGCTAGTAACATATATTGAGCTTTAGTATCTTGATTATTTGCTTTGTGTTGCAGAGAGACATTTTTTAAGGTCAATAGATTACAAAGATTCATAACTCTGCACTTCATTTTTGAAACTACTGGGCCATGTTACATTATAAAATATACCCATGATATGATCAAGGAGACATAGTTTGGACTTCTCTGTTAGCGGAGAAAGAAGCCTCAGTTCTTGAGGGCTCTCTTGTGTGTTAAACCAAATCAGTCAAAAATACTAGGAAATGTACCTGCCCTGCAGCCGTGCTGAGCTAAGCTAGTTTTCTGCCTCACCCATTTTCATAATTATAGTGTGGATGTAAAAAGCACTTCAGAAAAGCAAGTGCTACCACTACTCTGCAGAGATCACAAGAACTTTAAGAAATCATTGCGAGGAAACAGGAGGAGGTTAAAACAAAAAGCCCTGCATGTATTATGTAGGAACAGACTCTTCTGTGTTGAGAGAGTTGTAGCATGCAGAAGTTACATAGCGTGTATGCGGCAGATAGCTCTCCAGTAAGTCTCCAAGTGGTCTCATGTCATGTTTTTCAGTACTCCAAGTTCATAGCTATTTGCAAGCATAGTTATGATAGTCATTCTCAACGAACAAATACACTTTGTCTTTGATGAAGATGGACAAAGGAAAGGATATCTACCTTAGGTTTACAGCTATCTTTCTCGGGCTTGAAGTGTCTTGCTTTTCTCGGCCCTTGATGAAAGTGTTGCACAATCTATTAACAGCTCCTGAATATGCTCTTTCAGGTCTTTGACAGACCTTCAAGTGAGTGAGCATCATTTTTTATTTCATGTGTTGATGCTTCATCCTTTGTTTCTATAAACACTCTCAGTAAATGGTGAATGTCCATAAGGATAAAAGTTAAGACTGGGTACTCCTCAAGACTTACATTTACCAAGGCAATACCAATTAAATTTAATACAATTGCATTTTTAAATTGATGGTTGAAATGTATTGCTGGTGGCCAAATAAAGTACTTTTTTATAACTGTGCTATTTATTTTTCACATATAAAATTAATCAAGGCTGACATTAACAGATTTGGTCTTCACAGTTGGATGGAAATACGTTAATGGACCCACACATCTGTTCTGCTTCTCATCTCTGCATGGGTGGTTTGGTTTTTTTTTCTGGAGTGCAGTGTAGACACCATCCCTGTTTCTCCTCTGAACAACAGTTATGACACTGATAATTTCTGGACATGACCATCTCTCTAACAGATCTTCTTCCAGTGCTGCATCTTCCTGATGCTCATGCCAGCGCTTAAATGACATAGCCAGTCCCTAAATGTAAAAAACTATGTCAGCATTTTCTACCATTCTAATAGGAAACTATTAAATCCTAAAAATGTCAGGTTTTTGTACTTCACAAACATAGCATTTCACTCCAGATCATAACCTGGGACCTCAGCACATGGTATTTTGTTGATTAACTCCATCACATGATGGATTTTTTTCTCCAAATTCAAGGCACTTTACTGAGTGTTTTGGGAGAATATTTAAAATTATCAGAAATGCCTAATAGCAGAATTTGGAATGTTTTATGACTCAAAACAGGGATTTGACCTGTTTATATAAACAGCCAAGTAATTGGTATTTTTATTCTTCTGGTTTTTTGTTGTTGTTGTTCATTACTCAAACTCTTAATGAGTTATGTGCTTAAATTTTGGGTTCTTTGTGGTTGGAGTTAATGACCTATTTCAATGACATGTGCCAATTTTTTTTATGGGTAATGAGCCAAGTCTCTGCCTGGTGCCTGTTTCCTGATGTTCCTAAGGTACTCGTGTAGCAACAAAGAGCAGTTATGGAGGGGGGGAACACATTAGTTTATTTTATTTTCTCATCCTTTTTTATCCCAATTTATTAATGCTGATGAGGTGGCAGAAAATTCTGACATAGATTTGTACATTTAGACTCAAGTTGTGTTACCTGAATTTTGGAGTGGGTTGGGAAAGTCCTGGAATCAGTGCTGCCTAAAGGACAATTGTTGGAGAGAGATCTGTGCAGGAACAGTATTGCTTTCCTCTGGTGTCCCTAAATACACAAGGAAAACCATATATGGCAACACATCTGTGGGATGTTTGGGGATGGTTTTCCTATTGGAGTTTGGTGAAGGGAAGCCATTTTTTGTTTGGTATTGAATCCCACAGAAGTTGGGTAATGATTTCTGTTAAATTTTAATAATCATTGCAACTATACATTCACACTCCAAATTAAAGCCACAGAAAGCAACAGATTTACTTTTTAGCCAGCACAGCAGAGAGGTCTTATCCAATTTGTTGTACATCATTTGTGGCTCCTGGCATTCAGCACAGAAATGCTTCTTGACTCCATAGAGTTGAAGGTGATACCGTAAGTCATACGAAAGAGCATTTTCCTTCTATCTTTGCAGTAACATTTCTGATATAAATGAGAAAATTGATGTCACAACAATTCCTTCATTCTGAATGATTGGTTGTCTTTCTAACCACACCCTGAACACAAATATTGTGCAGAACATCAGTGAGGAGGTCATGCTATATAGATTAGCAATGTGTTTTAAGATTTCACAGATGACTTGCTTCTCAGAGCTCTTTATATCATAACATTCCTTCAGGGGATTTGAAAATTTAAAAAATTACTGTGTTTATTTGGAAGTTACAAGTTAGATATATAAATATACAACTGGAAAGCAGACTGTGTACTTAAGGCAAATGATTTTTTTACTTCCACCAGGTGTGTACCAGATGTCAGTGTCGGAAGCAGCTGTCCCAGGAGAGGAAGTAGGAAGAGTGAAGGCCAAAGATCCAGACATTGGGGAAAATGGCTTAGTAGCTTACAGCATCATTGATGGAGATGGCATGGATATGTTTGAAATTACGACAGATTATGAGACTCAGGAAGGTGTTGTCAAGCTTAAGAAGGTAAGCAATATCTACTAACGTTTAGTATTCGTTGTTGCTGACAGAATATTTGATAATAATGGATTACCACATAAGCTAAAATATCAGTAAATGCAATTTCACTTAATTTGTTTCTAAAGCTGTGATTAACTGTTAATATTCCATTTCCCCATTAGCTGAATTGGAATGGAAGAAAATAACCAAGAAGAGTTACATAAATACTGTACAGTGGATTAATTGCACAAACTAAATGAATTCATAATAAAAAGTCACGGTAAAATACAATGCCATCAGCTTCATTGTTAATGAAGTTTTGCCTAGTGCTGATAAGTAGCAGACATTCACTGTTGCTTTATGTTCGGTCTGAATAGCCTCATGCCCTATAGTTTGAATTCTTCAGCTGTGCATTGTCCACAATATTGTTCTGAAGGAGTCACAGGCTATGGAAAAAGCAGCAAAAATACTGAGGTGATTTCATATAATTCTATCAGTGTGATTTTTAAAAGTGTCATTAAATTAATTTTAAATTACAAATTATAAATCTTATTCATTATTTAAGCATTATTATTTTGCCCTTTATATCTTTATAGCTCTTCATCTCTCTTGGAGATAATCAAAACTCAAAGGAGAAGGCCAGGGCAACTTAACTTCAAAGTTAGCCCTGCCCTCCATGTCAGGGCAATCTCTCAGGAAGAGACCCAGAGGTCTTCTCTGGTCAAAACTTTGCTGTGGTTCAATTACTGTTTTTGTTCTAGAGGTGGGAGTGTATTTTTCATACTTTAAAATGTGAGTGAACTGTCACACCATTCAGTCTATGGTGTTAGCATACCTTGTGAATTGTGGTTGGCACCTGCATGGTCATTTTGAGTCTACCCATACTGCAACAGGGCAGGCATTTCATGTCAATGACAATGCACATATGCTGTGACTTCCATCAGGCTCCCAAAAGGACTTACTTCATGGGGCATTCACCTCCCCTTTGTAACGTGCTGTGAGATCTATGGATGGGAAGAACTGCAGAAATGAAAGCACTGCAAGCTATCTTCATATTTCCCCTACTACTTAAATAATTTAACTTCTCTGTGTCCTATATCATGGTGCACCTAGTAGCAATTCAAGGCACGTCCATATCTCTAAATGAATACCTGCCAGCTTGGGATACACCAAGCCTGGCATTTTGTGAGAACTCCTTTCCTATCCATCACTCTTTTGTGCTACCTAGAAGAATGCATGAAGAAAAGGTTAATTTTCCCAGTAAAGACGGTTTCCTGAATGATACAGCTAGCAAAGAGCAAGACTAGGACTCGGTTGTGGTGTTTTGAGTGCCTTCCTATGCTGCTCCATACATAGAATGTAGCTCCTTCCATTTGAGTCTTTATGTTTTTAAATACACACATTTCAGTCCAAGCTTGTTGACAGATGCTCACGTTTGTTTTATGTCATTGAATACTAGGGGACTGCTTACTGCTTTTACGCTCTAGTTTTTCTAACTGGAATGCATCGTCTTCTTGTTTCTCACAGCTCTTAGATTTTGAAACCAAAAAGTCCTACAGTCTGAAGGTAGAGGCAGCTAATGTACATATTGATCCTAAGTTCATCAGCAACGGGCCATTCAAGGACACGGTAACAGTGAAGATATCAGTGGAAGATGCTGATGAGCCACCTGTGTTTTTAAAGCCAAGTTATATTTTTGAAGTGCAAGAAAATGCAGCATCTGGTACTGTGGTTGGAAAAGTACACGCCAAAGACCCTGATGCTGCAAACAGTGCTATAAGGTATTCTTCGTTAGAGCAGACTGTTTGTTTCTAAGCATTAGCTTTCAGAATTGTTATGCAAGTTGTGCAAGCACAGTAATATTCTAAATTCACCCAGAATATTAATGACTCTAACCATACAGCATTGCTTTTATGTCTTGTTTCATGAGCTACTAGTTTCTCAAAGCCTGCATCACTATGAAAGCTATGTCTAACTAAAATACACTTAAGGACTTCTGTGTTAGACTCTATTCTAAATTACATTTTCTATAAAACGCCCTCGCTGTTATCATGGCATGTTTTTTCTCAAAAGACCAAAATTTACAGAGTAGTTTAGAGATTATGTTGGGTAATGGTTAAGCATTAATTCTTAATGACAAACACATACACAGACCTACTTTCTGCAGTTACAATGGGTAGCCTTCTATTCATCTATTTTTGTTTGTCGTGTTCTCAGTGTAAATTACATTATGAAATTGGTTTGTGGGTATAGGTAACGTTTCAAAGAATTGCAAGGTAAAGATAGAAAAACTACAGCTGTATAAAGCTGTACAGATGTGGACATAATGGATAATATTTATTAATCTGGTGTGATCAATTAACATTCTGAGTAATCCAAATATCACAAGACTCAAAAGATCTTAAATGATTAATATAAAACAGAAGAAAACAAAAATATCTCCACAGATATTTTTATCGTGTTTTATAAGAGAAGTAAATAAAGAATATTTTTGGGCTTTAACATAGAGATTTCAAAGAACAATAATTTTCCCTTACTGCAAATATTCTGATGTAGTATTTTTTCTAAGTGTAGAAACCAACCAGGTGAATCTCCTTTTAAAAGAACACGTATCATCCCTTTAACAATGATATTATTAAGGGTAACAGTAAGTGTACTACTTAAAAATAATGATTTAGAACAAATTTGGTTGCATGAAACAACTAAGTCCTTCTATCTAATCACTGACTTCCAATCTTCTTTAGATATTCAATTGATCGTCACACTGACCTTGAAAGATATTTTATTATTAATGCAGAAGATGGCAATATCAAGACAATAAAAACTTTGGATAGGGAAGAAATTGCTTGGCATAATATCTCTGTCTTTGCAGTTGAAGTCCGTAAGTATTTCACTGAGATATTTTATAATCAATTATATAAATTCTGTTGTCTTCTAATTGTCTTAGTTAGATAAGCTGTTATAAATGCCAATAGAAATATTTCAGCCTATTTAATTTTTACCTCGCTACAGCTGGGATATTGTTTTGAGGAGTTTTCCTGCTTCTTTATCATTTTGGTTTTGCTTACTCACATAGACAAACAACACCAGGAAGCCAAAGTTCCAGTTGCAATTAAGGTGGTTGATGTCAATGACAATGCTCCAAAATTTGCAGCAGCCTATGAAGCGTTTGTCTGTGAGAATGCTCGAAGCAATCAGGTATGCCTGTGCCCACAACCTTTCCCTGTGCATGAATTTCTCTCTAAAAGGCGTAAGCACCGTTTTGCATTGGCAGCTCAAATGAGTGGTAGTAAACAAATGTTTATTTTGAAATTTTGGCCAAAATGCCTAGAGCATGCAGAAAAGCACTTTGCTGTGTTTTGAATTGCTATCAACAGCTATAGATACAGTGCTTTGTGCGTTGAATATGACTGATGTTGACTGAGTATCCACCATCACATGGCCAACAAAGCTGGCTGGGAGCAGCTTTCCCAGTTGTGAGCCTGTTTTGGATATTATAGAAATACTCAGCATCTTATGGGAAGACTCACAGTACAATGCTTGTAGAGTTTACCCTATAAATTTATCCCTGAAGAATCTATGAGTAAGAGGGGTCAGTGTCATACAGAAATATGGCTCTACACATTATTAGGTAGCAGTTTGAAAAGGACATTATGCTAACTTCCTCTGAGCTGCTGAATTTTCTGCAGAATTTTTAGTCTCTTATGTTATCATTAGCACATATTTGATATAAGATGTACATATTCATGTACAATTTTAAATCTCTAATTCTGTGTTGGTTAAATGTAATAGCAAATAAAGATTGCATGTCCTAGTTTTGAGTCTGCTGTGTTTATAATTGCCTATATTTGTTGGTGCATTTGGGAGGTTTCTGCTATTTCAAAATTCTTTGTATTCAAGGTATTTCTCAGAATGCTGTCTGTATGTGATGTACCCAGGGAATGAGCTGATTGTTTACAGAGTACTTTTCTTTTACAGCAATTTATTACCATTAGTGCTGATGACAAGGATGACTCGGCCAATGGACCAAGATTTATCTTCAGTTTACCACCTGAAATTATTCATAATCCAAATTTTACACTGAGAGACAACAGAGGTTTGTGTGAAGATTCCCTCTATTCCCTCTAAGTCCAAAGAAATGACAAAGTAAAACTAATGGCCGACATAATGTCATACAACAGCATTTTCATTAACTTTGACAGTGTCTGTTTTCCAGAGATTTAAGGGATGAAGGCAGAAAAAATATAGCTGAAATTCAAGGCTGTTCTTGGAATAATGTAATGCTCGTTAACTCATTTTCATTTTCTTGAATACATCTTTTAAATTACATATTAATACCCTATGTGAAAAATCCACTGCCATTTTATCTCCCAGGAAGAGGGTAAAAAACATTGACAAAAGCGTTCACTAGATTTAATTGGCAAATCTTGATTTAGAGAAAACTTACTTGCTAAGCTAAAATTAGCTGAGGCAGTATAAATTGTTAGGTTCCTTGTATTTGTTCACCTTGCTCGGCTTGCTAGTTTTGTAAATTATGGATCACAAGAGACATGGACTAGATTCCTTGTGGAATAAAGTCACTGCCACACGAACTTTTTTGTAGGAAATTCAAATGTGGATTTTTGTTGTGAAACATATCCAGATTGGGTGTATCTCAGAATATGAGTCTTCTGATCCCTTTGCCGATTTTCTGTTCATGAATTATCATTGCATTCAGATTGATGTTAAGATGTAAGAAATTCGCAGGCAAAAAATACAGGAGTAGGTGAGCCTGTTCTTGATCATCTAATGTAATAGCATCATTGAACCTAACTTGCCAGAGGTGGAGGAAGCCAGAGGGCAGGGTAAACAAAATAAAGACAAGTTCAGCCATTATACGTATTTATTCTATGTATTTAATGATAAACAATGTTATATTGTTGTTAAACATTCATTTATTTTCCTGTACAAGAAAAAACTGCTTTAGCTTCTAAGAAATTGGTTTTAATTAGCAAGCTTTAATGTTTGAAGGAAACTTGACTGTTTTCTAAAAAGTAGAACTCAGTTGAACTGTTTTAAATAATGAATCCAAATAATTTCTTCTAGATTGCCAGAAGTACAAAAGGCAACATAATCCAGATAGATTATTTCAGTAAAAACTTTTTCCTCTCAAGTGTTACGTTGTGGCATACTTTATAAACATCTGAAGTGAGGGTAATTATCATCAGAGTTCCCAAACAAAATTTCTGTTATCCTTGAAGGATCAAACTCATACTGTTGCTTAGTGCTTGACACTTGTACATACATAAGCAATTCAGAAAGGATCCAGTGGATGGGGATATATTTACTTTCTTTAAAGTAGTAAAACACATTTTTTGAAAAATTGATTGATGTCTTTTTAGAGAGAAGTAAATAAAATGTATTCTTTGCTTGAGACCCCGAGGCCAAGTTTCTCTTTAAAAGGTATTTTATGGTCACCATATCAAACTGAAATGAATTAGATTTTATAACCTAACAGAGGAAGCATAGGTCAGAACTGAGATGCTCTGATACAGCTGCAGGCAAATGGTATTATGGTTCCTGACTCCAGCCCATTCCACTAATCCTTCATTTCCATATGCAGCAAATTATTTTATTTTTATAATGACAAAGTTCACCCAGATAAAAATGCTTTGTACTTGAAATGAAGTCAGTTGAATGTAGTGACTGAACCTGACAATTCTGCAAACGGTTATTTCAATAAGACAATATTTAAGGATTGAATCTTCCTGTATAATTTTGTGTTTGGGAGATAAATAGTGTAGTGAAATCCATCCATTTCCATCCCATCTTTCCCTCGTTCTTGTACAATCCTCAGTGCAGTGATGTTGTTCATTTAACTATTTCGGGCCGGGGTGTTAAGTTGTGGTAGAAAGCAAAGTAAAAACGTTAAAATTGTATGTACTTCCATATGAAAAAAACTTCTCAGAGTACGTTACCGTTCACAAGTCATATATAATTTACATCATCATTTAAAGTTTACATGATCATTTAAACTGTAGTTTGTATACCACACCACCGCTTTCTGATGGAATTGCTAGTTTCAAAGAAAAATGGATTTATTAACTGTGGGGAACAGTTAATGAAAACAACAATGTTTGGGTCTATTACAGAACTTTAAAGTGAATACAGTCCTATAATTATCATTTAATAGAATTTCTTTCTAGCAACTCCTAAAAGTAATCACATATTGCAGTAATCCAAAAAACATAATCACATTCCACATCCTATTAATAGCCTACTGTGTTACTGAGTTTTTTGACTGAAACTGTCTTCCATAGAAAACATGAGATAATGCCTTATCACATGCTGTGATAAAATGATGAATTTTTTTTGTGCTGTTTACTTACATTATACCACATAAATAAACAACACTGTGTTTGTCCAGGCTCTGTTCAATTTTACTCCCATTGAAGTCAGAGCTTCAAAAGAGCAGTAGAGGCTCATGACACTTCACAGCAGAGAGATGAATTTTTAGAAAATGGATTTCCTGCTTTTAACCCTGCTCTGTCCTAAACTGAAATGCCCTTTACTTGGGCTCTCGCTCACCTCGTGCGGAGGCCTGGCACATAGCCAACGTTGCTGAAAGGATCACAACCACCTTGCTTTACCATGCTGCACAAGGACAAGTTACACTGCAATGTCAAATGGGACCTGTAGTAATGTAGAAATGTTCTCAAATACACAACATAGTGCTTTACAAAGACTGAAGTTAAATTTGTGAGTCTGCTAAAATCAGTGACTAAAGTCCACTTTTTTTAATAGAAACATGTCCTCTGGCTCTCAATTCCAGATCTTTTAATCAAGACATTCTGAAACATATGAACCATAAACTTACAGGATTTTGCCATGGATTATCTGCAGCAATCACTGCTGCCTGGTAATGATTTTAGGCAGTTGGACCCCTGAAATTGTTTAGCTTTCTTTCTGAATCAGCACTCATGGTCTGATACAAGTGATAATGTTTACACTGCAGTCAGTTTCTTTAATCTAGAAGCCTCCTAACACAATTTATATGGTACCAAGCCCCCAAAAGCTAAGTTCCATTTGCCTGTATGTAGAGAAAAATTTGAAAACCATCAATAAGATTACCAGAGACAAATACAAAAATCAAAGGTCAGGAAGATCACTATAAAGATCACCATAAAGTAATGCAATTTTAACTTCTAATTGTGAAGATTTCATGGAGAGTATAGGCAATCTTCACTTACAGCACCTTTGGATATTGGATATCCCAGACAATAATAGCTGGAAAAATGAATGTGTGTGTATTTTTCTGCATGGTGTTGAGATGGCTATTTTCTTTCTTCTGTCTTGTGTTAACCCCCATTGTGTTTGTTAAGACTGTCAGTCATGTAGCTCCCATATGTGTTAAGTAACAGTTTTAAGCTGGTATTGACATTTAACTTCTGTTTCTTGGCTTTAAAAATGCCATTATACCTGGATTACAGTTATACTCCAGGAACTTGAAAATAATGAAAAAGCAAGGATGAGAATATTAGCTAGGATTATATATTGTCATTTATCTAGGTAAAAGATTTTTTTTCCTCTTATGGATATTATGTTTCTGCTAAATGTATGAAGTGAAGATAAACAGAAAAAATGTTTTTTAAATGACCCTTTGGGGTTTATATGTGGTAGTCCTTTTTAAACTTATGCCAGTCATCTTGATTGGATTTTTCTTTCTAAGAAATTACATTAAACTAGAAATCACTTCAGGTTAAACCAGATAAATCAACCATTGGATCAAAAATAGCCTGAGTGTAATGTAATCAAGTGCCATTGTATTGGCTAGTCTGTATAATAACTGAATAATTTGTCACTTTTTTAAAAATTTCTAGTTAGGAATACTATTTAAGCTGCCAAAATTCAAGAAAAATATAAGCAATATAATGTAACATCATCAATATAATACGTAGCCAATAGACTAATTATGCTAATATATGATATTGCCTGTGTTTCCTTCCCTCTTCCAGTCTCTAGGCAGTTGTAGCTCAGCCCACTATTAATGTTCATATTTTTTGCCTCGAGAATAATCTGTCTTATTGTGATCTTTCATGTAATAGAGCAGATCTGTGTTCTCATATTGAAGAACTGAATTATTAAATGCATTTTAAAGAACCCTGTGGAATAGTTTTATTCTATATCAATATACAGTAGTTCAAGTATTAGTTGATAGGTTAATAGATATTAAATGTTACATTTCTATTTATACCAAATTGTTATGAGCCCACTAATTTAAAGTCCTAAAATAAGACTCCTATCACACAGACACTGATATCTCTAAGGTCCTTTAAAAAATTGTGCTGCAAAGCCTAGCTGGGCAAAAGTTGTATATAAACATCATTAGACTCTAGTTAGAATGACTCTGAAGAGAGACAAAGGGCACCTCCAGAAACCACAAGTATTTTAAAAATGAGGTTTTTTATCAGCTTCTCTGTCCTTAGCAAATATCACTATCATGTAAAGGAGAAGTTAGCAAGCTGTTTTCTATCCAGACATTATTTTTGTGAGACTTTGGTATCAGAAAGACTACAGTTCTGTCATGCATTAGGTGTGGTGGGCCTGGCAGGAGAGGTGTAGGTATGGGGAGATTAATTAATTTGGCATGTAACAAACAGATCCTATAAAAAAAATCCTAAAAAAATTTAATCCTTTCTGGTGGGATCTGCAGAAGTTACTGGTGGGAGAGTCAGAAAAGTAGGGCCCCAGTGCAAACATCCTTCTCAGGCCATAAACTGACCTGAGTTCACCAAATCTGGGGACAGTTTCAGACCTTGTCTTACATCAGGGGTACTGCCTGCAAGGGTGGTTAACATAAGGCAAGAATTCTTCTCTTTTGGTATAATTTATTCACAAACTTTCATGGAAATAGCAGTGATTAGATCATTAAGAGAGGTTTTATGATTTGCATTATTAAATTCTGGAATTTATGCTGACTCTTAGCAGGAAAATGATTAATCTTCTGCAGTACCCCAAGGCAATAGTAAAATGGGTACCATTGGAGGTGAATAGCCCTCCCTTAATTGATTAAAGAACTATTCTCTTTTTTTCTTTCTTTCTTTCTGTTATACAGTGAAGAATAAAGATCATGGCAAAACAGAAAAGGCTGTGTAAAGTAAATTCTCATCCTAAACTACTTTCTGAAGGTCTGAAAACCGTGGATATGATTGCTTCATTTTATTTTACTTCAGGATGTTTACAATTTTATAAACTTCGGTTCATTCTGGGAACTGAAAAACAAGGAGCACAATAAAGAAATGCTGTTTGTGTTTCCTAGCCTTTGTCCAGAGTGGCTGGGAGCAGGAAGCACAGGCCATCTCATTGCAGTGTTTCATGTCACACACTTCCCTTTCGAATGCTTTTGCCCCAGGAAGTGTGAAGGACTATCCAAAATGACCTTCTGTGCTGAGATGGCAGCTTGGTTTCCATTCTCTGCACTGTGGCAGGCAAGCGCTCAGTGAGAACAGTGGGGAATAGTATTAGAGGAGCACTTTAATTCTTCTGCATACCACAAAATTCAAACATGCCCAGACATACTGTGCACATATGAACAAACTTTCAGAATTTTGGCTTTGGGCGTTTGAGTGAAAAACAGGTTCTGCTAAAATACTGTGTACTTTAGTATTTCTTAGGGAAACACGTCAACACCAAGTCTCAAATCTGCTGATATGCAGCAAATGTTGGCTTTCATTTTGCTGTGACTCACATTAAAACAGGACATTTTGGTACAGATTTCTGCCTTCCATTCCTGTAGGTCACCAAGAACAATAAAGCAGGGAGATTTGGGTTTTTCCTCTCCACTGAGGGCTTTAATTCTGCAAAGAGACTAGAACCAGCTCAAATAGTGATACCAAGGCCCAGTCATTCTGGTAGTTGATGAAGTATTTTGAATTTCCCAGAAAGTTAGTGGGGTACTAAAAGAAGGGGTTCTAACAGACATTTTTTGTGTTTCTTCATCACTCTAAAATAATTATAATTTAGTGTGGTACTGTATGAATGAAACATAATACTGTAATTGCTCTTGGGTGATTAGGAAAGTGCTACTTTGTGCTGGTTTATTGTACAAATAATATTAAGGCATCTAAAAATCCAGAGACGTTGTAACAAGATACACGTTTTTCAATATTTACTGAGAGGATGAGTTTGTGGAAAAAATAATAATGACTATCTGTCTTCTATAAACAGATAACACAGCAAGTGTTCTTGTGAGACGTGAAGGATTTAGTCGCCAAAAGCAAGATTTATACCTTCTTCCCATAGTAATAAGTGACGGTGGACTCCCCCCTATGAGCAGCACCAACACCCTCACCATTCGGGTCTGTGGCTGTGACAGCAATGGCTCCTTGCTCTCCTGCAATGCTGAAGCCTACATCCTCAATGCTGGATTAAGCACTGGAGCTTTAATTGCCATTCTTGCTTGCATTGTGATTTTGTTAGGTAAAAAAGTTTTTTACTTGCTACTCCTCTATGCTTGTTTCCATCAAAAAAAATTAACCTTGCCTTCATCTCCAGACTAGATAAATGAATCTTAATTTTTTAGCTTTTATTTTTATAGGAGGTCCTAATCTGCCTGGCTGAAATGCAATATATGATACCTGCAACAACAAACACCAATGAATTTGTCTAGGTGTGCTCAGAGAATGTCCTTTTGTGGCCTAATAACCAGTTAATCAGGGACACTGTTTAAAGGAGGTCATGACATACAGTTTTAAGTTTTGTGATCTTCCCTGGATGACAAGTTCCTTATTGAGGTCAGCCAGGATTAATGGCCTCTGCCAGCTATTTCCCTCTAACTCCTCTTGTGTTGAAGACAAATGAATGGCTCAGAAGACCTGCTTTTAAGAAAGTGCTGTAAGGCATTTCCTGATTATTCGAAAATGTTTATATAAAATATTTTATTTTGCCCATAGGAGTTTATAGTCTATCTTTTCTATGTATTTCAAAGTTACTTTGTAGGAATCTGAAGTAAGAAGGAACACAACTACAAAGACATGTGTTTTGAGGTGTAGCTTACAAAAAATTCCGTTTTCATGGAAATGAAACATGGAGTTAGGGTTTAGCTTTGGGCATACAGGAGAGAATAAAGATTAATCTTAGGTTTGCTGCAGGTATACCTCTGATTGGGCTGCTCAAAGGCAGTGTTACATGTTCATGCAGCACTGGGAGCCCACAAATGCTTTTCTTGAATTAATCTTGCAGTAATGAGCAATTAGTAAGAGCAATGGTATTCGGCTCAAACAGAAAGCCTCAAATCAGTATGTTCTATTCTGTTCACAAACATCATCGCTTTTACCTAGCTAGTTGTACTGAAAATACAGATGTTAGCAAAAATACGTGGCGAACCACAGTACAAAAGCTGAGGTTTCAGTGAATGCAATGATCTGTTTATAAAGGAGCTACTGTTTGAGAGTGCAGTCTAATTTGCTCTTTCTTTTTTCCTATAGTCATTGTAGTGTTGTTTGTTACACTGAAAAGGCAGAAAAAAGAACCTCTGATTGTTTTTGAAGAAGAAGATGTCCGAGAGAACATCATTACTTACGATGATGAAGGTGGAGGAGAGGAAGATACTGAAGCTTTTGACATAGCTACTTTGCAGAACCCCGATGGCATCAATGGATTTATCCCTCGTAAAGACATAAAACCTGAGTATCAGTATATGCCAAGACCAGGGCTTCGGCCGGCTCCTAATAGTGTTGATGTTGATGATTTCATCAACACAAGAATACAAGAGGCTGATAACGATCCAACTGCTCCTCCTTATGACTCTATTCAGATCTATGGCTATGAAGGAAGAGGCTCAGTGGCTGGTTCACTTAGCTCATTAGAGTCAGCAACAACAGATTCTGATTTGGACTACGACTATCTACAAAATTGGGGACCTCGATTTAAGAAACTTGCAGACTTGTATGGCTCCAAAGACACTTTCGATGATGATTCTTAACAGTAAAGTTTAAGATTTGGCCTTAAGAACTGTGTCCGGTGTTCTGAAGAATCCAGAAGAAATGTAAGCAGGTATTTTTTTAAAAATCAAGAAAAAAATCTCATTTAAACATTTAAGTTTGACAGAGAGGATTCCTTTGATAAAAAAGGACATAAAAGTGGTAAATACTGTGAAGTACCTTTTCCTACAAAAGGCAAATATAGAAGTTGTCTGCCAACTTCACTAAAGGAAAAAACCCACTTAAGAAATACAAAATATTTAAATGAAGGAAAATGCTAAAAGCAAAGCTACAAATAAGGGAAATCTTTTATGTATTGTGAACATCTAAACCTTTTGTCAAAGAAGCTTCCACAAATTAGAAAAGATAACAGTTCTGAGCTGTAATTTCGCCTTAAACTATGGACACTCTATATGGTAGTGCATTTTTAAACTTGAAATATATAATATTCAGCCAGCTTAAACCCATATGATGTATGTACAGTACAATGTACAATTATTATGTCTCTTGAGCATCAAACTTGTTACTGCTGATTCTTGTAAATCTTTTTGCTTATACTTTCATCTTGAACTAATACGTGCCAGATATAAAAACTCTGTCTTGTTGCAGTGGGAGGCGCCCTATTTCTATGTCATTTTTAATGTATCTATTTGTACAATTTTAAAATTCTTATTTTAGTATACATACAAATATCAGTATTCTGACATGTAAGAAATGTTACAGCATCACACTTATATTTTATGAACATTGTACTGTTGCTTTAATATGTGCTTCAATATAAGAAGCAGACTTTGAAATAAACTGATTCTTTTTTAATTCTTGTTCTGGTTATTAAGCATATAAGGAAAAACATAGTGTTTCTAATGTCCCATTTATAGTTCTGACTAATTTACTACAATTGTGACCTTTTAATAGCCTTATTTATTATGTGTTTGTAGTTGGTTTGTTGCCTTGTTAAGTGATTATTTAAAAATCAAGTACATTTTACAAATGTTTTTTAGATTAAAAAATGTAGTGTCTGGTGAACATTTTGTACCCTCTCTATCTACAGCTTGTGGCTGCTCCCAGAACACAGTAATCATCTTCATATAATACTACTGTGTTTTCTGGATTAAATTAAGTGTAATACTTTTCAGTATTTCCCATGTAATATGCATTTATCTTATATCTTAGAAATTCCAGAGGTATCAGAAATGACTTTGTAAGTGGACAGGAGTACTCTGTACTTACAATTTACTCCAGGCTTGTGAATTTCCGTATCTGTGCTAAGCTTCTGCAGGTTCTAGAGACTTAAATCTGACCCAGTTTAGCTATAAGTTCCCTAAAGACTGTTCTACATGACAATTACCTTACTTGAGTAGTAATTAAGATTCTGGCACTTACTTTTCTTTTTTTTCTTTTGATTTTCTTTTTTTTCGTTTACTGCAGTATAATAGCATCGTCTACTGAGAGGAAGACATTTTAATCTGTGATGACAGAAATACAGAGTGTTTTCAGAGTTGTTCTTTGTAATGTATGTTGTTAATCAAAAAATGATCTATAACTTTTTTAATATCAGTTCAGAATGAGCAAGGGATTGGAATATGTTCTGTGCATCAACATTTTCAGCATCTGTGTACAGCTGTACTTATGCTAAATTTAATATAGTTTGCTGGTTAGGGTCAGAGATCAGCAGCTGCAATATGGGAAGAGGCAATAAATAGAAATTATATACATTTTTCTACCATTCATTTTACAGACCCTGTCCTTCATTTGCAGTCAGGTACCAAACTGCTTGATCTGAGAGGAAATCTGATTTATTGGTACATTGCTTTTCCGAAGACCCCATATATGTAGTTAGATTAAAATTTAACTCGTTAAAATTATGAATGATGTTTCAGCTCTATATTCATAACATATTCACTTGTCCCATTATATTCCTATGTTTTATAAGGCAGAGTTTGCTAAATCAGCAGATTTGCTCTACAATGTTTATTGTAATATTTCACTTTATTATAGCTGTATGCATTCTATATAATTCTATAGTTTATTATTAACTTGGTTCAAATTTCTTTGGCTGTTGATTTTTCTCTGTTTATAATCCAAAGAATATTTTGCTAGATTTGCACATTTCTCCATTATAAATTAAATAAACATTAAAAAATGAAATGAGTATCAATTTACAAATTAACAAATTGAAATAAAGTAAAAAAAAAAAAAGGTCATTTATAGGACTCCATCCTCATTGATGCTATCTGGGTTTATTTCACTTTTGAGCAAGTTTTAGAATTAATAACTGCATTTTCTACATTTTTATGTTTAATTTTTAAGAAGGACATTGTCAACTACATTTTTAAATAGTTTTAAATGCTTTGAGTTTTAGTCTATTGTTTGTAGCACTCTCGTAGAAGCTTGGAAATAAATTTTCTTTCCCTTATGGTTTGTCCTTTTTCATTTGATTATTTTTCTCCTTCCCAGTGAATATGCAATTATCATAGCGCTTTATTAAGTTAGTCTTGCTAATCTCAGCCAACACTACCTCTGAAATGCTGGGAATTATACTCATTACGTATCATCTGTACACCCCAAATGAACAGCATGTTTTGGCTCAACAACAGGACATTTATTTGTGTTAAACTTCACAGCAGTGATTGCTGAGTCTCAGGCTTATAATCCGAGAGTGTAAAAACCATCCCAGTGCAGCAGTACTGGGTTAGTCCCCGGCAGGAATCAGAGAAGACTGTGGGCTGGGGTTGTAGTTTGTTGCAGTGCTCCCAAGAATCTGAGCAACCTGGGAAGGGATTTACTTGCACAAGTTACTTTAGCCTAGTCTCTCTTTCTCTTCCTGACGGAGCTCAGGGAAGGACTGAGCCTCACACCCGTGGAAGGCAACTGAAAGATTAATTACAACTTCAGTGGGTTTGAAGACAAACTCTAATTAAAAGGAGGATCACCATGGCTGAGCCCAGTAAGGTAAGGAACTGTAGCAAGTGCAGATGTTGTTTTGGCCTCTTTTTTCCCTCTTGTTAAGTCCTGCATGAGACATCATTTGGTGGGAGGGATACAACAAAACCCCTCCAAATACCCTCAATAACAGCCAGTGTGACATTGCTAGGAGTGATGTTTATTTTATGAGCTGAGCATGTGTATGTGCTCCTGTTGGAAAAATATGCAGCTCCTTGTCTAGCTGCATACCAGCAGAATAACTTGCATCTGAGCAAGGCTGACATGCCCCCCATCTCACATATATCCACAGTGCATTTGTCCACAATTTCTCTCATCACCAGCAAGAAGCAATTAGGTATGCAAGTTCCATGCTGGTTGCTAAGGGAACTCTCAAAACTTACACTGATATGGAAGGGGAGGTTTTGTTTGGGATTTTTTAGATTGCCTCTGTCATGTTCTTGCCATTATGTCAGGCAGTATTTGATACCACGTCGAGGGGTACAAGTTTGCAAGCTTGCCACCTACATGTACGTGATCTGTGTGAGATCATGTCTCAGAAGCTGATACAACCACAGATGACAAAAGCTTTTAAATAATTTGCATGTTTTCTTGGTTCCATATTGTTGACTGACTGACAAAATAAAATGCTGAATTTTACCACGTTGGTGCTGATAAGCTTACAGAAAAAGTGAAGAATAGGAATTTAAATCAGGCTTACAAAGAGGCAAACTTAGCTTTTGGGGACCCAAAAGCCTGTAATTCTTTTATGTCTTCCCTATCCAGCAGAATTCTCAGAACTATGTATTTTTATTGAAAGGCTCAGCAAACAAAAATCTAGGTAGACCCTGTGCAGATTTCCACTTTAGGGACTGATCAAAATACTGAGCTACTGTAACCAAAGATGAACAATCAGCATTAGAATCCCATTCTGTATTCAAAAAACAACAACAAAAGGAGAGAGAAGAAAAAGGAATGGCTTGTGAAAGAGAATGAGTGAGCTTGTCAGGATTACATGCAGCTGTCTGAAGCTTTGCTATTGCTTATACTAATTTGGGCTGAGTCTGACCCAGTTCAGTGCCCAGGCACACTAGTGAACAAATTTTCCATTATTTAACATTGCTAATCTTAGCATTTGATAAGGAATGCTGTTTCAATTCTGTAACTGACCAACCTGGGCTGGCTACAAATATACAAACCACAAGAGAACAATTTTAACAAACTCAGATTTATAGTCATTTGAAAAACATGCTACTTGTAACTCTGTACAGTCCTGAGTTTTGCCTGCTCACCAACTTCAGCTTGGTATTTGTTACATCCTCCCTTAGTAACTGAAAACCTGCTTTCAAAATTAGGTCTTCTGCCTTCTCACAGTGGAGGAAGTGCAGTAGCTGTGCCCTTATGCACAGATAGCAGCTTTGCCATGTATGATGTGGTAACTTCATGTGTGCATACTGTCCAAGACCTCCTGTCTCCTGGACAGAGGTGGTGGGTTGTACGCACCGGGGCAAATTCTTACCCATGAATGGATTTCTGCAGAGTACACGGGGCATTTCAGGTTTCTCCATGGAAGGTAAGAGAACACAGAGGCCCAAAGAGGAGGAGACTTGCTTGGACTGTGTGTGACTCTAAGACCTCTTTCCAGGTCAGAGAAGTGTCCTTTTTCACAAGTATTTCAGACTTTCCATTAAAGCCAATTTGTGCTCTGTAAATAATTAAATATTCACTGCAGCAGGGCAGGGAATTGAACCCGAGATTATCAAAGTCCTTGTGAGTTCTCTAACTGCCAAACTCAAAACCTGATTTTTTTCCTTTTCTTTTCAGTACTTGTTTAGTACATTTGCAGTAGCTTATAACTGCATCAAGAACAGCAATAGCCACAACATCAGCCAGACTGCTGGACAAAGTATTCCATGGCTGGGAGAAAAATCTGCTTTGGAGTGGCAGCTTGGGAGTGACAAATTCATAGCTGGTAGTGATGGGGAATAAAACATCATCTTCTATGCCATACTGCCAGGAGGTGAGATGGAATAGGCATATCTGTCATTTTTTTGCATTTCTGCTTCCTTTTAAGTTTGCAGTATCAGGACCAATACCTAATTACTTATCCATCCAAGTCTAGAGGACTTCTGGTTTATCTTAAGTCCTCTTGGCTAGGGCTGTTTGTTAGACTCCTGATTACAGGGATGCTCTTTTAAAATAAATAAAAATAAAAGCTTAATAGTTTGACCTTTAACAGGTTTAAAACCTAGGAAGAGAAAAAAATGTGCTCTAGTTTTTTTAAAGCTAAACCCTTAAATTTATATGCTAATTTTAAGACGTGTAGCGCTTTTGATGGTTAGGGAAAGAGGCTTAGACTTCGTGGCTGCTTTGGAATGTGGTTACCTATTGGTTTCCTTTTTTTTTTTTTTAAACAAGTGAAAAACATGTTTATTTTAATTGAACAAATCCATATGCTGTTCTCCAGGCCTTTCTGCAAGTGAAGGGTTTATTTAGTTGTTGTTGTCTTCTTTTCCAATCTAAATAATTCCATGAGTCCATGACTCACTACTTTGGCTGCCAAGGCAAATTTCCTCCTGCTCTATCACCAGCAAGCCTTACCAACACATCACTCCTCTCACAGAGCTGCTTTATAAATATGAAGTGCTTCTGTCTTGTTCTTTGTGATACATGGAGCTCTTCAGGGGGCTGGGAGGGGGTGGATTTTTTGTTGCTGTTGTTTTGGAGCTATGATTCTTTCACTTCCACAACTGCAAAACTGACTTTCCATGTTTGCATGCTGTGCTCAGGGCCCTATCTCAGGGTGGTGAAGAGCAATTTTTCAGGGAGTAATAAACTCCCTCATACTTGGCAGGACTTCTTTAGAAAGGCCCACTGTTCCCCTGCTGCCAGAGATGGCCTTCCTTCCAGGAGCCTATTCTCCCTGCTGCAGCCCGAGCTCATATTTTCCTTCTTCTTATTAGCGCACTGAAGAAAGTCATCATTAATCAAATGCAAGCACATTTAGCAAAGTTCAATGTGTATGAAAAATTTATGTCAACCTTTAGGCTCTATGACAGCCCCAAGGCTTCACTTAATAAGTTCTATAATGACTTACTGTTAATGGCCGATTCACATTATCTCTTTGAGGTCTATTGGGCCTTTCAGTAACATTTTCTATTATTGATTATGGCGCTGTTGTACGTTACGCAGCCATATAAGGAAAACTGTTGTTTATGTCCTTTACTTTCCAAAATGGAAAGTTGGATGCATTAAACTATATAAACTCACAGATCATGATTTTCTTCCATGTTAATTAACATGGCTCTAAATAGCGCAATTATGAATGAGAGAGTAGCTATTTGTTTGGGCCTGGCAGAAGCTTTTGGAAATGATGAGACATTTGATATATTTTGTCCATTGTTTTACCAGAAATCTACACTTCAAAAACCGCCATCATCCAACTATCTATCTATCCAACTATCTACCCTTGTAACAGTCTCAGAAGAGGACAAAGACGGAATGGCTGACTGCCCTCAGTTCTGCAGTTTTGGTCGCTAATCATATTTGATCTCAGACATTTAATTTCATTCCAAACTTTATCTGGGGAGGAAGAATTTGAAGGGAAAGGTTTCTGACAACTAAGCATTGCCTGTTGCTGTGGTTTTAGCCAATACTACAGCAAATGCTTTTCACTAAACACAATCTCTCAAGATTATTCAGTACTCATTTTCTGAAACCTACATCCTTTATACACTTACTGTTTAGCACAGTGTTTACTACTGTGAATAAATGGTAGAACTCATAATAGTAAGTATAATGAGGGAATACTACTGTAATCTAAATGCTCCCACACTACTGGAAGCTAATATCTCGCACTATGTTGAAACATCATTAAAAAATGAAACAATATGAACACTTTATGTGCCTACACATACTGCTACTGCACTGCAGACTACTCTGAAGTGCCCAGTGTCATGTAAAATTCTTTTCATGGAGAAAAATTCCTCCAATAACACCTAAGCTTCTCACTAAAAACTGCTAAAATGGCATATTTTTTGTCAGGGCCACCCAAAGAGAACTGATTGTATGTTTCATTCATGTAAGTAACAATATGCAATTGTAGTAAAGGGGGAAAAAAATAGAAGAGGAATATAAATAAAGGCATGGGTCTTTCTTTAAAACACTTTGAAAAAGCAAGAAGAAAACAGCAGGAATTCATTGCATTGAGAGATACTGTAAACCACCAGTGAGGTCAGCACTTACTGTTGAGCCACTATAACATGTAGATCAAAATAGAAGTTTTCTTTCTTGCTGGCCCCTCTTTCCCTTTCCCATCACACTTGCAAAGCTAAATTTGCTCCAAGTGCAGATGCAAGGTCAGAGCCATCTTACTGAACACACAACCACATCAGCACCTAGAACATAGACAGGAGGTCTTTTTTTTAATATATGTGCCTAATGGTACATTGCAAAAGTACCTAATACTGATAGGATCAATCTAATACATAGCATAGCTCATGCATCATCAGCTTCACGTTTCGGATGCTGGACCAGTGGCTTGGTGGTGGAAAAAGTGGACAAGCACATTCAGAAATCTGCTGGCTGCTTTTCAAGGGAGATCACAGTATAAACAAGCTATTTATCTCCAAACTCTTAAAAAAATTAAAAGCTGTAACCCTGATTATTCCAAGGAGACTATGGCTGGTAAACCGCTCTCAGCCATAGTGGATAAGCAGAAACTTCAGCCAAAAAGCTTTGTTATTAACTCTGCTTAAAATAAAAAGGGCATCTGTACTTGACTGTAATAAAAAACTAGTGCAAAATGTCTGCATGTTAATAACTGAAACCACAGTTTTAATGAGCATTGGGAAAAAAAGAAAGACTTGAATTTCTGAATGTTTACCTGCCCTTGGATTATGAGATAAGAGTCCCTGCTTTTTTTAGCATGGAGGTCAGTATAGAGCTGGACTAATAAAAGCACATTAGACTCCACTGCACCTATAACATTTGGAACCTAAACTAACCCTTCTAGTACAGTGTATGAGGCCGCATGCCAGTGATTCGTTGTGGAAATGGTCCCTTTCCCATCGCATGTACAAGCGGTGAGTCAAATTTCAGTAACGGTCAGCTGTTCTGTTTACTTGGCATTATGGAAGTTACTGTAATAATCTGTCTCTGAGAGGACTACATCCTTTCTTTTGACCTCCCTCATGAGCCTCAGGTATTATCATTCTTTGCTACCAATTTGTGTTGGCTGCAGAGTCTAAGGGCAAAATTTATAAGATATTCCTGGGCGTCACAGGCTGGAATGATCACTGGTGAACGAGCAACTCGGGGCTCCCTGTCTGGGGCAGGAGGCACCTGGGCTGTCTTGGGAGCAGTGCAGGTGTGCCAACTGCAGAGCTGCTTCTGCCAAAAGAACAATATGCTGTGACCACACCACCAAAAACCACCAGCCCTCTGACCAGAAAAACACTTTTCAGTTTGGGGAGTCGGTAAACTGATGAAGAGAAGCATTTCTAGGATGGCTGCTTGCATATAGATGCCAGGCAACAGAAAAGGTGCTGAAGCAAATGCACAGGGGAAGGAGGAGAAGCTCATCTTAAATGATCCTAGTCTCCTTGTGCTTGCTTTACTGTTTGTCTGGAAACCTGTTTCAGGGAAGAGTAGGAGAATAAAAGGGTCAGAGAAACTTCTGGCTGGTTGGTACAATGTCATGTAGGGAGCGAAATAGAAGTCTACAAGACAAGCAAGATAATCTGAGCCCTTGTGGAGGTAAAAGGGACTTGGTTCTCAATACTAGCCTCAGCCCCCATTTTAGAGCTATCATCACTTCGGTTGCATTGCCAGTACAGAGACCTGCCACCAAAGCACAGATGGGGAGACAAATCAACGTGGGGAAAAGACTGGCTTCTATGTGTGGTGGTGCAGTAAAGCCTGCCCGGAGCTGAGCCACGTGGCTGCTGCCACTGATCCCCCTTCCAGCCCCCCCCCCCCAACCTGCTCCTCGGATGGGAAGAATAGCAGAGTGGCTTAGAAGTGCCTCCGCGAGTTGAGATAAGGAGAGTTTAATACAGTAACATATGAGAAACAATCAGAACAACAACAGCAAGCAAAACGATGTACAAAACAAACAGTACTGAGCACACAGACAAAGCAGAGCTGTCTCAGCCCCTGAGCATGCCATTCCCCACCGCATGATGCCCCCAGAACCGGCCCAGAGCCCACACTGGGGCATGACGGCAGCATGGTGTGGAGTAGCCTGGCTGCGGCCCCTACTGACTGAATTAACCCTGTCCTGGCCAAACCAGGACACTGTGCTGGAAGAGGGAGCTGCTCTCAGGTCTGGCAGATGGGAAAAATGCCATTCAGGAGGCCCTGCACATCTGTTGAAGGTGTGACATTTTAAAGACTCTAGACCATCATTGACCTCAAATGTAGCCATGCAGCTCTTAAACATCCTTTCTCTCATAACCCCAGTGATCTTTAAGAATCGTTACTGATCTCTAGAAAAACTTTCATCTGTTCTCTGCTGTATTCCTAGCCAACTGTGTCGTGCTTTGGGACCTCCCTGTTGGTTGAGTACATCTCTGCTGTCATAGAAGTAGGGGTGTCAGGTCAGAGCATTGCTACAAACTATGATATATCCTTTAAGTGTTTTGTTCACAAAAGCTTCCATGGTCATATCTGAAAGGAAGTGAAGTAGGGTGTCCAGCAGGTAGAAGGCTGTTCCGCTTAATGGGCCACATTAAGAGTTACTTATCTGCCAAAGAATTTTCATCTCTCTCACTCAGAAACTTCAGAATTAGTCATTGTCTGTCATCTTGAATGCCATCATTATTTAAACATAGAAGACTTCATTGTTTGCATTGTTTTATTAGACCTCATTTCTGACACATGGAATGCCTTCTCTCCTTGAGTTTCTCCAAACAGAGTTCAGAATGCTTCCCTTTTTTTTTAAAACTCTATTCATGCTACTCACAGAAAAGGTTACATATTCTGTTTTCAGGTGTTGTCTTCCCTGAAAGATGGTATTTTCTTTCTTGATCTCTTTTAGATTACATTTAAAATGTGTACTGCTTGCCACCCTGAGTACTCCATTAATATCCTTGCCACAAGCATCCAGAACTCAGAGTATTACTCTCCATCAACAATATTTATGGTATAGGTTTAATTTGTTTCAGTTAAAGATCAGTGTTGTCATGGAGGAGCATAATATCACTCTCACCAGTTTAATGAATAAATAGGGGAAATACTAAATCATGGCTCACTTCTGCAGGTCCTTCAGGTTCACTTGCAGAGGCTATAAAGAGCATAGAGATTGCCTAAGAAATGAGGGCAAAGTTTGTAAAGTTTGAGGTCCATATTAAGCAGAAATAAGGTCAGAGGAATCACTGGCGTTACGCTAAGGAGAAAGGTGGCTACATGCAAATTTACTGCAGAATACTCTCAGCCTGCCAAAGAAAAGAGAAAGGAAAACACAGAGGGTTTTAAGGGCTGCCAGTGCATATTATTCAACTTTCATTAACTCTCCTAAGAACAAGCCAGAGAATTGAATTTGGATTCTTGCTGCAATGCTAAACTGCAGCCCATCTGTCTTCCATCCTCAACAATAGATCGGTCAAAATTTATGCAAAAAAATGTTGTTCTAGGATTTGAAGGTTTAAATCGCAGTTACATCAAACTCTGGTGCATCTCCCCTCCTTCAGAGATGCATTTCAGAAGAGCATTTCGTGTTCAGGCTTCTTACAACTGTGTTTGAACACTGCTTGAAATGATTCAGGAGTTTTGCTTGACAAACGGTTGCTGTGATCCAAGGCCCATATGGCTTGTTTTGGAGTGTGTAAAGGTCATTGCTTCTGTTAATACAACTAGTACAAATACTTCCCCGCCATCTGATGATGTTCCTCCTTATTCAGATTGGCAGCCATTTCACCCCACAATCTGGAATTTCCTTTCAACGTGGGTTGTTGAAGTGGAGATGATAACAGTTTTAAAATCAAAGGTTGAATGCTTCTGTTGAGTTATACTTGGAACCAACCATGTTCTGTACAGTGAGAACATCCATATGGAAAGGACATATGTGTTGGATACAATAATACATAAATAGTGGATAGAATTTTATATAACCCTTATATTCTTATAGCTGTCACATATACTTCTGTAATGAGACAGGTGAAATAGATTACATCTTCATACTTCGACCCTACCTTGAAAGTTTACACAATAAATAGGGAGTTTTAAAGAAGTTTTAAATAGTTGTTTACTATTTTTCAAACTTTGCATTGACATAACACATCCTTGAAAATGCTGTTGAAATGTCCTTGTACAATAACACAATAGACAGCACTGTAACTTAACATTACAAGCTCCATGCTGGACCAACATGCATGAGCATACACAAACACACACAAATTTATAAGTTGTCAAAAGCAAACTATTTAGACTTTTTTTTTTCTGCATTAGTTAAAAAAAAGTTTAGTTTTTTGAGGAAGAGAGTAGGTGAAAAGTTTCAGTGAAAATGTTAGAGCTAAGACTAAAAGAATCCTGACAACTGTTTTTGTTATGAAATTCCAGCATTGCTAAGATTTGGAGCCAGGATGTGGAAACTGGCAGGAGGATAACCATGTCGTCACTGAGTTACACTTAGCTCTCCCTAAGAAAACCCATCCAAATGTAGAAAACATGCAAGCTTCAGGGGGAAAAAGCCCATAAATCTCAGTTTGCAGATGGTCAGTGAAGACCTGTTAGTACTTGGCAGCTAAATTCTCTAAAGAGTCTGGGCAGAAAATTTTCCAATTCTGTCCTTGCCTTCTCCAGGCTCAGCATCAGCCCCCACAGACGAGCTTCAGCATTGAGCTGCTTAGAAGGCTGGTTAAAACAGGATGTGGGAGGGGTCAATATAATGACATTTCTGTTTAATTTAAAGGCAGTTAAACAAGTTTTCTTCTCTTATGTTCATTTTATGAACCTACATTACTCAGTTCCAGAAGTCGGGGAACAATGATGGTACATTTCATGCTCACAGTAAGTTCATTGCAATAATTTTTTCCTCGTGACCACTGTATTACTTTACTTAACTCTCCAGAAATTGTGGGAATATTTGTTTTTCCCACTAGTGACCAAAAGACTAGAACTAGTTTTGCTGGAATATTTTTTTAAACCTTATTCTTCTAATTTTTAATCTCATTTTTCATTTTTCTGTCAGTAAATACAAAGCATTGACATTGCTTTGTGAGAACCTTTCAGGGAGGAGGTCTGGGAAAATATGTTATTCTCTTAACATATGTTCCCTGGAAATTAATCACCCATCAGATGAAGACTCTAATGGTTTGTGGCCATGCAGTTATTACGGTCACATTAAGTAGTAAAATCAAGCTGCATGGTATTCCAATAGCCAACAAGCCTTATAAAAGAAATCCACATGCTTATTCTATGCTTTTTCATATCTCTGATTAAAAATTAGCTGAGTGTTTTAACCAAGCTGTGTGCCAATTGTATATAAAAGAAGTATTTAAAAGACTTCAAAGGTCTGTTGGTGCCTAGTGTAGGCTTCAAAAGAACCCTACATCTGAAGTGGCCTTTTTTTCAAAGCATTTCCTGAGATCCTCCTTGCAAAAGGATCTGTGCTCCAGGAACCTATTTGAACTGTTCCATCTTGTGGAACTAAGCAATTTTTTGTTTTCGTGATTGTTTGTTTGTTTTCTGCCTAAATAATTGAAAACACTGTGAATCAAAGTGGGTGGGAAAAAAAAAAAAATCCCACTATGAATTTCAATGGCTAGAGACAGGCTATTAAAGAATAGATTAACACTGTAGAACGGGAATATTTTAACCAGCATGAGCACTGCAAACTGAAAGCTAGCTTACTGCATGCCAACCAGGAATGAGAGTGTTTCTTCTTACCCGAGAATTGATTCCTTAATCAACAACTTTACAGCCCTATGAAACAGAAAACCTGACTACTTTATAAGCATTTATAAGCCAAGTTACCTAGAAAAGACTTCATTTATTTTTTATAACAACCTTATTATAACCATTATTGACATGGTTAAGCCATTACGCTAGGTTAACGGGGATTGTCACACCCACCAGAAATTAAAGAGCAGATTTCCATAGGTTCCCTCTACAAGCCATCAGGAAAGTTATGGAGGGAGCTGCAAAGAGCCTTCTTGCAGCCTCCTGCTGCCTCCCACACACTCTCAGTGTACCACCTCTGGGGCTCATCTAATCTTCTTCTGCACTCTTTAACTGGTAGAAATTTTTATTTAGTGATTTTAATGGATTTAAATTCTGGCTGATTTAATAAGCTGAAATGATAAACCAATAAGAAAACTAACAAAATAACAAGATTTCCTGGAAGCCAACCAAATTGGATGCAACATTTTACTCACTGTGACGATGACCCTTCATTCTTACCAAGTCTTCTGATCAATGCAGGGAGGTGCTATCTCTTACTGACGCAAAAAATTCCTGTAGCCCTTTGAACAGTGCATGGCTGATTCTGCAAGTCATCCTGTGCATTATCTTTTACGTCTTTCCCTTTAAAAATATTCAGTGATACTGTGAAGCTTATTCTGCCACAAGTAATTTCCAAGTAAAAATGTGTTTCTACTTTTTTTAAAGGACATATAACTCATTGACTCACACTGACACATGAGCATATAACTTCAGATTTCCAACAGATTACTGTATATTTTGGCAGCCTTCAGTTATATGCTATTGAATTACTTCTGTTTTTATAGGACTGACTAATTGTCTTGATAGCCCTTAAACATTGCTCCTATAGCAACTGCTGAATGTTGAGGTGATTCAAGTAACTAGAAGTTACTGAGACTTAACCCATTACTAAAGAAGTAATAACTAGTGCAAGAAAAGAAAAAAAAAAAAAAAGAAAAGAAGGAAGGGAGGGAAGGAGGGCGGGAGATTGGTTCATGCATCACATGAGCCAGAAGTGTGCTCATGCACCCCAGAGGGCTGGGATGCATCAGGAGGAGTGTGGCCAGCAGATCAAGGGAGGTGATTCTCCCCCCCCCCTTACTCTGCTCTTGTGAGACCTCACCTTGAATACTGCATCCAGTTCTGGTGTCCCCACCATGAAAGGGACATAGATTTGTTGGAACGAGTCCAGAGGAGGGCCACAATGATGATCCAGGGGCTGGAGCATCTCTGCTATGAGGATAGGCTGAGAGCACTGGGATTGTTCAGCCTGGAGAAGAGAAAATGCCAGGGGACCTTATAACTGCCTTCCAATACCTGAAGGGAACCTACAGGAAGGCTGGAGAGGGACTTCATAAGAGTGTCCAGCAACAGGACAAGGGGAACCAGCTTTAAATTGAAGGAGATCAGGTTTAGAATAGATCTTAAGAAGAAATTCTTCAGTACGAGGGTGGTGAGACTCTGGAATAGATTGCCCAGAGGGGTCATGGACACCCCTGTCCCTGGAGGTGTTCAAGGCCAGACTGGATGAGGCCTTGAGCAACCTAGTCTAGCTGAAAGGCATCCCTGTCCATGGCAGGGAGGTTGGACTAGATGATCTGTAAGGTCCCTTCCAACCTAAACCATTCTATGATCATTCTTTACTAATTTAACTTCAAAAATATGAGTAACTGTGCACTTGAGGTAGTGCAAATGCAGCCAGGCTGAGCTCATACCCTCAGCCACTGCAACCCAGTAATAGCACTACCAGCCTAAGCCTGGTCTTCACAGGTCTCACATGCTGAAGCATCTGCATGACTTCTGTCTCTGACATCACTGGCACACCACTAGACTCAACATCTCTACAGATATGCCTTCAACTTTCTTTTGCTTGCTTTCTTTCATTCATTCCCTGAGGCTGCAGAGGAATAGAAAGCTAACTCTAAAGGCTCAAAAGACCTCAAAAAAAAAAAAAAAAAGAAAAGAAAAAGAACCTACATTTATTATTTTTCTAAAGCTCGGGGTTTTCAGCTCATCTGTTTAGTAGGCCTGACTCACTGCTTTTCATCCCTTAGGCTGGCAGTTTGGAGAGCAGATTTCATTACAGTAGAACAGGTGTCATTCATAGTCCTAATTTTTTTTTTTTAAAATATCATTTCATAGCATACATCTGTCTTACTGCTACAACACAAACTAGAAGCCCTGAGCACTATTTATCCATTATTCCACATAATTTTTCTTAAGAGCAGGCCTGTTCCCCTGTTCTGGTCAAACTCTAATTAACAGAGCGATAGCATCACTGTAAAATCATGCAACTCCTATTTTAAGTAATGTTTAGTGTGTACTGCTGCCCTTTTCTGTCAAAGTATTACTGCATGTTTTGGCACAAAGCTATCTGCAGTTCTATATCTTCTATCAATTTTACAAAGGTTTTATAAGGCTTAATGAATGGAAAATGCTTTGAAAAGCTGTAGATAAAAGGCAGTTTTGAAGGCAGTCATTAGTAGTAAATACCCTCATCAAAATTTCTCTTGCTAATCCTTTATGCTCTAGCTGTGCAGGCTGTGCTGACAGCACAAAACTACCATTCCTCCAAGGTTATTCTAATGCTAACTTACAGACGACAACTATAAGAGTCACTTATATTTATAACTTTGCTGGCACGAATGTCACCCTCTTACCAACTTTGATCAGTTTAAAACATACCACCTTAACGCTACAGATCAATAGCAAAAGGAAATTCATGGGCTTTCTAATAGTCTCACCATTAAAACTAATACTGTATAACTGGAAATCAACTGCTTCAATTAATGGGAATATATGGCTTCATTTTGTAGGCACAACCTTTACATTTGAAAGTTCAGAGACATATGGGTTTCCACTGGTGTTATAATTACACCATGCCTAAAAGTCATCATTAGTTTAAAATGTGGAGGTACTTCTTTTTATAATGAACAATCTTGTGCTGGTTAAGAGTGCATGAGTCTTTTCTTTTAGCGCCCGTTTCAATGGAACTCATTCATTTAGTTCACTGCTCCTCCAGTGGTTGCCACATACCCCTTGGCGTCAGTGTGGGATTTCCAGGCTGACAGCCCTGCTTGTGACTTGCAGACTTACAATAGTACTCTTTAAAATAGTCTATAATTGCAAGACAATGGTGTATTGTTTTTCACTGGGTCAAGGGTAATGTCCTTCCCAACACAGTTATTAAAACTCTGCACCCCAATAGTCCTCTCCTGCAAGAAGGGAACAGGAACATTCAACACAGGTGGGAGACAAAATGAGGCTAATTTGAACAGCTAAATGACTTAAAAAAAAAAAAAGAAAGTGTGGGTGAGACACTGATGGTAACCTGGGGAGAGAAGCAAGAGAACTATCAGAGAAGCAAGCGGTAAAAAGGCCCTTTGAGTGCCTAACTGCCATTGTTGGTTACCAAAATTTGCCATAGGAAGCTCATTTTTGAAACTCTTCTTTTAGGTGCCCATATAAAATTGTGGTGCCATGAGCATCCTGGCTGGGATGCTGCCCATGTTACCTCCAAATTAAATGGCTGACTGGGTTGTTGTTTTTCTTTTTTTTAATTGAAAACAATGTTGGATTTGTCAGAACAATGTTTTTAAAGTTTGAGGGGGACAGGAATGGGTTAGAAGCTAACTAGAGAATGAAAGCCTTTGATCTGCAATGAACACTTCATTTTGGATTTCAGTATTTTACTAACACCTCTGTGTCATTAAGAGAGAAAGGTTACATAAACTTCCAAATGAAAATTAATGTAAATGGAAACAGGGAGATGTGGTTAAAACCTCTCAAAACTAAATGGTTTGATACTTGTAATGTTTTGTGTTTGGGGTTTTTTTGACCATGAATATTTCAATGAAAGCAATATGAGATTTGAAAGTGCACATCAATGGCAAGTATCTGCATTTTTCACACAGGTCTAGTAATAAACCATCTTTTGGTCGTGCATCTTGATAGCTGGGAGTCTTGTAGATCCTCTAACCATTTTTTTACCACAGACAACCACTTTAACTCAATAAAAAAAACAAACACCAAAACCACAGTGAGTCATGTTTCCAAAGAGGCAGAAGAGAGGCATCAATATTGCTTAAATCACAGCAATGCAGTTGGGTCTATCTCTTTGCCCTCACCATACCACTGAATACTTATGAAAGAGCTGGAGGCCTACTTAAAAGCATCTGAGTGTGAGGTCAGAGGAGATGGAAAAGCTGTTTTTTTTTTATTGAGCCACATACGATATGAAAAACCAGGCAATACCTATCAGCCTTCACTATCTGACTGTCAGTCTCCCTATGGAGAAATTGTCTTTCTCCTATGATGTACTAAATTATTTCTACCAGTCTTTTTTTATGGCAAGTCCTGCCTGACCAACCTGTTGTCTTCTGCAATGGAGTGACTACATCAGTGGAGAAGGGAAGAGCTACAGCAGTCTATCTGGACCTGCCATGGTCCCCTAGAATATCCTTCCCTCTAAACATGAGAGATATGGATTTGATGGGTGGACTGTTCGATGGACAATGAATTGGCTGGATGGTTGCATTCAGAGGGTAGTCGTCAACGGATCAATGTCCAGATAGAGATGTGTGGTGTCCCTCAGGCGGGCATACTGGGACCGGTGCTGTTTAACTCCTTCATCAATGATACAGACAGTGGGATTGAGTGCACCCCCCCAGCAAGTTTGTAGATGACGTCAAGCTGAGTGGTGTAGTTGACACACCAGAGGGACAGGATGCCATCCAGATGGACCTAGGCAAGCTTGCAAAGTGGGCTCATGTGAACCTCATGAGGTTCAACAATGTCAAGTGCAAGGTCCTACACCTGGATCAGGACAAACTTCACTATCAATACAGGCTGGGGGATGATGTGATACNACAGGCTGGGGGATGATGTGATAGAGAGCAGCCCTGCAGAAAAGGACTTGGGGGTGCTGGTGGACAAAAAGCTGGACATGATCCAACAACGTGCACTTTCAGCTCAGAAGTCCAGTCACATCCTGGGCTGCATCAAAAGAAGCATGGCCAGCGCATCAAGAGAGGTGATTCTGCCCCCTACTCTGCTCTGGTGAGACCCCCATCTGGAGTACTACATCTGGCTCTGGAACCCTCAACATAAGGCCATGGAACTAATGGAGGAGCTCCAGAGGAAGGTCACAAAAATGATCAAAGGGCTGGAGCACCTCTCCTACAAAGACAGGCTGAGAGAGTTGGGGGTTGTGCAGCCTGGAGAAGAGAAGGCTCTAAACAGACCATATAGCAGCCTTCCAGTACCTGAAGAGGGCCTACAAGAAATCTGGGGAGGAGCTGTTTACAAGGCCATTTAGCAATAAGACAAGGGGCAATGCTTTTAAACTAGAGAAGGGTAGATTTAGGTTAGACATTAGGAAGAATTTCTTTACTATGAGGTGGTGGAGGCCCCTTCCCTGGAGACATTCAAGGCCAGGCTTGATGGGGCTCTAAGCAACCTGATCTCATAAGAGATATCCCTGTGGACTACAGTGGGGGGTGGACTAGATGACGTTTGAAGGTCCCTTCCAAACCACTGCATTCTATGATTCTATGATATCTTCTCTCTCTTCATCAGGCAACTACCATGTGGTCAACAAAGCACTTGAACTAATATTTCCCTGTAGTACAAACAAGAACTACTAGCATGATACTGCTTGTGAAGGCCAAGGCTTGGATATAGCCTGAAATTTGAACAGCCAGATGGAAAGATGCACAAGGGCCATGCCAGGATTTTTGCTGACATTATCTGTATTTCAAGCTGTGCATGGTGCTCTTCCTAAGTGAGCTTGAAGTTACTCAGTCATTGGTTCTTTTCCATCCTCTTTGCCGCTAACTATTTTAGTCCATTTGGCTATTATTCAGCTTTATTTTCTATGTGTCATAGAGAGGATTAAAGCAACCAGCCTGAAGGACGAAAACGTTCCTAGAGTGAGCCATGGCAGGTAGGAAAACGCTGTGCTGTAGGAGACCGTTGCGCAGTCAGGCACAACCCGTAGCACAGACTTAATATAGGATCCCAAAGGATCTTGTCTGAGCTTATCCTGCAAGAAGCTATAGGAGGGGAACTGCTCATGACTCATTATTACTGTGTGAAATATTTACGTGTGCAGTCTGTGTACCTCTGGTTAACACCGTCTGTAAGAAGTCCCCCTAGCTATTTGAGCCACATGAATACTCCTCTATTTTCCAGAGATTCCTTTTCAATTAAGAAATGCTGAAGTTTGCTTTGATGGTACAGATCTCTAACTACTTATAAGCCTCACCCAGCTCCCTCACTGCTAGCTCAGGAGTGTTTCCCCAGCCCACACATACTTCCCTCCCGAGAGTGCTTGTGTTAACCCAGTCCGCTCAGTCTTCCAGCACACTAACCTACATTTCCCCGACGCTCTCCAACCCACACCGCGCGCTGCACCTCTAGTGCTCCCAGCCTCCCACACACGTCCCTGCTCACATGGCTGCTTTAGTAGGGAGCTGTAAATGCTGTAACACCAGAAGAGCAGAATAGATATCCACTTTTACCAGATTTCACCTGGCATGGTCAAGTAAAATCCCTGAGGACAGTCATTAGGCAATGTTAATTATGGCAGTCAGCCTACCCAGTCTGACCCAATTATAAATAATTAGCTTATCCCTTTATTTCCAAACCTCTCTCCCTAGTGAGACTGTACTTTTAAGATTTTTAAACTAGCAAAACTCCTCTCACAGATTTGCATTTCAGTTGTAGCAACCTTGATGTTAAAGCCCCAAATTCATAGGAAAGGCATGGTCAGCATCTCACAGACCTAGGGAGAAGAAGGCCCCATTCAAAATTTAAGGAATTACAAGCGTTATATTGTAATCTATTTCATTGGTGTAGGGCAGGGGTCCTCAAACTACGGCCTGCGGGCTGGATACAGCATTCTTTTTCCTGTTTTTTTGTGCACTAGTACAAATAAAATATGTGCAGTGTGCATAGGAATTCGTTCATTTTTTTCCAAACTACAGTCCGGCCCCCGACAGTGTCTGAGGGACAGTGAACCGGCCCCCTGTTTAAAAAGTTTGAGGACCCCTGGTGTAGGGTATCTAGTGGGATTTAAAAAAAAACAGTTATAAGCAACAGATTTCCATCAGATGCCCATTTGCCTAAAAAAAACCCCAACTTCTTAAATGTCTTTTTAAAAATCTTGTGCTTTTGAATTATAGCCATGTCTCTCAGAGCCATTGTAGCAAAGAAAGTAAGCATGGCCCAAACTATGATTGGTTGCAGTTATGCCCAGTTATGCCATGTCGTGAATAAGCCCTTTGCTTACATCACTCTGGTCATTCTGTCTGGTTACAGCAATGACAATGGCATTAAATAAATAATTTTATTTTAGTGAAAGAACACTTTTTTTTTTTTTTTTTTTTTTTTTTTTTTTTTTTTCAGCTTCAAGCAGCAAAGATTTGGCTCTGTAAAATGACTTTTACTAATCCTCAACTGCTTTTGAAAGACCAGCTCCATATGAAACTATATTGTTTTCCAAGTTTATGTTTTGTTGCTCTCCTATTTCATTTCAAAAATGAGCGCTGCACATGTGGGTTGTGTGTGATGAGCAATGCACATGATGTAAATGAAAGATCATAGAATCATAGAATGTTAGGGGTTGGAAGGGACCTCTGGAGATCATCAAGTCCAACCCCCCTCCCCCTGTCCTTTTAGCCTCAAAACTGTCCCTCCAAATGACTCTTCTGATAAAAGCTCTTTGAGGGGATTTCTAGATCCTTGTTCTTGGCCCAAGTAAACACTTTTTCTTGAGTGAGTTCCTGTAGGTGATTTTTCACTTATGTACATACCTCCATGCTAAGCAGTATATACCTGGCATTTTGTTTTTTCACCTGCAGCGCTCACTTCAAGGCCATCAGTTAATACAGTTTACTGTGTAACAGAGCACCCATGGGATTAGGAGCTTCTAATAACTGTTTTTAGGCTTCGCCCACCCATATCTGGGAGATGCTGTAGATGTTTGGCCTTTTCAGACTCCATGCGAAGCACAAGTTTATATTGTCATGCACTGATGGACCTTTCCTCTTACCTTTCCCACTGAAAAGGACACAGTTAAACCCAGTCAGTGACATCACACTACAATAATTTTGAATTAATTCCCATTCCAAGGATTCATGCTCCTGGCTCATTTGTGCTAATGCAAAGTACTCCCAAATGCATCAAAATTTCCTACATTGAATACTAAGTCAAAGATCATTAAAGCCACATTATTTTATCCCTCCAATGATTCCCAGGTTCTCTGGCTCAAACCCTGTTTAGAGAAGTCTTCAAGGCTGTCTTGTGCCTTTATTTGCAAACAACATTTGCAAAGTTTAAAGCCACCTTTATTCCTATGCACAGCTTTTAGTAATAGATCTATAAATAACAAAGCTCTACGCTTGGTCAGAAATGCACCGTGTGATGGCATTTTACTTAAGAAAAAAATATTCCAGTGATTTGAAGTGGAAACTGATTACAAGACAACTGCTTGGTTTGTACTAAGGACAGTCTGTGGAAAAGATATAGGTAACCTAAAATACAATTTTCCATTTTTGTGTTAAGCATATGATTTTGGGCACTTCCAAAGGTGCAGCACTGGGATAAATGGATGACTGCACGTTAGAAATTCCTGCATTCCATTTTATTGTATATGGAAGAAATACTAGCAATGTTCTTGGGTCATGGAAATTGCCTTGCTACAATATATGTTTTGTGCCAGTTATCACAAATAACACACATTTGCAAGCCAAACGACTCTAACCAATCTATCTGAATTTTCCTTGCATCGCTATAATGTGAGCATTATTTTAACTAAGGACTGTACTGTCAGGGGTATTGGTGAGACTCCTTCCACGATGGAGAAATGCACTTGATTTAGCATGGGAAATTATGATATAAAAGAATAAGTAAACAAAACGTTCATGGCAAAAGCCCTCTGTTATGGATGATAAAGTAAACCATACTTAAAAAAAAAAAAAAAAAAGAGTTGACATACTTTAAGCTTCATTTCTCTATGGGTTCTTATTCCTGTTTTATCCTAACCCTTTAACATCATCTGTCTTGTCTCTTGTTTTTGCTTGAGTACTACAAAATGAGCCTTCAGTCTATTGCTCCCCTTTGCAGACCATTATCCTGCCCCAGAGGAAGAAGCGTATCTCACGTTTCTTGCAGGAATTCCTCTGTGCTGCTAACCTTTGCCTTGCTTATATAAAGCAGTGCTTTCTGGAAAACTCCAGCTGTCTCTTATCTCTCTGATCCAGGCAGAGGTGTCAGAGTGTCCCAGGGAGCCATTAATCAATGCTCCCCCCCCCTGCCTTCAGCTCCTTAGAAGCTCTCTGTGAACCTGGAGTGCTTTTGGAGGTCTAGAGCAAACAGCACAAGAAGCTTTTACCACCAATATCTTTCATAAATCATCTAACCTGATTGATGATAATACTGAGTATTAAATATTTATGGTTAGGAACATGGGAAAGTTTTGAAATCCATTTTAAATTTATACAACAGGAGTTATGTCAATATTTGCAAGATGCTTTATATAGGGCGTTGGAAAAGGAGGTCTGCCCTTCTGTAAATGCTGTCTTCATTCTTTTGTTATATTACTTAATATAAAGCACATGTTCATGAAGTTTAAAAAAAAAAGGAAGAGAAAAACCACAAAAAAGTGAAACAGAAGAAAGAGGTTGTCTCAGGCGCTTTGTCTGTTTAACCATTAGGAACAAAGAAACACGCTTTCGTGGTTCATGTTGCTGAATTACCACTTAAGGCAGAGGCTATATATACATCACAATAATGAATAATTTACTATGACCATATCATCTAGGGCTATGATCTCACTCTCTCCTCCTCTTTCCACAAGAAATGTAAGTACCCACATGTCTGATAGCTTGTAGCTGGAAGACCCATAGATACAGAGGGAGAAGAAATGGAGAAGCTTCTACTAGCAAATCAATCCTTCTCTCTTCCATCAAAATGCATCCTCTGCTCCCACAAATGTGGAAATACTGGAGGAAGCTTTAACCTCACACCTTTTAAAAAGTCCCACAAACTCTTCATAGCAGATACTGCCTTCCATTCTAAACAGGCCAGATGATACTACTATTGTTATTCATTCTCTTTACCTTAACGATATTAAAACAGTAACGTTAAGGTATGTTTCATTACCCCGGAATAGTAGTGACATTTCTCTAATCTAAAATGTGAAGTCCTACATACCCTAGATATGAAACCTGACAGCATAATCTTTTATTCCTATTCTAAGCAACAATTTGCATGAGTGAGCATTCTCAGGATTAGTTGCATAGTTCAAAAACGTCCAGGGCTTGTTTAGGATTAACAGACTGAAGAAACAAGACATTTTTAAATTAAACTGCTGGGGTTTAAGAAATGTTTCCTTAATGGGTCACCACAATATTTTTTTCCTGACTGAATGGATTTTTCTAAACCACATTGTACTGAGAAAGTTTTTTCAAGTCAGCTAAAAATACAAAGTATTTGGCTACATGATCTACATAAACTAAACAAAGAAACACTATTGAATATAAAAATTGTATTCTGTGCAGGCCAGCCTAATGTCTATGCCCTACATAAATGTTCTGGGTAGCTGTTCAGAAAGGCTGATTTCACCTAGAATTATTAATTTAGATAAGAAATACCGAGTGTATTAATTAATTTCTTCCACAGGTGTCATTCATTTTCTTGCCCACTCCTTTCTTGAACCGTCATTGAACTTCAAAAGGTGAACCAAGGAAACAAAACACCAGCATCTGAACCGAAGTCTGATGACATCCTGTGGCTTTCTGGGATCTCTGAAAACAAGATGTATAACGAAGCCATAAACTAAGGCACTCCCAGTTTAGTGTGTCATTACTAGTCTGCTAGTCTCCCTTCTGTTTTAGTTCAAATTGTATTTCCCCCTACAACATTTGATCTTCTTACAAAATAAATTTGAACAGGCTTTCTGCATAACCAAGAAATAATTTTACAGTCCTGAGTGAGTTCTCCAATGTCCCTGCACTGCCTGCTGGGTCTCATTCCCGGTCAATGTGGAGCTCTTCTTTTCCAGCATTCCAGACATTATTTTGGCAGAAGGCTTCCAGCACCCACTTATCTACAGAGAAAGATCTGGCCATCTGGCATCAACAACAGCTCGTTGTGAGATCACTATCTTTTAAGCAATGGCAAATGGTAGGATCATCTTAGATTGTGACAAGTAAAGCAAAGCATTATCTGTGTTTTTCTTGACTTTGGTGAGCTCATTTTTTAACTTCAACATTCCACCAGGGAAGTCTGTTTTTAATACAGATAGATAGACAGCAAGATAAACTTAACAGTGTTTTAACAAGGAGAGAAGCCCCAGTTTTATCTTCATAGAAAATGAATATGGAACACAGGTTCCATATTTAGTTTTTTAGCAAAGCACTTAAAACTGGAATTTGAGTAAACATCATGTCTGTTTTATGGGCCTGGGTCTTGGGTGAGTAGAGAGTGCTGAGCCACTACCACCCTGGAAGCCAAATGCTGGGAGATGGACAACAATCTTTGTGCCTGGCTGAGAATCCCTCAGAACAAGAAAGGAACTGATTTTCAAAGCCAGTAAGACCAGAGTGAAAAGGAAACAAGAGGGACTGCAGGACTTTGGCTGGCTTAGGAATACTGAATTCCACAGAGATGTGCATAAGACCACATATCATCAGGTGATAAGGTCAGAACAAAAAAACTTGGGCTCCTACATCCTATTATTCTAGCTCTCCACATAAGTTCTATTATAATATTCATTCAGGTTGCATATATCTATAATGCTTCTGCCTATCAAGTCATGTTGGTATCTGTGTTGAAGTCTATAGACCATTTTTTCCACTGTAAATATACAGTCTGTTTCTTCTACTTAACTAAAAATCCAAGAGGAAAAGGACAGTAACACTGTGGCTGTAAAGTTTGCTATGACTTAATGCTAACTTTGTTGAGTTTGTAGAGCTGCTCTAAAAATCACAGTTTGTTTGCATATACTGTAACATTATTTGGATTTCTGTTGATCGGAGAGAAGTGCTTAAGCAATCCTCAATAGATGAACAAAGCTGATAAACATTTCCCACAAATTACATTCCCTCAGCATTTCCCTTTCTTTTAATTGCACTATTTCTTTTTATTGCACTGATATTTTCCATTAGTTTTTAAATGGAGCAGATGTTTTTCCATCAGTCTGAGATTCTTTCTACCAAAATATTAACTTGTCTTTTCAGTCTTGTATACAATGCTTATGGCTGATAAAACTTTATGAAATAGCTATTCCTTCCTCATGGCGCCAATGTTCTTCCAGCTTGATGCTATGTTTCATTCCCAGAAAAATCTGTCTCTGTAACATTCCAAAGTAATTTGATAGTTAAAGAAAGTATAAGCTGCTTTTCTTTTTAAAAAAAAAGTATTATTTTTGTGCTTTAGACTTTAAATGATATAAATCAGCATAGCTCAACTGATTTCAAGAACTAGATGTTAACACTTGCTAAGGCTTTACCTTCTTCAGGTTTTTCTTGAAAATGCTTTCATTGTAAGCAACAGGAGATGACTATTCATGATATGGACATCTAAAACTGGTTAAGAGCATCTTACACAAAGTCTTTTCATGGACAAACATCAGCGATTCATCTCACCAATATTTCTTTTTACCTCCCCAAAATCCAACCCGAAACCAAACCTCAGATTTTTCTGTTACTGTTCTGTTCTCTGTTTACTGAGGGGAACTGTACTAGGCATATCCTTCATCAACTATTGACAGCCAAAAAAAAAAAAATCTGATAAACTAATCCATGGTAAATTATTCTTTCGCTTGAGTCAGAGTCAAGCCTTAAATTTGCAATAGACAAGTAGAAACTGTAGTGTACTTCACACTCAGATTCATTTCAAATTGAGCATGCATTCTCTTTTCAAAGCATTTCTTTCAAAAGGACCATTCTGAATCTACTACTAGTTGCTTTGAGGACCTATTCTTCCTTCAAAATTCACAAGTGATTTTAAAATTAAATATTTAAAACAGACCATTTAAAAACCATGTATCTTAAAAACAAAAGAAAGACTAATAGAATAAAGCAAGACTAGATCCAAAAGAAATTATCAGTGTTCTCTATGAAAGATAATGAGGAGATGATTTTGTAAATGTTCGCAGCATTCCCACAAATCACTGTTACTGATGGCTTAAATTCTGGATAGAGACACTTAAAACTTCAGAGGTTTGAAGTACTTGATTTTCTTTCTTGAGTCTTTAACATTCCTATTACATGCCTCTACATTATGTTAATCAGAACTGCTTTTACACATTATAATTTTCAATTACGCTTCCATTTTCTAAATGCACAAATTGTTATTATATAATGTAAAGCTCGAAAGGTGTGTGAAAATGCTGGATCAGAAAATTGTGTCATAATTAATTGTTTTATGAAACACCTTTTTCATTATAGATACTAAGTATCTAAATACTTGAGGTGAACAGTAGGTCAGGTCATGAAAAAATGCTGAAAACAGTCTTTTAAAAAGTCAATGCATTCTAATAAGTGCTGATGAGAATATGAGAGTATTCCAAGCCGCTATTCACAGTTTGTAAAAACAGAGAGATAAAATTCCTATGTTTTATCTGATGCTGCCAATGATTCATTAGCTATATGAAGAAGAAACATCAAAGGCAGAGCCTGGAAGAGGCACAGCAGTTTACTTAAGATTTTTAATGTTCTAAGTATATTATCAACAGGAACAAAGATGAGCAGTATTTCTGATTTCCTAGAAACATGAACTTAATTTCTTCCAAATGCCTAAAGTCTTCTGTAGCAGGTCTTTTGTGGACTGCTTTTCCTGTAGTCTTCATTTTATCGACGTTCTTTGATTTTTAGGTATTACACTTAAGCCTTTGACAGCTCTTCCAAGTTAACTATTTTATACACTCAGAGAAAAGTAAAAGGAGTATAATTTTAAATATTTCTCTACATTAAATACACACACACAAACATACGTTGGTTTTGAATGAAAGGCTTATCACAAAGGTTCTTTGTGATAGTTAAGTTATTAGGGCAAAAGTTATCAATGTGAACTCAACAGAGTTGTTCACAAAAAGAATGTTTGTCTAGTCAGAAGATTCTAATAATTTAACTAGAATATCTTCAGCTCACATCAATAAATCTTGATGGAGAATCAGGCCTGTAAGAGCACCTTGTGGTTTAAATTGAGAGGGAAGGAAACAAAGGAGGAACTTGGCAAGGAAAGCAGAAAAGTTGTGTTTAACAGCCAATCTGGATGGATCATCAGCCAAGATAATCTTCTTAGTATTCAAATGTTATAAAGCAGCCAGATGTTTGGGCAGAAAAGAAGTTAAAAACTCTAGATGCAGACAGATTTACAGGGATTTTTTTTCCTCCTAGTACTATAAGGACTTAACAATGCGTATAGTTAATATTCTCTTGCATTCTCAGTTGTAAAACCTTGGTCTGAATTGTATTATTTCAGGAGGGGAATGGAGTGTAAGCATTACCAAAGACGGGATTTCTACAAAAAAGAGCATCCACATAATCGATTATATTGCCAAAATCATATCTGTATTAGCAGCAATCTCTAAGCATATCAGGGATATTCAGCCCCAGTAAAGCTCAGCACAGGAATGACAAGTGATTGATTTGATTTCCTAAGATGATAAGCTGATTCATTCCTTAAATTTTGGAGATAATTATTAGACAAACACTTTTGATCCCTGTAATGTGAGGATGCATGCAATGAAATCTCAACCTTGGCAGAAGAGCTGAGGTATTTTTCCTTGATCCCTCCACCTTAAAAATCTCTTCTTTAGACATCCAGAGCCAAAGGATTTGCTGGACTCCAGTACTTGTGTTCTTCATATAAACTTCTGTAACAAATCTCTTGAGCTGAAAAGCTGTCCCAAATACTTTTAAGACTGCACATTAATACTTTCCACACTCGCATTTCTTTCAAGATGAGTGTCTCAAAATGAATAGAGCCTTGGAATTATGTGAGCAGTTCTATTTAAGAAAGAAGATTTGAAAAGAGTCTCGAACAGAAAGTATTTTAATTCCAAATTTCACCTAGGCATGCTACACATGATATAGATAGATATTCTTTATTGTAGTTATATTATTGTTACATTTATCTTTGTTTTCTTTTGCCAATATTATGTTACTATATTGATTTAAATCAATACTATATCTTGTTGATTAGTCTGTGCACCTAGATAAATCAATAAACCTCTCATTTGCAAAACTTAATAAGATGGTGGGAAGAATTAATGTTAGCTGAGGTCTTTTGATGAATCAGTTTTTATCATTACGCAGTGCCATAAAGATCTCCATCTTTGAGCAAACAATCTAGATTCCACATCAGGTGAGACTTTCTACCAACTATAATTATATGTAGGCCAACCAGTTTTATGTATATAGGACAACCAAAAAGAAGGTTGGCAGTAGACACTTAATTTGAAGGGTATTATTTTTAGTCCCACTAAGGACTAGTGGCATGAAAACAATTAGGATCTTTTGTCAAGTTAATTAAATTTTACTAAGTGTAGTAATCTCAGTGGGTTTAGTACACCAGAGGAAATGCTAATTAAAACTCAAATTCTTCCTGGTATAATAAGGAGCTCTAACTCTAGTAGTAAATGAATGTTTTGCATACTGATAGATATTCAAACACTGATTTTTAACTAGATGAGATTGAACCCTTAAATGATTCAGATCTGCTGAAGGCTCACTTGAGAACACCAATAAGTACATTACATCTTGGAGAAATAGATCTAAGGAACATTGCACAATCTGGAAAACGCCTTTTTCTTAACAGAAACAGTGTCAACTTTGCAGCAAGGTCCAAACATAAAGCAATTCAAATGCAAACGAAATTTAAATATGTTAAAATATGGGGCAAAAGAAAGAAAATACTTCTACCAGCTATCCTTTCCTTATTACTTTTTCTGGTGACTTGCTAAGTAACAGAGATTTAATGACATTTGTTGATCTGTGCACTGACTGTGCATATTGTCTTGCTCATGCCATTTGCTTTTCAATGCTTATCCAATCATTATTTACTTTTTTTTAATACCATCTTCTTCATCATTATCTTCTTGAAAGAAGACATTTCCAATAGCCTAAAGGTTAAAAAGATGTAACATTACACAATAGCTAAGCTTTTGTCTTAGCTTTATGCTTCTTTTTAACCTTCTAATTTACTAAGCAAATTTAGACATACAAAAGGCATTCCTTCAAAATGACAGTCATCAACCTGGACCAACCTAGAAAATCCTGTGTTTTGAAATTTTATCCTCATTCAAAAGGGTAAGCAAACTGCATTATAGTCTTTCCACCTCCCATAGAGAATTATATTTAACAACTCTTTACACTCTTACCAAGGTTAGGCTGTATATCAGCATGCACATCAGTGAGACAGCATGGACATCCCTGAAACAGGAAGTAGGGCTGGTGTGAAGGGTCCTCCCTTCTAAAAGTGTGTGCGTGCTCATCTTTGCCACGATACAACCAGTATCACATTACATATCTGCTCTGTTGGACTCCAAGTACTGTGGATATTGATGAAAATCTCTCTGTCAGATGGCTGACTGCTTAAATTCATCTGATATTCTTAGCTTATAGTCACTTAGGCAATTAATGGTCATCTTGCAACCATTCAAAGAAAGGGGCAAACCTAGGACAGAGGGGTCTGTAAATTACAAGTGATCTGCCTGAACAGGACACAGAGCTGCTCGCTAGGAAAAAGAGCAGCTGTGAGAAAGAGCATGCATATTGCTCTGCCCTCCCCACCATGACCTATGGACTGATGCTGCTGCTTTCAGACCTTGTGTCTCTTATCCTTATGCCCCTGGGACAGGGGAATAAAGGTTGGTTGTTTCTCAGTGAGGAAACACTGCACATCCCAGTCCTGGATTACCTGTGAGATTGTCAGATAAAAAATTAGTCAGTTTTGGAGGGGANAAAAAAAAAAAAGAGAGAGAGCTTGCAGTATGTGTTGTTTTTCTGCTTGATGTTAAAACAGAATGGTTTCCATACCCTGGAAATACCCACAGCACACTCAAAAATGGAAGAGACAGAAAGAAGCTGAGATTACCTTTGTAGCTCAGCAGTCACTCTTAAGGTCCTTCTGTTAAACCATTACTATGTCAAGTGCATAAGACAGAGAGTGACCTTTAGATCTCTCTACTTTTTCCTTGTTTGCCTAATACTGCATCTTAGTCAGAGGTGGGTAAGGAGGAGATAAACGAAAAATATACCATGACCCTCATGACACTTTGGTTTCTGTAGTCTTCACTAGTGAGGAGGGTAACATGTACTGAGAGTGTCGTTAAAATGATTTCCCTCTCCTGCAATAATATCAGGGAAAATAGCAGTTAAAATCAATTCTTACTGACTTAAAAGCAGAAATAGGTATGCTGGGTATAGTACTGGGCACTGCAGAAATGTGAATAGAGTTGTTGTAATTTCCAGCTGTGCAGTCCCTTTGGATCAGACATCAATACACATCTGGGAGCAGGAATTCCATTTGCATAGTCTTTATTCCTCAAAAATAATGTCTAAAAGCACACCTTCTGAAATTTGTGCCCTCATTCCTTTCACAGCTGTCCAGACCGAACTGCTGATTTTGCAGTAGTGTTTTCTCTACCTATGGATTTGACAGACACATCAATCACCTTTGACTCACAGAAGATAATTTTTTATGTACAGAAGAACTACAACACATCCCCCTTGAAATTTCCTTAACAAAGTGTTTTCATTGGAATTCACTCAAGAAATATGCAGAGCTCAAAAGCAGCCTGCAGAGAACTTTTTCTGGAACCATTCTCCAACATCAGACAGATTAAACAGTACAGGGAGAGCACTTGCTGCAACAAACTCACTTTTGTCTGTTCCCAGGTGCTTCCAGCCAACAGAAAACAACAGAGTCCATTGTAGCCACTGAAAAACAACCAACGCTTTAGTCTCTCTATTAGTGTGCTATTCAGCATAAGCTAACATGGACAAATTCACAACTTCTAAAGATCCTTGGGCCTTGAAAGTTCAAGGCAACTTTCCTTCAGAAATTAAAATACCTTTTAAATCTTTTTGGCAGACTAGCGGTGGATTATCAAATGCAATACATATAACAGCGTGTATATCCATCTTCTAGTCTGACATGTGAAGTTTAAAATATTGATAACAGACTTGTAAACATACTCTGTGTCTTGCAAAACCTGCTTATTTTTTGAGGTTTTCCAATGGCTCTGTTACTGAGTCTTTTCTTCTCAGAAGCTGGAAGATGCCAACGTATATTTTTGCAATATTAAGGTTAGGTTTATCTGTGATGTACTATCAGTAAGGCAAGAAAAGGTTTTTCTTAAACTGGAATTCTTCTATTCCTGACACACAGTACACAGTCTTTGCTTCACAGCCAATAACTCCTGTCCATACTCTGAAATAATAATTAAATGAATAAAAGAGGTACACTTGCTACTGAACTTCATTTTAAAATGCAAAACCAAACAGCAAACCTGAAGTATTAAATTAATCAAAGGTAAACCACTGTGCAAATAATGAATTAAAAAATACGTCACCTTGTACATTTTAGAAACCTATCTACCGGGAGCACCATACATATCCATCTCAAAATAGATACATTATCCAAACAGAGAGAGAGAGAGAGATAATTCTTTTTCCTGCATGACAAGCTATGGCAGGACACCCTTTTAATTCCTAACACAAGGTTACATCCCATCTCTGACAAGGAATAACACCGAAGCTTAATGTTCATTTATAGGGAATGGTTTAGTCTTGGTTCTACTTCAATATGGTTATGTATTTTATGAATAGGGATGGTATTATTTGTGTGGCTAGCGTTAAACAAAAAATCAACTGTTTTGCCTATCTGACATATCAGGCATGCTGTATGTGTCACAGTTGTGCTGCTTTAGCAACCTTGAATGCAGCCCAGTCAATTATTGTGACGCTGTAAAAATGTGCTGTGGAAGAACAGAAAACTTTTTCTTCCTGTACCCTTAGCCTGTACTTAACCCCTGAGAAAACACGGAAGATCATAATGATCTGAACAAAGAGTACATTCATTTACATCACAGATATGCTATACACTGAGGCAGCCATGACTCAGCCTTCAGCTGAGTTCAAAAGAGACCAAAAGGAACATGTCATTAAGACAGCTCATCACAGTTTACACAGTTAGTGGTTTCCAATACACTTTAATTTTCAGGCAAGTAATATAGATTATATGTATAATTTATAGTACATATTGGTTGGCCACTGTCTACACTTGTTTCACTTTATATTTTCTGAGAGGTAGAGTCTTGTCTCTTTCTTAGAATTGTCACTGAAGAGTGTTTATATGCTGAATGTCATCTAAATTTCTCTGTTACTTCCAAGGTATCTGCAGTACTATACTATTCTTAATGTTAAGTATTCTTTTCAGATTCCAAGTTCAACTTTATGCCCTTCAGATCTCTCCTCCCCCATTTTTAATTTTCCAATTCATTATAAGATTATTTTAAACATTTGTGATGCCTGTGCTGTTTCTCAGATAAACGTAGACCAAGAAGAAGGTCTGTCCTTCAGCTGCTAAAAATGAAGCCGTTGAGAAAAGAGAGTAACCCTGATGACTCAATCTTTTAAGATAGGATACATCCTGCTGTCTTACCATTTGATCATGAACAAGACTTTCATTTTTCCTGACAGGTACAGAAAAGTATTTTTGTGTGTGCAGCTGGCAATTATGTAATTTTCAAACTGGAGATTCCATATTTCCCTAGTATTCTTTAAAGATATCTATGTCGCATGCTCAAATTCACAAAGCTCACATTAAGGTCTAATTATTCCACATTATTTAAGTAACCACCAATTCAGTGAAGAAATCAAGCAACAGGTGTCTTGGTATAACTGCATGACAATTCCTTTTTTTTTTTTTTATTAAACTCTCCCTACCTGGATAGAAATCAAGAGCTCATTTTCTTATAAAAGTGATTCATAATAGCAGTAAGATGAAAAGAACTGTGCTGATGACTGATAGTCTTAATATATTAAATGTTTGCAAGGGTACTGAGCTGTCTAATGTACTTAGTTATCAGACGATAACTACTGCATTTAAGTACTTTAATTTACCTTGGACTACATTTCATGTGTCATTCTAGCTCAATGATACCGCTGCTTTTACAAAAAGAAATTTCAATAATAAATCAACGTGAGCACATCTATAAATTCAACAGAACAGAGAGATTACAGAACCTTGATATCAGTTCAATTTTCCAGTCCTATTCAACTAAATGCTGTCTACCAGGAACTGGGGAAGGTATATAGAACGGTTTTGTTAACAATCTGTGTTTATGTATTTAAATAGTATAGTTTTTCTGAAGCTATGGTCCAACAGTGGAATCTAGCCAGTAATCATCTGTTAAAACTATTCAAGAGTTTGAGAACAGCAATCATTTATCTGAGTGAAGATTGCAAAATGCATTTTTATACTTCTTCGGGCTCCTAATGGCGTGGAAATTGAAATTTTCATTTTTGCTCCAGCAAACGTATATAATATCATTAATGATTGCTTTCATTGCCTTGTTACATCTGCTTCTACCAGTGCTCAACTAATAGCTTCTGGCCAAGAATCAGCAATTCCAGCTCAAAGTAGATTTACTAAGATGTTTTCACCATTAGACTCACGTGGAAGGCATATTTCAGCTCCATTTATGAACTATTAAAAAATGAAACCACAATATATTGTGGTAGCATCTGCTAAAGTCTTAGCAAGACAGTGGAAATATGAAAATATTTGCATGATAACACCAAGAAAAGCTTCACTTCTGAGAGGATACTTGCATGGATAGAAATTGCCAGCTGTAAATGAACTGTATGCTACAGAAATGTGATTCCCCAGCTAATAAAATCAGTTATAACATCTCAAAGCACACAGAAATCACCAAATCTGAAGTCTGTTAAAGAAATACTCTTTGAAAACAAAAATTAAAAAGATTTTAAAATTAGCAAGGACAATTATGTTCTTAAAGTCTAAAATACGCACATCCTCTTTTTATATATATACAGATAAAACGTTTTTCTATATTTACCTGCTAGTTGTACAAGTAATTTCTCAGCCAAGTAATCATGCTATTAGGTAGCTGAGGCATTTTGAAAAGCTAACTAAATATGTATTTTTAGTGATTTGACTTTATTACAATGTTGCATGCATAAGAAGGAGGAAACCTAGTTGTTGTCTCGATGAAAACAGATCTCTGATCTATGCTAGCACTGATAGCAATGTAGATATCTGGCACCCTGGGCCAAAAATGGAAAGCTCTGCCTCTGTGGCTAGGTTTTTATATGCAACTAACACATTTCTGCAGGAGCTAAAACTCAGCTTTACCATACGTCATAAACTCTGTTCTTATAATTCCTACATCTGTGGTATCTCATCTATTTTTGTAAAGACTTAACTGAGTGCATTTAAAGGTCAAGGAATTTTCACCTCTAAGTGAGATATGGATTCTTATGTGGTAAATGGGAAAAATAGCCTAATGAGAAAAAAAACGTGGCTGAGTGATCGAAAATAAAAACCTCATTCTCTTCTGAATTAGATTAATTGATGAGATTATATTTGTAAAGGTAAATACTGAGGCTAGGACCTGTTCTTTAATCTCCTAGAAGAATGTGATGAGTGGGTGTTAATTACCATTCTACATGCTCTCTTCTGCTTGTAAGAGCTTGATAAGTAGAATGTTAACATTTGTTTCCCACTTACATTTTATTGTCTGCCCAGTTTCTGTATTATTCATTCTGCTGCGTTATTTTTGAACAGCTATACTCTTAGAAAAGAGAAATCTGAATGCATTTTTCTTGTTGCTGGATGGCAGGTTAGATCAAGGCCAATATTTATTTCAACATCATTTTATCTTAAGTAATGAAATATAGCTGTAGTGATAAATCTCTTTTTCATGTAAATATTTCAACTTTCAGAATTAAAATGCCTCCTTTAGTTCATATCTAGTGTCAATTTTTGTCATAAACAAAATCAGACTGAATTAGAGAGTATACAGATAACACACTCTCTAAACAAGGAACAAACCTCAGCTTTATAACTTGGACCTGTTGCTAATTATCAGTGAAGAAATAGGAAAAAACTGTTTCCCCAAGACAGTGGTACTTCACCAACATAAGAATGAAGTGCACACATGCATGCACATGCAGAATTATTGACTCTTCTTAGAATTTTTCAAATGTGGATAAAATATTTAATTACAAAGTTCACTACTTGTTCCAGCATACTTTTACCATCTTCTAACTAACTCCATTTCCAAACATTTATACTTTGTGAAATGCAAGGACAAAATAACATAATATAATCAAATGCAATATAGACTTACCGTCTAGCTCATTTACTGATATACGCAATTATTTTACGTTATAAACTCCTTGATTTCTATATTGCCTAGGAAGAACAAAGCAAGTCAGGATTCATAGCGAGAATTAGTTTAACTCAGGGATCGAGTAATTTCAACAGAAAAACTTGAAAGTGGAAAGTATTATGGACAATATACATTAAGGATTTCAATAGTAGATTTTTAAAGGTAAATAGACACCTAATGATATGTGCTTGAAGTTTTTGATTCATCCACTCTGACTTAAACAAAAATGAAGCATTTAAATGAGCATCAAATGTATAGGATTTCATTCACAGAACAATTTGTGCATCACCAAAGCAAAATAGGATCTAGTCACATATAAAGTGTAGCTGCTAGTAAGGAAGGACTCCCTAACAGGAATATTCTGCTCCTCCCTGCTCATCTCCTCCTGCAATCCCCTCCTACATCCACCCTAGGGTGAGTAAGTTCATGTTTGTTGATATAAAGAAAAATTAACTTGCTCACCGCAAAGCCGAAAATAAAGAAAATGTTGGGGTTTCGTAGCTGTACCGAGTGCTAGATACAGTGCAAAGGAGAAGGGGAGGAACATAGAGCTGAGATTAAATAAACCGTCTCCTTTCAGCTTGAAATTGTATCCTACTTTCCAATTCAGGGCACTCACAAGTGCAAGTGTGGCCCTTTAAACCCCTTTGCATGGTGCCCAGCCTGGCTGTGCTCAGCATTGCAGGCAGGATGACAGCGCACAGGGTGCTGCAGCACAGCATCAGCTGGGCTAGCTCGAATTGCTCTGGGAGTGTAGCTGCTGTATCACAGGGCCAAACATCTGCAGTCATCCCACAGTGAGCAGCTCAAGCAGAGGGTTAGCTCCAATTCAGCTTCCATCCATATTTCTTTTAGGATATGAACTACTCCATTCACACATCTTCCAGGGTTTCTATGGTACAGAGCCTTGGGCAGTGGATGTATGAACTGATTTTTTTGACTGTATCATTCCCACAGTGCTTGTAATCGATGGCGGATGCCTTATGGCAGCTCCCATTTTTAGGAAGAACTCAGAGTGGCCCTTCTGAAAAGGGCTGGAGTGGAGTCAAAAATGAATAATAACCTGTGTAGCCTCAGAGTACTGCTGGAGCCACTAAGTATTAACAAACAGAATTAACATTTACAGGTTAAAGATCTGTTTGGTTGGTGGTTATTTTTCAGCATTAAATGTAATTTGCAGCTGGCTGATTTATGGGCATGGAGTCATTTAAGATATTAAACAGTACCTAGTAGCTGCTTCATAGCTGCTGAGCAGCTTCAAGTCTTCCATTCTGCTCCCTGTGTCATCCCTCTTAAATAAAGTGACCATTAATAAACTACTCTGCACAGAACAAGAAAGGACTCAGTACTGCAGCCTCATTTCAGAGGTAATAGAATTAATAATGAACAAATGACATTGGAATAGTTTTAGGCTATTATTTTTAGTAATGTATGTGCCTTGCTATAGCTCTGTAAGTGGTAAGCCCAGCTCAAGAAAAACATTCCACGGTTATTCACATCACAGTCTATTTTGTGATACTTTCCTGTAAAGAGATCCAGACAAAAGCTTCCAAAGGACTATGTGCCAAGGTCAGAGTCAGTTATTACTTAAGAAAATATTGTTGAAATCGATGAGAACTGATGTAGGAGTGGGAGGAGGAACTGGGCACTAGTCTCTCAGGGTTTCACTCCACATCCATCTTTAAAAGTAAGATACAACTCACACTGACTCTTAGCTCTTTATGTATTGCTTGAGTCGGAAGAGAGGGGTGGGAAGAGAGAGGGGCAGGGGGAGAGAGATAGATGCTTATATCAGGCTTTCTTATAAAGCTAAAATTTTGGCAGACAGTATAGAAAACTTAGAAATTACCAAATATTTCAAGGGAACTTGGGGTAAGTTCTGAGTGAACTTTAAAGCACCTCCTGGGATCTGCATAAGGATTTATGGTAGCTATTTGAAACCAAACTAAATATAGAGATGTTGCATAGTTCCAACCCCTATTCAGACTATGTTGGCAGATACAGCTTGGTTCTCCTTTGAGCTCTCGATTTTATTTGAATCTGAAACTCTTAAGCAAAACTCAGGAGATGCAAACATATGCAGACAGTTTCCCCCTGAAGTGCTAACTGACTTGTGAACCAAAACCCAAGTGAACTCCAGTTTATTTTAAAACCGGCAGGCAAACACAACTCAGAACAATTCTTTACTCACTCACATACATAAAGGGAAGATAAAATGGTAGTACAGCATCCAACCACGCAAAAGTGTATTTAGAGAATAGTGATAAAGTCTCTGTGCTCCATACAATACACCTCGATAAAGGGTGTTGCATAATCTCCTTGAATATCCCTACAAGCTGTGATTTTATCTGTGGGCTGCCTCTGAAAACCAGAACATGGTCAGAATCAGTGCATTGTCCACCTTTATTCCCTGCACTTCTCTAAGATGACTCAGTTTTAAAGAAATCTTGGGTAAGGGATATAATGACCAGCATCCTTCTGCTCTTGGCTGCCAGACCCATGCCTTCCATGGTGATACCTCAGCTATAAACACAGCCGAAAATGCCATAATGCTGCTAAAGCCCTCCTTAGAAAAAAAAAATAATGTTCATGAAGTCTTTCATAGGCAACTAGAAAGAGGTGACTTGAAACTAAGATGGTTTCATTGAGTCTTGCCAGTTACACATTCCTTGCTAAGCTGAGGATGAACTGGCCACATGCATGCAGAAGCTAATGAGAATTAACACACAGGCAGCACAGCACTAAAACTATACAAGACAGTATTCCCATTGGGAAGAGGGAGGAGGACCATCAGTGAACAGCCTGTATTTCACACCAAAGAGGATCAGCCAGTGACTGTTCAATTCAGGCAAATTAATAGATGGGTGTGAGAATAACCACTTACAGACTGTTTTGATGTATCTGTATAGAATATTCACTTATAAGCAACGATTTCTGGTGTTCTTTGTTCTGTCCCCCATTGCCCTCCTGATCCCATGAAGCAGCAGCTCTTGCAACAAAGGTTGCACATCATCCAGAAGTACTCAGATGCATTAAACAGCTAAAAAATGTTCCTTTTGTGTTGTGAAGAGCTGCAGCTATAGAAACAGGGAATTGTCACAAACATCTGGAAGGCAAGGAGAGGCCAGAGGAAAGAGTGAAGACCTCTGCAAGGGAAATCCCAAAGCCCAAGCTGGGATGAACTTACTGGAGGAAAAGGAATACTCGGTCTCCAGAGGGAAGCAGCAGTACAATGACTATGTCAAGAGACAGAACAGAGGTGCCCAGTGTGGGTCTTCCGGAAAAAGAGCTCAGCTGCAAGGTTACTATACTCCTGTCAGTACTTAGCAATCAGGGTAACGAAGAGGATCACACTACAGAAACCACCTTGTCCTCCACTACCATTTCTCAGATGGAATCTGTCTTCGGGGCTACAATTTGAGCTCCAGTTCTGATGAAGGGTCTGCAACCTTAAGAACTGTCACAAAGAGAAATTCATTATCATCATAATTGCCATTCCTATGTTAACAGATGGGCAGCTGAGATTATGAGAGTGTTATTTGTTCAAGGTCACACAGGAAATCTATGGCAGAATCATGGTTCGAACACAAGTCTCCAGAGCCCAAACCAAATGTTTTAACCACAAAGCTATCCTTTTTTCCCCGAATAGCCCAGCTGGCACTTCGTTTGCCAAGTGTAGCAGGTAGGGGCTGACATTCCAAGTCCTTTCAATTGATATTATTAGCATATAGCAACAAAGACATGTGCAGTGGAGTATTGGCAGCCAAAGGGTAAGTGATGATTGTAAGAGAAAGTGTTTGTGTTTCTAGCCATCTGTTTGCAAATAATCAAAATTATTATTTTTAGGAGTGATGATTCTGCCATAGTTATATTTCTGGTGTAGGGTAGCTCTCCTCTAGTAGTGGATGGCTGAGAAAAAGCATTTGTTTCTGGTAGAAAACAGAAACACAAAACTTTATATACTTCTAATGCACCCTGCTGATAAAATACAAGAGCTTTACATTCACAAGTTTCTTACTAAACATAGCCACAAAATCTGGGTAACAAAAAATAATGCAGTGCATTAAGAGAGCAAAGGTGTAGATGACACATGCAGGATCTTAGTATGCAGAAGCTTTTGCTTTCTAAGTTTTAAATGTCTCTTACAGGAATTACTGCAAAAGAAAAATGTATTTCATAAGCAGCATCCCTTTCCCTCCACATGCAAGGAACATTGCACTGCCTTGCTTTCTCTAACCCTCGCACAAAAAACAATTTAATTCCTACCAAAGCAAAATGCTTGAGAGTCCAAGCAGAGTACCAGATACTAGTCATGTCTCCTCATGTGCTACAGGAAAACAGTAGCTTTAGGAGAACACCAGACGAGAGCAAGGGGGGATTGGCCGCTCAGAAGAAAGTACAAGGCACAGTGAGGAAGTCTCTATTTTCAGACCTGCGTCTTTCTCAGTTGCAGACAAAAATGCAATGCAGAAGGTGGTTCATCTCCACCCAAAGGAGCAGGCCAGTGAATGAAGATAGCCTGCCTGAGGACCAGAGCAGGAGGAAGAAGGGACTTCCCTAGCCACTGAGTTTTGTTAGGAACAAAACTCAAAGACTGCCTTTTTCTTTGAATATCATAGGTGTCCTCCACGGAAATTAGCTCAGCATTCCCTCGCAGTTACATAAACACTGTGCGACTATTTTATTCCACCAGACTAAGGCACTGTCTGCATGTTATAAATCTATAAAGTTAGTGGCAAAACAAGTTATACATTCTGATTTATTGTCTGCTTTGGCTTAAACCAACAGGACTATACATTAAGGGGGAAAAAACCACGCTGTCTCTATATTTATAAACTTGTCATTTAAACATTTGGCAGCCTTTCAGCTGCTCCATATGTTCACTGTATTAAGCTTTGCTATAAAAGGAACTAAGAAGCAAAGTCCAAAGAAAGCTGATATTGTATGGTTTAAAAGTCTGGCAGTAAAAAAAATAATCAAGGAAAATTTTCAATAACAGCCATTTGTGGTACCTCTGCTACTTCAAAGGCCTTGTAATGAAACACCGTCATCCTTAAGCATTGCTGGCACACTGTCTTCATACAAGATGACTTAGAACATACATATCAAAGCTACTGTTAACCTTGGTCTTAATATAAGTAGAAAAACTTATTTCAAAAGGTAATTGGAAGGAGACAAAATTAGAATTTAGAAATTGGGAAAATTCTACACCATCTGAGCCATAGCATAAAACAGCAAAGAAATAAACACTTCTGGAAAAAAGTTTGGAAATGGATAGCAATGAGTCTTCTACAATCCTAATGTGATAATTTACACTTATTGGAATATTATAATATGTCTAGAGACAAACAAAATTTAACAAATTCACATCACAGATACACTGTTGAGTATAGTTCCATGCACATTTGTCTAACTGATATCATGGTATTATGTGATGTATTATAGAACCATAGAATAGCTTGGGTTGGAAGGAACCTCCAGAGATCATCTAGTCTAACCTCCCTGCAATGAGCAACTAGATCAGGTTGCTCAGTGTATCACCCTGGATGGCAGCATGTGAATAGGTATTGGTCCATGTACATGTGATTCATTGCTTCAAAGGAAAAACTTAAAAATTAAAACCAATCCAGTCCATCCCAACTTAAGTCACTAGAGCAGCATACGAATCAGAACTGACAGATCAGAAACATTATTAATACTTGTGCATAATTCATTTTTCTTTGGCATGCCAAAACACTTTGGAGTAAATTGCTGTTGTAAATAGCTGTACATTCTAAAATTCAAAGTAACTTGTCAATGAAACACAAAATTTGTCATTGCTTTCATTGCATTTCTGCTCAAAAATTTCATAAATAAATAAATGCACCTTCTTAATGTTAAGTGTTTATCAGTCTTGCTTTTTTTGAGAGAGAATGATTTGATAGTACATTAGTAATGAAAGGTGGAAAAAAATCAGATTCTAAGTAAAAATGCTTAATTCATGAGACAAATACACAAAACAGTTGTAGTAATTAATAGAAATTCAATGTCTTATCATATTATCTCCAAGAGTCAGCTGGATCCAGGAAATATTTAAAAGAGAGAACACACAAAATAATTCATGAGTTTGTACTTTTTATGAAGGTATAAGAATGTGGCTGCACTTTCAAACGGTTTGCCATTTGTTTTGTGTAATTAATAAAAATACTTTCCAAAAGCTGCTGTTCTTCAAACCAATGCCTTATTGTTCATTAAAAAAAAAGAATACTGAGCTGCACTGGGGACAACTTGTATATACATCCCTTTGTTTAGCTTGCATGTGGACACATTTATATTTCATTTATAAAACAAGTAAAGCCCCAAAATGTATCCAGCTGCTCCCTAAATTTCATTAGAGGACTTTCTGTGTGTAGACAGTTACTAGTTGATGTATTTGACAAAACTGAATAGGAATTCAACTGTTACTGTGAAAGAATAAACTACATAGCACTGACAAGCTTTCACAGAACTACACTTACTGCTATAAAATCAATTTACAGGGCACAATTTTTGTCCTGGAGGAAATCTAAATGACACATAAAATTTATTATTGAAGTAAGATGTAAAGCTTAAATAAAGATATTTCCCAAATACCATCTTAAAATACCAGAGAAGTGCCATCTACATACAAGTACTCCCATCTCCAAAACATCAGGAGTAATCCTTAAAATAACACATTGTACCAGTCAGACTAAGTTCTACACTCAGAAAAGCACAAAATCTTACTACTTCTGCTCATATGAATTACAGTTTTGAGGTGGGACAAACCAAGCTAATTAAGCTGATTATGACCACAGAGATGGCATTACTGGCATAAAACCTCCCTTTTAATATGCTTAATAGGAAAAAACAACTCTACCGTGTAACAACATGTGAGAAATGGCATATGCATATGAACATGACATGCCTGGGGAGTTTCAGCTCACCTGTGCGCGCCCATAGATGACCTGCACACATGCCATGGTCACATACTGCTCTTCCCATTCAGGCAACCCTGTATTTCATCTCCATGCAGGTTTCCTTATTTTTTTAACAACTTCCAAACAGTGATGCCTAATACAGCAGTACTGTAGTTGTGAAATACCATGAAGTTATAAAACAGAAAGACTGCAAGAGTTTGCTTTCAAAAATTGTAATGATGCAGACTATGAATCTTTGATTCTTAATGGAAATAAATATTGAAAAATACATGCCTTCATTAAAAGACAATTATAAGTTTAACATGCTGTATACAGCTATTTAGAAATAGCAGATCTCTCTATATTGACAGAACACCAGAAGATTTTAGATGACTCTCTGCAAATAGGAGTCTTAAAAGTGCAAAAGACTTTCCCACTATGCAATCTGGACAAGAAATAGCTTTTCCACTGAATTATATATTTACTAGCAACATGGAATTGCAAATAGAGATTTTTAGAATGGGGAGGCAATATTTCACCACTGCTTTAACAGCGCAGCTTTGCCTTCTGTAAACAGAGATCCAATGTCTCCCTACTAAATTATGCTATACAATATTTTCTAAATACCTGCAAATCTTATAAATAGAAACCCCTGAATTTGAAACTGATACCGTTAAATGAGTAATAAAATATCTGAGTGCGGATACATATTGTACATCAACTCCAGAATTATAAATTTCTATTACCATAAATAAAACATAAATGAGTGATAAATCTCCTAAAAGACACTGAAAAAGCATTTAGATGGGGTGGTGTGGGTATTCTGTTTTTTTCCTACAGTACTTGAAGCAAAAGCATTTATTCATTCAGATGTCAAAAGCTGAGGACCACACTCTGATTTGAATTTGGGTGGTAAAATGGAAAAATGCCGTTAGTCACACTGCTGTAATTGCTACACAGGCAGGATAGAGCAGATGGTAGGCAACTATTGTCTTCATGATACCTCCACCAGTGCTTACAATCAGTTTCTACAAACTGAGTAAATCTTCCCTTCCTCAAACTGGATTCACAGCAATGGCACTTGTTAGTATCTACTTTCAAATGAACCTTAGCTCTTATTTCTTGTATGGTTGCTTGAAACTAATTTAAATTGCCTCTTACCCACAGGCTCTTAAATGTAATCAATATCTACTAACACCACGGACTATTAATCAAAGAGAGGTGGCATATTCTTATTTGACCTTTATGAGCAAACTCTCTTAGTAATGACACTTTACTGCTTAACGTCACCATTTTGTTCCAACATTATTCGTCTTTGGAGAAATTACAAGCCCACAGAATCAATGACAAAGGACAGAATTTCATCCTTGAAGTATGGATTCAAGATTATGCAATACAAGGCTGCAACACTTGCAGGTTTATAAACAGTGAAACTAGATTTATGTTTTAACCCAACAAACACATTAATAACTGAGCAGCTATTTCTGATCATCCATATTTGACTGACTCTTAAGCCCATGTTTGTCAACTTGTTTCTTGTAAAACAGGATAAACTAGTCTCACTGAACAGAGAGCCCAAATGACTTCAGTGCATTTCCTAGAGACTGTCATGACGCTTTTACACTTTCGACACTATAGAAAGTAAAAATGTATAGACGTCCAAGAGCAGACTTTGACTGTTTTACAGTCTTTACACACGAAAAAATTGTCTATGCCTTTTACAAACACAAGAACAAACTTGCAAAGTGTTTAATTCTACAGTCAAAGTAGAATAATTTCTTTACGGAAATAACATTTATGTAACTTAAAAATGATACATTTTCAACATAAAAGTACCTTGCAGATTTAAGGCCCTATTATTTCTGAAACAGCATGCATTTGAGCAGTTGGGGCACATTGCTCTGCAAAGATATAGGATAAAGAAGAAATGTTTTCTTCCCCATGTATAAAAGCCATAATAGCTAGTCTTTTACTTTACTTGATGATTTAAGTAGAACTTATACAAGCTGTTAAGCCAATATACACTGGTTGACAGAGCTCCTTTGTTTTATTTGTTATGATATAACAAGTCTAAAGAACCTCTTACAGCTAAAGATATATTACCTTGAATTATACTTAACAGCTTAGTATAATGCAATACATTATATCTTACCTTATATTATGGACAATGTTTATACTCCAATAAAGTCTGTTCTTTAATTTTAATAGTGTTACGAGGTATTGCCTCCTGAACTGCAGTACTTCTGCTCTTTACTGCTCTGGAAGCAGAGAGGAATATGCCCATGTAGGGTAAACCTGAAGTGCACGAATGAGATCTGAGCATCAGACTACCACTTGTTTTGCTGGAGACTTATGAACTGGAAAATGAAAAAATAAGCAAATTAATCAAAGAATCATACAAACTCTTTACAATGAATACCACCTAAATTATGCAAATTCATAACTGCATTATACCAAATTTTACAATGATTCATACGCTATGCAAGCTTCCTAGAGTACAACTTTGATATATTTCACTTGCAGAGTATAACCGGAATCGCTCTTTCCATTCTTCAGCTTGACTCAAACATATTTCGCAACTTCTCAGTTCTTTAAGAAATTTTGATATTATTGGGACTTTTTCTGCTTACAAACAGTTAATTCCACCCACCGCATGTCTTCATTGGAACAGCAAAAAATTCAATAGTGCTGTATTTGTACCACAATAAAGCAATTAATATTTGTGTGATAATGACATACTGTCTTGTTTACTCAAAGTCGTTTGCAAAGTGTGCAACACCTGACAGATTTTAGCAGTAAACAATATGACTAGGAATATTCTGCATTGCAACATGTGGGAGAGAAAAGGTTAAGCTGAGGAAATTCAAATCTTCATTGATTCCTTTCAGACACCTGCAAGAGTGCTGTGGCAAGGAGGGAAGAGTGGTTCGCTGAATCTGTACTGGGTCCAGTTCACTCTGCTTAGGGATAGATTTGCAGCAGTTACTCATTTGTTACTACTCTGTGGACTGAGCAACAGACTGCATCAAATACATTGGGGCACAGCAAATACCCATCATTTGGCAAAGATACAATTTATTAAAACATATCAATTAAATTACCTGATGGCTAATATGATCTGAACTTTACAGCAGTATCTCATGTTATGCTATGAGGTCTCTTTATTTCCACATTGAAAATCTCATGATAATCACAGGAAGAAAAATAACCAACCATATAAACAAATATTATCTTTTATAAGCACAAATAGATTGCATCCCTAAAGCTGAATTACTGTGCATCTTACTCTGGATTATTTTGTGCAATTACTTCTTTGATTACCAGTGTGATAATGTTGAGACAAGTTTTCAACCTTTTAGACTTAGACCTTTATACACAATTATGTTTTGGAGAATAGTAAATGATTTAATAGTCCATACATAATAGTAGCAGTAAAAATTGCAGCAGTCCTATAATTGAGCTAATGGAGACTCTGATGGAAAGACAAGGTAACAAAGGAGAAATGATGCAGGAAAAATTGCTTCACTTTGAGTCCAAATGGTAAAAGTAGCTTCAGAAGCCTAGGATTTCATGTGCAGTAAGTTTCAAAAATGAAAGATTCAAATATAATAAAAAGACATTATGTAACACATGGCTAAAAAGAAATGAAAAAAGACAGGAATATTCCACCTATACCGTCGTTCTTTAAAATTACTGCTATCAGGAGGCTTTCACAATTTTGGAAAACTTGCTTGAGAAGTTGTTCTTTTCCACAGAAGAAAAGTGTATTAAAGGGCATGACATTCTTCATCTAGTGAGAGCAATTTGAAAGGTTATTGAGCATGCAAAAAATATAAAATAAAGATGCCTGATTAGAGATGACAAATTGGATGCTGGATAGCAGTAATGACAGTTACTGTAGACAATATTCAGCAGAATAAAAAGTCTCCTGTATGATTTTCATATTAAAATTTCAATACTTCTCCTTTTACAACTCCTCTTCAAATGTCCAATATTCTTTATCACTTTACCTTTTTTATACAGTGGATCAAAGTTCTATGGCATTTGTGGTCAAATCTTTCTCTCTTTTTATAAATATTGCCATTATTTTGAAGAGACAATAAAAAGCAAATATACCACAGATTAGCCAATACATAGGCTGGTTTGGGATATTATTCCATTGTACTTCTGCTGAACAGTCTGAAGTAATTTTTTGTTATTGCCAAACCTTTGAGAGGTTTGACTTCAATTTGCAGCCCATATAATTTTTGCTGAGAAAATAATCATTTGTGTGCTTGCTTAGAGGGGCAGAAGACAATGGAGAGAACAAGAGGCATTTGCCAGAGACAGTGTCAATATTAATAGTTTGTAGCCAAAAACCTTCATCTACATCCCCAATAACATTAGCTTCCCCTAAATGAAAGGGATAAAATTTTGTGCATATATGAAAAGATCTCATTTGAGCTACAGTTTTCTGCACCACTTTCTGTGAGATTAGATGCTGTTCTGATCCTACTGCTGTAGCACAACTGCAGCAATAGTGTCTCCACAGGTAACCACAGAACGCATTTGCTGCCATAATAACTCTGTCTGGGTCCTCTGTAATTAAATATGCTCTTCCTCAAACTCTTTCAAGAGGCACATGTGCTGTCCACTGGACACCTTCACACAGAGATGCTCTGCTCTTGCTGGTTTAGACAGGTAGCTTAAGCTTCAGTTCCCCCAGTATGTTCCCAGTTCCAGGAACAATGTGCAGTTATTATCATGTGTAACGACAGCAAAAAGCACTTTCAGGTTAATACCCTTCTAAGGTTATATAACAAGAATTAACATACGGTGCAAGTTGTTCCATGGACTTCAGGTCTTATATGGCATAAAAATGTCAGAAACCACTTCTTCTGCAGCAAAAGTTATGCAATAATCTTACACTGCCACCTCCGTCAGCTTGGAAAACATGGTGTGTTTTTTTGGAACTGCTCTCTTTTGGAACTGACCTACAGGCAGCAGAGACATCACCCTCTGTGCGATTTCACATGTGGGTAGAAATGCAGTGTGGGGGTCCTTTCATTACAGCATGGCTGTCATATTCCAGTGGGTGACTTGTCACAGAGTGTGACAAAATAATGGAGTGTGAACACAATACCATCTGATGTGACTTCAGCATTAAAGAAATGGATCATTTTGATAACAGCAGGTAGAAGTAAGAAATTACCCATAAAACACTGCTATTTGCTGCTACCTGAAGGCTGAAGTACTGTGTGCAATGGGTATTGGTTTGCCAGAGGCAACCCTTAGTTAAACACCACAGAAATTATTGGACTACTTCTGAAACCACACTGAGGATCTAAACAAGTGAAAACATTCCAAAAAAACCTTCCGCCCACATATATCAATTCAAATGTTTGACTTTTCTTCAGGTATTTATTTAAACAGGCATGAAAAGGAAAAATACAAAAACTAATAGCACTCAAAATATAGGCATTGCCTGAATTTTAAAAGTTTGGAACTCATTGTGCCTTTAAGTTAATCCTATCAAATAGCTGTGCTCTTCAGCTAAGAGACCAGGATGCATCATATTGAAGAGCAATTTTATGGACATTTGTTATGACTGAGATGAAATTTTGCCAAAGAAGCCAAGATTGTAATATTGACTATGTTTTGTGAATGAATTCAAGTGAAGACTTGCACACAGAAACTTCACAGGCTGGTGCACGTTATAACTGTGCTAGCTAATGTTCAATATAACTTTATTCTGCTATTCATGGACCAAAGATATTACTGAAGTGCTGCGTGGAGTGACACTGCTCATTATCTCACTCATTTCCAGAACGGGAGCAAAATAATGAAAAGCAAGTCAATAAAAATCATGCAACATGTAAAGAAAAAAGCCCCAAGTGTTTTATTCTCTTTTCCTTTGCTGTAACCCTGCTCTAACAAAATCACTGATGTGTGGTACACTGTGCACAACAAGCAGCACTTCAGTCCATCTTGACCACAGCTGCAGAGATCTGGCACGTAGGTGGTGGTATCTGCTGGATAAGTAGTCACGTATCTTTTGTAGAGATTATCCTCAGCTGCTTCATAGTGAAGTGTTTTCATGCCCACTGGCACAAATGACCAAAATAAATCCTCTTCCAAAGAGGATCACTGACACCAGCAGAGGCAACACTGGCACGTCCATCCCCCAAATGCAGTAATAAGAAAGTTTGTGTTCCCTATAGGAATCAGAGGCAGCTTGTTTGGAGCTGCACGAGCGATGTATCTGCACAGTATCTGCTAATACTGCAAGTGATTGATTCCCAGAGCTCTTGGTGCAGAGGAGAAGTTTAGGAGAAAAAGGCTTCTTAAAATTCCTTGTCACGATTGCTCTCATCATGACCTCAAGTCAAACTGTACCCAAATACCGCCTTCTTCAGGTATATTATATGACAAGACCTTCATTAAAAATTAAGTATTTACTTATTTACTGCTTAGACAATTTTTAAAATTTCAGTATAAAGCGGCCTAGAGCTGCAGTCACCACTGTAGCCATTTCTGCTTGCATTGTTTAAGCACTTTTAGAGATATGGAGCATCCTTTAAAGAAGTTAAGAATTTCAGGATGTCCTATACTGATTTACAGGTAATGCTTAAGCATCTGAAAAGCACCCTGATCCCACCATGAGGGTCTAACAGTCCTACGACCAATGTCGGATGGGGAAACAACACTAATACACTGCTAATGGGATTTCATTGCAGCTGCAGGTTGTTTGCTAAACCATACCAAGCAAATAAATCTGGGTAAAAGTCTCTTTAGTCTATAATAGGACTGTATTTATTTTTATGATAAGATTCTTTTCTTTAATTACATTATTTCTAAATGTATCAACAAACGGATGGCATTTTGCATGTTAGCAGCATAGAGGTATACAGTGTAAAATACCTTTTTTCCTTTTTTGTTTACTTATGCAGAATTCAAAAGAACATGAATGCCCCACAGTCTTGCTTTGATTTAATACCTTGAAACAAGGGAACTGCCCGGTAGCATTCAATAAGTTAAACGGCCGTGAGACACCAAGGGACATCAGTTGGAGATTTTCTGGTCTAGCACACACAGTTCAATGAAAAAAAACCCCAACAAATCAGTTAAAGAGATTTGGCTTTTTTCCCCAGCTAAATGAAATATTCCTAAAATTTAGATTTTTCTCAGTTTAGTTTGTGGATTGATTTTTCCTTTTTTGCTCAGATAACAAATAGAATGTCCAGGAGTAATATTTTTAGTTTATAACTTTTCATGATAAAATAGCTAATTACTATGAGCAGCATTCAGTAGTCAAAGAAGTCTGACAGCTAAATCCATGAGAGTTTTTCATGATTAACACTTCAGTGTACAGACCATTTACACTGGTTGCCTAATATATGGATCTGACCATAAAGTCAGTGGCACATTTGAAGTTTTGAGAAGATACTTATATTTTCTCTGAACTGGAAATCCACACTGAAAATACTGGCATCATACTATGAAGGCATTTATAAACACTATTTCAATAGCTGCAAAATACTGAGCTTAATTTTACTAACACTGTAACCACTAGAAAATATGCAAAGTACATCCTGAACACTACAAGCAATTAAAGCAGCTAGTTTTGCATAATATCATGATGGTTTTTAAAATAGATTTTTATAATACTATGAAGAAAGAGCTCATAAATGTGACCATTATCCTAACTTGCAATAAAAAGGAAATTTCCTTTTAAAAATTAAAAATTTAATTATTAATAATTGCTCATAATTAATCTGCAGAAAGATAAGCTCAATTTTTTGAGCAAAATAATAAGTAGTTAAACAAAGCAAGCATTTATTCTATGTGTTTCTGCCATAGAGGATAAACTTACAAACTTTACTTCAGCTTCAGTGCTGACTGTATTTCAAATCCAGTTAATTCAGGTAAACAACATCGTCTACTTTGGTTTAGGTTTTTGACATCTCTGTCTTCTTCAGAAATAAATACTACATAATCACAAAAATAAGTTTGTTTTTACTGTTAATATTTGCCCCCGTGTGATACTGTGGTTTAAGACTCTGTTTATCATTTCAAGTTCACCTGAAGTACTGTGACTTACTGTTTTTCAATAAAAACTGTTTGAACATCCATAGTACCACGACGATGCATCCACAATTTTTCATCAAGATGTCAGGAGGACAAGTTTCCACTAGAAATGAAAGAGCCTGCAGGGAAATAAAAGGGAATAGAACTGAATTTTACACTAAGCTACTTTTGCTTTATCTGTTTTTTTCCTTCATATTCAGAGGTGACCACACAACCTTGCCATTAGGTTGATCTCTGTTGTATATTGTATGTTTAAAATCTTTAGAATTCTGATGCAGAATTACTGCACAGATGCTGGGCTATGATGGATGTTAATAGAAAAAGAAAACACTGCCTGAAAACAGATGTTTGGATTTTGAAGCACAAATATAGCTGACACTCAGCAGATAAGCCCAGATTTCACCAAGTCTAAGGGATAAGAGACAAACGTTCCTCCTTTAATCTGATTTGGTTTACTCACTAGTTTTCAGACAAGATAGAAGCATACAAGATCAAGGTCCTATGTTTTGAACGATTAATCAGTGGCTTTTTATTATCTTCTACAATATTTGGAGCATCTGTTTATCCTGTAGAAGGCAAATCCTCATATAGGATAGGGATTCTAGGATTTACTACCAATTGCTTATTTAAGAATTAAGGTGGTTGGCAACAGTTATGTATAAAGTTGAGTTTTAATGACTTTTCATGAAATCATACCGATTAATTAAAACCCCCTAGTATATATATTAATCTCCAAAGTTTTGGAGATGACATGGCTAATAGACAAGAATGGGCTAAAACTATCAAGATGAAGTTTTGTTTCACATAGCCACTACATTTTCAGGATACAAGAAAAAAGTAACCTGTAAAAGAGAATAATTACCAATTAAAATNNNNTACCAATTAAAATTGTAACTAATAAATATTGTGCCAATGACCTTATCAGTCCCCTTCACACAGAACACTTTTGCCACTAGCTAAAGCAAAAAAGCAATTAACATCAATTATGGGATATGCAAGTGAACATCGTATGATGTCAATACTGACAAGTTTTCAAGATCACCAATGCTGATCTTAAAAAGTAAATAAAGAGACATTATGACACCATACACAATTCACACAGCTCTGTCCAAATGAAATGAGGTTTGGGCAATATAGTGGAAAACTAGCTCACTAAAGGGGCATAAGCAATAGTTTGCTCTTGGTGTGCAGGATGATTGAAACAAAAGTGAGTTTCTAAAATACTCCTAATGTGAGTTACATTGAACTGGTTTCAGCTAATGAGGGAGGAGGAGCTGATTTCTCTCCTGCTCACTTTCAAGTAGCACCTTCACAGACTTATTTTTAATTTTCAACAATTGTAATATCATCTGCAAAATTATTACACAGAAAACTACATGACATGAAATTCATAATTTGTGACATTGATAAATACGAAGACTATTAATTAGCTGTCTCTGTGCTAAGTTAATGCTTAGGAACTGTATTTTTACACTTTTAGCAAAGTACAAAAATTAGAGGACACTGAAGTAAGCAGAAGTGGGATCAAGTGCTGTGTTACCACTGTTATTATGCCGTTTGTCATTATTATAAAAAAACAAGGAAATAAGGATAATGAATCATTCAGGGTAGTATTTGAATGTAACACCAACACCACTATTGCATGCACAGGTACCTATTATGGAATAACTACAGTAGGAGTGAACATTCATCAAACTCCACAGATTGTAGCAGATCGATACAAGAGAATACTGCAGTATTTTCAGTATTCTTTATACTACAGTGGTGCTTTATGGAAAGCAAACAGCAGGATTTTATGGGTGGTCAATGTAATTACTTCTTATTGATACATTCCAAAAGTTACAAGAAAAGTAAGGAAGCTCTGAAGTTCAGTCAAGAGTGAATTTGGTCAGTTTATTTCAGCAATTACAGTTCCCCAGCCTTTGTGCCATCTGTGCACACTATGCAGGAAAACTGATAAAGTGGCTGCTGGGTTGGAGGGTGTAATGAATTCTAGCTGGTGGGGATCTCCTCCCAGTGAGGGCTACTGGACAATGCAGAATTTGCTTTTCCCCGGGTTATGGTGCTGACTTCTTTCCTGTGACAGTCTATAGAAAGACACATAGTGAAATTATAATTTATTTTGCTAAATAAATGAGAAGCAAATCCACTGCCATTGGCATGGAGCAGATAACAGTCAACCACAAACTCTACAGTGAATAACTGCAGCAGTTTTTAATGGAGCAGGGTCCTGGTTTTCTCAAGTATCCGTTCACAAGCTTTTCTTCCTCATATCTGTTTCTAAGGAGGTGACAAGTATGAAATCAGTGTTTAACCTAAAATCATAATCATAAGTCCCTGCTTGAGGTCTGACCCAAAACCATCTATAACATCCAGTTGGTGTTAAGTGAACCATGAAGCCCAAGTCAGTAGTTGCCTCAGCAGGTTTTGCAGCACAAGAGGTGTAAAAGCTCTGCTCATCTATGCTCTGCTCTACCCAAGATCACCAATCTAAAACCCCAAAGTTAGGGTTCTAAATGTGTATTTTGCCACTTCATTGATGTTGTGATCTGTTTTGTATCCACTTTATTTACTTAGGTGCCTCTTGCCAGCATTTCTCATGTCTCTTATACCACGCTCCAAATACCAAAGAAATTAATTTTCTAGAAACCTCGAGGTTTCAGAAGCCCACAAAGGCTTTGTATCCACTTAACTTCCTATAGAAAATGGAAAGGGAAATGCATATATAATATTCCATCACTGACAAAAAACCAAACCAAACAAAAAACCTCATAAAACAAACAAAACAACCCCCCACCCCCCAAAACAACACAAAAACCCCTAACAAACAATTCCCCAAAAGAAGTAGGGACAAACCCAGCAAAACAGCTGATCTAACAAAAGCAGGAGGATCCTAACAGCTCTCCTAATACTGCCTTACTTCAACCAGAGCTGCTGCCAGCATAGCCCTCAGGCAGCCTCAACGATATATGCAGTTATCTGTTTGGCCATTTCTCTGGCTGACCTGCTTGTAATTAGGCACTTTTTGTGGAGATGACATGTCCATGCCACTGGCCATTTTTCTCCCTTCAGTTTTTGTTTTATATGTTCCATATTAAATGAGTCATTCCATTTAATGAGGCAGCACCTTTTTCTTTTACAAACAAGTTAGATGTTAGAAATTAATCATCCACAGCAGGTCTCACAGTTGTCAGTACTTTGACAAGAAACCCTCAGTTCTTACAAATGGTGATATGAAATCCAGCAAGAATTTTTGGGATGTGCAGTTCTCTCCTATGTGCTAGTCAGAATTTTATTCTCATTTGTATTCCTCTAAAGAAGTCTCAAGACATAGTTACTGAGAATAAGCAGGAGTGTGTAGTTGAGCAACCTCATGCACACTCTCTGGTGACCTCCCAAGATGGCGACCTTGCAGGGATGCTCAAGCCAGCCCTAATGGCTGGGACAGCCCAGCAGCATAGGGAGGGTCTACACAGCACTGGCACCCTTGGTGCCTGCATGGCCGCCTGCTCACAGCATGGCAGGGAGGGCCAACCCAAGCAACAGCATTCACAGAACACCAGCTATAAGGCATGGGACCACCAAGGCAGCAAATAGAAGCTCCAACAGAGAATGAAAAGTGCAAGTCAAAAATAGGGACTTTCCTAGGAACTACTCATTTTTACCTACAATGGAGGTTATAGAGGAGATTCAGGGTGTAGGGGCACTGCTGGAATGTGTACTTGCCTGTACTAATGGTCACAGGTTGCAGCTATCATGTCCACACAGCCTGTATTTCAGATTCATTCCAAATGGTCAATATTACCAGTCAGAAATTATAGTTCTTACTCTAGCCCTCCTCCTAAGCAAAATTTAGAATTGTATCTTAAAGCAGTTTTTACTTCTAGAGGTATTTCCATCGTATTTGCTGGCTAGCCAGAAAAGGATCTCATACAGACATGTCCCTGGCTAACACTGGAGGAGAACTGATATGTTTCACTATGTCGCACTCATCCAACATGTATTTTGAGGCTAGATCAATAAAAAAAGATTTGTGATCTCTCGTATATATGGCTATGTTTGATCTACTACTCATGAACTATTAAACAGTAAGAATAGAGTACATAATCCTTCTAATCATAACAGTACTTTCAGAATAAAAATGTATGTAGTAAAACTACACTGCTTCAAATTAGTAGAAATAAATATTTACTTTACCTTACTTGTTATATAATACACTGTGCACAAGGAAAATATTCTGTTAACAGTTATACTTATGTATCATCAGAAGAAATATAAGATATAATAATATAGTAGCATGGTATAATAACATATAATACACATCCTAACAACGTATCTAAACCTGCAATTTGTAAACCTAAGAAAACTCCAAATACATTTCACCTCTCCCAACTATGTATAGACATGATCCACAGATTTTTTTAAACTGAATTAATTACAGACTCTAATGGAAATTACAAATGGAATAAAATATAAACCATATGTGAGATATTACATTAAAGTTCTAATTTAAAGAATGGCCTAAAAAAGTCTAAATTCAATCTGACAAGTAATTCTTTTCTTATATAGATCTTCTGCATTAATTTTGAATTTTCATGTCTCTGCTTTTAGAAGAAGCTTAATGAGGCATATTACCTAAATGTGGCTTTTGATGTTGAATTTCCTTCAAAATACATCAGAGTACACAAATAAAATAGTATAGGAAAAATAAATATATTTTCAAGAACAAGCTCTTGAAATGAGTATTTCTCACTACAATAGTGAGAATAAAATAGAAATATTATTTATTTTAGAAATAATTTTGCTTAGATTATGTTTTAATATTGGTGTTTTGCATATGGTGAGCAGCATAATGGGCATTTTAGAGAAAATGGGTTAAAATCACAAATGTAACATCCTAGACAGGCAAGGCCAAAACTGCCTTGGCAAGTGTTTAGATTAACAGAAGCTGACAGGCAATCAGGTTAGCCAGATTCAGCATGAAGTAAAAAAACACATGTATACGAGACATTAATTGCAAAACTATAAAAAAGATATTTCTGTTTTTTCTCTTCTTTGTGGTTTCACATCCAGGTGCAAACTTTCAGTGTATATTAATACACTGAGTGATAACATTACTTATTTGGATTCCCACCTTGAACCTCACACAAGATGAACTATACTGGAAACTGAAGTCTGTCTCAAGTTTACAAAAAAATTAATAAACCTTCACTGTCAAAGTTAGTTCTAGTTCAGAGTTTCCTATTGTAATCCCTATGTGACACTAATATAAATATTTTAATTCCTTGCTCTGTTAATAGCAACTTACAGGCTCCAAGCAGTGGACTGTACACTCCAGTATGCAATGCTGTTACTTCTGAAATTAGAAAGCAATCCTCTGATCTGCAAGAAATTACATTTATTTATAATGACATTTTAACCAAAATCTTTCATCAGCCATCTCATACATTGAATGCTTTAGCTTCCTTTTCTCTAGCTATTCCAGTATACTTGCATTTATCTTTGTCTCACAGAAAAAACATGGTTGCTATATTGCACATTATCCAACTGTGTCACTTGAGATGTCGCGTATCTCCTTTCTACCTTATCAAAGTCAAAACTACAGTTCTTTCCTCAGCAATCTTCATAAATTTGAACCCTGCTACTTATGTTTTCTGTCTCTTCTAATTTCAAAATCAGATCTGCTCCCAGCTTATCTCTCTTTTTTTGTTGTTTGGTTTTTTTTTTTCCCTCCATTGTTTAACTTCCTGGTACACTGAGTCAGCTGCATGAAATTGGGAAACTTCTGTCCCTCTAAGTTTCTCTCCAGTTCAGCCAATAATAAAACATTGAAATATAGGTGCCATTTTATTCTGCTCCTCTCCTTTTATTTCTAGACTGTAAACATTAGGATTTATTGGATGTTGCCAAACACATTTTAGGTGCTACTGTAAAACAAAATGATTCATTGATTCAGCAAACACTTACAGAAAAATGACTTTTCATAGTGTTTTCAAATGACTGTCACTCCATCAGGGTGAATATATACTAGGAAAAGCATTGAAAAACCATACAAAATATTGTATATTGCATACGCACATGCATGCACACATATGTTTCACACTTAGAAAAGCACAGACAATTGGATATCCTCACATCAAGCTACTGAGGGATGCTGCTGTGTGACATTATAGGAAAACAGTCTCTGGTTCACATCTCTCTAAGACAGGAATCAGCGAGCCATTTAGAGCATTTTCAGGGCTATGCATTCCTAGCTCAACAGGATTGCTGGTGATGAAGCAACATGGTGATGTAGATAGAATTGATTTATCTATTAATAACTGAGCTAGCTGACATTTCTTTGTAGTGATCGTCTTTAATGTATGAAAATACATGGACTGTGGAAGCAAAATATGAAGCAGAGAGCTTAATGACTTGTGTTTTTAAATCTAGCCTCTTGTTTCTTCAGCAGCATTTGATGCACAGTTTGTGTTCATGTTAACTTCACTTAGGTTAACTAATAAATGACTTTCATTATTGTCATCACCCTTCAATGCCACACAGAGTAGATCAGGAGATGACAGAGACAGTGAGGAAGACAGGGATGCAAATCAAAGGCCATACTTCCACAACACAGGAAAAGCTTTTGTGTGCTCAAGTGTAATGATGTACAATCATTTAACCATAAAGCTAAATAGTTACTAATATTTTCTAAACTATTAGCCTTTTCTCACGCAGTGTCCCATCCCTAGATGAGGTTACCAATCCTGTAATAGTGCTGCAAAACAGAATTGGTCAGACCACTTAGCTTGCTGAATTTGTCAATCCACTTTTCTTGCAATAGCCAGTAGCTGAATTTCTATTTTTGCTAAAGCTGGGTTCAGCCTTCTTTGCAGTGGAGGAGTGGAGTCATGTGAGCCAGCCTGCAGCCAGCCCCGGAGCAGTGCAGGATGAGCACTGGAGCAGCCAAGCAGGGAGCTGGAAACCACCACTGCTCCATGCCTGTCAACAAGCATAGCAGGCTAGACTTGGTCCTATTTCCTGAAATTCACTCACTTGCAGTGAAACAGAATCCAAAACCACAGAAACATTTAAAACACATAGGGAGTCTTTTGTGGTGCTGCAAAGACTGTAATACATGATAGACTGACTACGTTGAAGACTTTCAGAGGGGACTGAATGAACTTAAGAGTGAAAACACCTTGACTTCCAAACCTGGTTTACATGTGCAGGAATATAAATGACATTAAAATGACTAACTCAAAGTTAATGCTTTCATAATTCAACTGCATAGTCATAGAGGTGCTAATAAGTAGTTTATTGGTCATTAAAAAATGGCTATTAATATTGCAGTAATAGATGTTATTAAAGTAATAAATATTCCAGTTACAATGCTTATGTCTCACCAAATTTAAGACTGCTTCAAAGATCAGATGTCTCATTCTTCAGCCTGCTGTTGTAGCAGTTGTAACTGCTTTCATTGAAGAGCTCTGTTTTACAGAACCATGGCATGCAATTGCCAAAAGTTCTTATTTGAATCAGTCCCTTACTGAAAGCTAAGTTGGAAGGACTAGGGGGTTTTAATTCAGTTTTGCATACAGTATGAGATAGTCACAGTCTGTCCAGATGTCTCAAGTCTGTAATGCTGTTGCTATGTGAAAACACAACTGCACCTATCCAGGAATTTTTACTAAAAATAAAAAAGAATTTGTATTGCCAGCATGTGAAGACTGAACCAATTTTAAAAGTAGCCAGGACTGAGATGGCTAAATTCCTATTCAATTATTTCTGGATCTGATTTTAACGTCTACACAATAGCAGAAATAGTATAATTTAGGGAACACACTGTTAAAGAGGGGGAACATGATGTGTGACAAACACCTAAAGCCTGATCATTTAATCTGATGCAATATATTTCAGTAACCAAATGCAAGTCGCTCAGCCACTGTTTGTATTTCAGCCACATTAGAAGACTGTGGAGTTCATAATTTCTAATTTTTAAAGTAGATTACAGCTGCCACATTGTTAAGACCTTACAATTATATCCGAACAATAAATTGTGTTATTAATAGGATGGTTATGGCCTGCGAATATTAGATATTGTTGTTTGTGATTTGCACTTAAAGAGAGCTTTTAATCAAGTTTACCATTCTCAAAAGTCTGGTTTGCATTTAAATAAGCATCCTTAAAAATTGATCTGTTTTGCTCAATTATGCAATGCCTCATTCTGAAGCCTAGGAGTAATTTATTATACAGACTCTGTGAGCAAGGAAGATGTATTGTATTGTATTTAATCTTATCAAATTTCTGCTGATTTCTGACGACAATGTCTGTTTATCATAATTATTATGAGTTGTCTGGGTTAATAAAACTTAAAAGACTATGTGGGAATTAAACCAGTATGGAATGTTAAACTTAGTGGTTATGTAAGGCTGTCTGATACAAGCTGTCCTTCATGGGTCTGTGATGCTGTTTATTTCAGTAGTCTCTTGTACTGCCATTGTTAAGTTGCTCAAATATATGAAATGTCAATTTTAGAAATGTGTTATGAACTCTCGCAAATGAAAATATTTAAAAATATATTACTATGTTGCAAATTAGGTATATTTTTATCATATTTTATAAAAAAATATGCTTTCATTAAAAATGACCCGGTCTTCATTTGCATTATGCTGTAACTTAAATACAGTAGCTTCTTTGCCTTAGTGCTTACCTGCAGATAACTCTTTTATAGTGCAAAGGAATCGCCTTGTTCATTTAGAGTCATAAGTAGCTTCTGCACTGTAAGAAGTATTTATAAGCATTTTCCATACTGGTTCCATATCATACCACCCTTTTTGAGGCACTCCCTACTGAAAAAGCATTCAGCAGGAAATTATTTCTAAATCTAACAAACAAACAAAAAACCATTAAAAAAACCCCCTTGAGTTAATATACCTTTCAAAAGATGTAATATACAAATGATAGTTTTTATCTAGAAAGAACTGAAAGCACTAACTTTTTAAGATTAGAACAAGGGTCTTTTGTGATCTGAAATGAAAGCCCGTGTTTGCCATATTTTTTGACACAGAACCATATTGATTTGCTTCAGAATTAAATCTACAGGTGGTGATCACGTTTTCAATCCAAAGCCAGGTCAATGACACTCCGAAGTAACAAGAATGCCCACAAGACTATTGCACAGTAGTGAAATCTGGACAAAATATACTTCAAATGTTCCAGCAGAAACAATAAAGGCACATGGAATTCCCAATAAAAATAGGAACAAAAAGGTTCAAAGAAGGTTAAAAAAACTATTTGATCAGCAGTGTATGTTTTCTCTTTGAATATTCCTGACCAGGCTAAAGTCCTGCTTCTAGCATTAGTGAGGCTAAAAAGCTTGGGATTTCCTTTTTTGGGCTCTGGCTCTGATTATTTTGTGACCATTCTTACATCATTCTTCAGTTCTGCATTTATTAATAATAGCACTGGTCATCTTTCAAGATATGGTAAGAGCATTAACTTCCAGGGTAAGGCGCATGAGATTTCTGATAACAGGCACAGTGGAAATGCAACCCAGTATTCTACATGAACAACTTTGGAGTTAAAGACAAGCAGAAACAGTGTTAAGTAAGTTCATACTGAAGTCAATAAACTATATAATGACAAGAGTTAGTGTTGTTCTATTTCACATTTCAATATAATGTAAGCTTTTATTGCTTAGAGGAGGACTTTACTGATGTTTAGAGCTAGACTTTATGGCTTATTTGTCACAATGAGCGCCTAGATGTGTCTGTCTCAGTCTCTGCTCAGGACCATACACAGTCTATTTTCATACCAGGGAGAAGAAAAAAAAAAGTCTAAAATTCCTGTATCAAAGCAACTTTAACTTGTTAAGATAATTGTCTTGCAATGATTGATCTAGTCATGTCAACATAATAAGGTTTTTATGGTCCTGAGGAGGATTTAATCTAATTTTTTGAGGGATTCTGATCTCACTGTTGCTGCTTTATCACTTTTAATCTCAACACTTTTATTTGAATTTGTTCTGCAAAATTCAATACACTTTTAGTTGACAGCTGAAGACATAGAATAGTCTTTTTACACTAAGTTTTTCTGTGTTTTAAATCTTGTTATCATTACTCTAAACAAATGCAATTATGGAGTTATTTTGCTACTTTAGACAGAGAATACTCAGTATAATTTCTCTAACACAATAAAAGTACCTCTTAAAGAAAAAGTAGTAACCTGATTTTGAACAGAAGGCAGCTGTTAATGCTGTCTTTAATTATTTGGTAGAGGATCAATTGCAATTTAAAGAACAGATATCAAACACTGTTATTCTTCAGTAGAATCTAGTCACAGTTTTATTGGTTTGGTTTTCTAACTACAAGGGTAAAATAAAGTCTGTATTTAAAAAAAACACAATTGTTTAGCATTGTCTTCCTCAAGTCCCAGTTTTAATAATGACACCTTTTTTTGAATTCCTCAAGGCAATATGGACAATTACCACAAATCTAGTTAATAGATAACTCATAAGCTTTCATTTCTTTACACTGATCACAGTGCTTTAGGCAACAAAATATAGTGTGGAGGGAAAAAAGTGCACCCCACAGTTGAATGGAAATGAGAATAAAAACACTACGTTAAATGAAAACAATCTGGGGCAAGGACTGCCAGAGCTGTCACATGAGCCCTGCACGGTGAGTCCCAGTTCACCAACTGGTATTGTTGCCAGCTATATATTAAATCATTAAATGCAAACAATCTGTAACTTGTTCATTTCCTTTCCCTCCTGAACACAGCCCCACGGACTGACGGGCTGCTCCTCAGGGTGCAATCCCTCAGCCTGCAGCAGTGTGTGTTCCTACAGACAGCTACTTCTGTTGGTTTGTAGCTTCAGAGCTCCCTGTGCCGGCACCAGGGCTGGCAAAGTCTCCTGTGCTCTGCCTGACAGAAAGTTGTATCTTCTCCTTCATAAACAGGGGAAAGTACTTAGTCTACTCTTCTTCTGGGATTGTGTTATTTGTTGTATTTTCTTTTTAGCTCTATCCTCTTTGATTATTTTTAGTTCTTAATCTTATTACTTCACACTTCTGTACAACTGAGCTGAATAAGCTACTTATCCAGCCTCTAAGCTGAATCTATCCAGATCACTTTGAATTTATTTGCTCTGTTCCTCTGTATTTACTTTATCTGCCTTTCCCAATTCTATGTCATTGGTAAATTTAGGTCAGTAAATTATAAACAAAAATGGCCCTAATGCTGTGCTGACATTCCTTTTAACTCCTTCCTGAACTATTTTTTTCTTTATAATACTTGCTCCTTCAATCAAAAGTAATTTCTTGGGAATTCATATGTCCTTCTGGAGAGGAATGCTTAACTTATTTGAACATCAAACACTTCTAAAATCTACTTTAAAATAAACACCACAGATCTCTATTTTTCATCACCTGAATATGTATTGTCACATTCTTCAGAAGAAACACAAAAGCCAATAGTCACAGAGTCCAACATCCTAAGCTGAACTCTGACATGGATCTCTTTTTGATCTGGGCAAATCACTTACCTCCTTCGACGCTCTCCTGGGAGAGGAATTCACCATTTTGAGGCAAGTACTTGCAAGGTTCTGCAGACATGGTTAACCTGTCATGCAGAAGCACAGTCTCTGTAGTCTTCAACATTTAAATGCATTTGTTAACTTTTTTTGGCCCTTGATTGCTCAATACGTTCTCATTTTCATATTTTTAGTCATCAATATCCCCAGGCTTGCTCCTTCTTAGAGAAACATTCTCCCCTAGATGATACACAGTGAGACAGTAGAAAGATGCTGTCATTTGACTTGCTGTGACATGTTTCAGAACACAGTTTATGAAGTTATCTAGCATTTTCAAATATCCAAACTATGTTATATAAATATATTTCCAGTGCAGCTCTCAAAATACATCACAATACTTGTTCTAAGCTAACATTAATATTGGTTTTAGTTCAGAATACTCTCTTATGTTCTTAATTCTGCCTTCTAATATGGGAGTTAGCATTGAATGTAATAAATTTTACTTTGTGAGCAAATATCCATAAGAGGATCAGGTGTGCAGTTTCCAGAAAGAATTTTTCAGCCTTACTTCTATTCAGTGTACTCTGCTGAGCATGTGGAGAGTTGCACTCACCAATTAGCATCACTTTTTTTTTTTCTTTTGGTCAGACTCCTTGTAAGAGATCCTTGTACTATTCATAATCTGAAACATCCAGAATACAGACTGTTTTTCAGAGTAAATCATGCGTTGGGCCACACAGCTTTCTGGCACAAAAACTTCCAATCAGTCATTACTTACAGGCTTATTTATGAGGTTTCCTGTGCACCTGCATGTCAGATAAGCAAGATGGAAGGAGCACTCTAACGAGGATTATTCTTGCTACCAATGTTTGTTCTTAAGGGGAGACTAGTGGCCCCTAATTTATTATTCCTGAAGAGTAACAGTATGACATTTGGTTGACACACAGACAGACCCAGCTGTGTCCCCCGCTACACACTGGCAGTGCTGCAGAAGGATGTTGTCTACATCCAAAAGTGTGGTCAGCACGCACTCCATTTTCAGTACAACAGGAAGCATGAAATGGCTGGTTGCTTCCACGCTGGGTGCATGGCACGACAACACTCTTTACTGCATGAAGCTTGAATGACGCCAAATTCCTGTGCAGGAGCAAGAGAACGGCTGGTCCCTTAGACTCCTACCAGATGAGTACTCAGTAGGTCTATTACTTTCATTTTGCAAATAACTCTAGGTATCCAACTTTCCCTATTATAATTAAATAAGGGTATATTAAAATATACTACACAGAAACCCATGCTGTGTGCCCTTATACAGGGTGCATGAATAAAAAAAAAAAAGACCAGGGCTGCAAACATAAGTTGTTCTGATTGTTCAGTGAAAAAGTACATGCAATTACAGTTAGATAATTAACCGTAGCAACTTGGCAGTGCTCCCCATTTACTGTATTTGCATGTGTCTAATCCCTAGGTTATCAGTAAAATGAGAGTCAGCAGCAGCACAGGCTACACATTTGTGTAGGTATTAGCAAGAGCCTGCCTCCTTGTTCTAATTTTTTTAATTATAGCAATACCTCCTTTCTGCCTTTTATTATGTGGAAGTCGTCTAGGTACTTTTTTGGAATACTGGTACTTTCAGGTGGTGAGAGCTTTCAGAGGTGTGAGGGGCACATGTGCAAATACATTAATTCCAGCATACCTGAATGCTCTAGTTTAAAATGCTCTCAGTGGAGAGCCTGCTTAATAATAAAAAAGTCTCGAGTATTACTTGATTATGTGCAGAGGGTTTTGTTTGCTGAATGTGTTGGAAGATACAGTGGAAAGCAGAAGCACTGATGAAGATTAAATGGAATAGAGCTGACTTTGTGCAGCAACTCTGGAGATGCTAAATCTTCTTGTTGCTGGTTTAAACAACTAGGGCAGTGATTCCCCTCCACTGCAAGACTCCAAACTACTTCATGCAGAGCAGCTGAGGGGGTCACTGTCTTTTCTTGCCATGCTGCAAACCCCTTTCCCTTTCCCTAATGAATCATCTCTCATTACTTTTTGTTCAACAGCCCAGTTTCTCTCCTGAAGTAGCTATATACATTTCAACAGGACACGGGAGGCTTTTCACACAAATGCCGGGGGTGGGTGGTTTATCTTAAAGAAAGTGATGGTATTAAGTACACAACAAAGTAAAAGATGGAGTTTTGATACTTAAAAGGCACAAAGGCATTTGTCACAAGCCCAGATAAATGCTTTTGGTGAAAGCATACTCCCTACCTTGGTTTTCCCTCCAGCCTGAGCCCTTGCAGCAGCTGTCATTCACCGGATAAGCTCAGGGTTCATCCCTGCAGACCCTTGGTGCCCTGCAGCCATCTCTCAGATGCCCCATGCTGCCAGTGGGATGTTCCCAGCGCCAACTGAATGATGCTTCATGTCTCCTGCGCCTGCTCCCTCCAGGCACTGATCAGATTGGCAGCAGAAGAATGTGTCAGCCTTGGTAACTTTGCTTCTGGGCACAGCACTGGGCACAGGACATCCATCTGAAGTTAATATATTGCATAGAGGAAAAGGGGAAAAAGAAATAGATTGCTGGTGAATCATAGGTACAGTGTGGCATTTCTAGCTGTTCCATGTTTGTAGAAGTGGGTTTGCCTTGATGGGGTCTCTACAGCTTAACTACTCCCCTGCTAAAGCTATTGTGATTTTTCTTCATTAACAAAAGTTATTTATATTTTTTCCAGAATAATAGTAAAATCTTTCCTTTACCAATACCCTTAACATTTGTAGTCCAAAGGAGAATTAACTATATTTTGAGTTTAAAATGAAAATGGTTTCTGAATTATGAAATGCTAGCAGAAATGTTTCCACACGGAAGTCAGTAGCTCTACAGGATAATGGAGTCATCAAAAGAGAGCTTCAGGGATCATGATACCTCCTTTCACTGAGAAACAAGCTACTTCCAGCAATTCCTCTTGGTTCCAGTTTTTTTAATGCAGACTTTTCTCTAAAACCTTACAGCTGAGAATCTGACACTTCTTAATATCTAAAAGGACACTTAATGCAAAAGAAGCACAAAGTAAAATACAAAAGAAGTGCAGAGGTAGAAAATACCAGAAAACAGAGTGTTATTTTTTCAAAGCTCACTAGATACTCTCCTCAACGCTTTAATATGATGAAACCAGAAGTTCTTGCATTTGGGACTTCAGATTTCCCTATCTGAGCAATTGTACCATGTGACGTCCAACATAAAATTTGGCTGCATCCAGAGGCAGAGCACCAGGAGCCATGCCCCAGGGTGATGCTCAGGAAGAGGGGAGGTCCAGAAGAGAGCAACTTCTGTAATTAGCTGAATCACAAGCCCCAACTTTAGTAGCCCTCCACTCAGAACAGAGGGCATGAAGGAGAGGAATCTCTGGCTGCAGCCCCAATGAATTCACTGATTGCTGTAGATAACATTAAGCCAAAGCTGTCCAGACTTTCAAACTTCACAGACTGAAACCAAACGGGATCAACATGGCTGTAATATGGTTTTGCTCTTGAGCACATGCCTGGCCAAGCCTCTGTGTGATGTAGCACAACCAGAAACTCACGACTTCTTCACAGAGAGTCCTGCCTATGGCCAAAGCAATGTGTCTCATGACAGTCCAGAAGTAATTTATTATTAATTTTAATTGTTTATATTTAATATACTATAAATCTCTGTAAATAACTAATATGCTGGCCAAACCAAAAATGGATTTTCAAAAGAAAGCTCCAGGACTTTCAGGTCATTAGTTGGATGATGAACAGCTTCCAATATCAGAGAAAAAATGGTAGCTATGAACTTGCTACACCACTGATACAGCACCAGAGATGAGAGGCAGGCATTCTGCACTTCTGAAAGCGCGAATGTTTTGTCACACTGTCATCAGATACAATTTCTGATGTATAGTTAAATAACCTTTACTTTCATCCCTCCAGTGTAAAAGATGAAAATCTTTTAAGAGTGAAAGTCCCAAAGAAATGTAAATACACTGCATTCACTACTGACATTTCAAAAGATTTTGCCCCACCAGTAGAGACAGCTATTCTCTATTATCAGGTTTCCTGTCAGTCATGTTGATTAAAGTTGATAAATACTGCAAACCACTTGGGGTAGGCTAAAGGATACAAAAGAAAAAGGTAACTTATTTGAAAAGGACCATATTACTTGGGAAATGAAAAGCAGACCGTATTTGTCTGCATTTCTAAACTTCAAGAAAAGCAAATTCCCATATTTATTTTTTTTCCTCGAAATATTTGTATATTGTAATTAATGTAATAGTGCTTTGCATGGACAAAGCAGTGTGATATTGAAAAGCTAGCACAGATTCTCTGCATTCACACACTATTAAGTTTATCAAGCTTGGGCAATATATGACAACTCACTAGACCAGTTGTTGAAATTTGGGATCCAGTAATAGCTACATACTACAAGTGCATCAAGAACACTGGGATGTGTTTTGCAAGACTAAGGTGCCAGTCCAGAAAACAATCTGCTTTTGAAAGCATGCCATATATTCACTATAAATATTTAATGTGTAAAAGACAGACCAATTTGGTATAATTCATAGGATCAAACCAGTTACAAAGATTCTTCTGATTGCTATTGCATATGCATTATTTTTAATCCTAAAGTCTTCAGCAGAAGTGTCTATTAATTTCTGAGTTAATATTAGAAAAGCATTGATTTCTGTTTGCCATCAAGGCAAGGCAAAGGAGTAACACTACTACAAAATGCACTATGGATAAGAAAAGCTAATTTTTCCTTTTTCCTTTTTAGTGAAATCAAGAAAAAAAAATGTGGTAAAATAGTGAAAACAGCTGAAAGAAAAGGAAAGCCTGAATCCAGAAATATTTCATCAATTATGACCTTCCATTAGACATCACTGGAGACACTTATACCAATGTAATGGAGCATGTGAATATCCAGAAGCAAGAACTTTAGATCACAAAACATTTTCCATGAAAACTGCTCTCCTTATCTTGTAAAATTTTCCAGAAGAATACTTTTATAACTTGACTGAATATAATAATTAGATTAGTAGATAGGACAAGATGGCAGTATACAAGCTGGATTTCTTGGGAAAAAAAAGAAAAAAAAGAAACAAAACTAAGTAAGTGAGAAAGCTGAAAATTACTGTATGAAAGGAGAAATGAAATTCCTGGTAATTGAAATAAATTTTTTTAGTTAAGAAAAAAATCTTATGTTTATAACAAATGATTAATTAAATTTACTATGTGGCTATGAAAGTATTTGATGACCCACAGATTTTTGGCTAATAACATGAACTCTACTGCCAGTAGAATCTATTGTTTTAAACTCATAGATGTTTTTAAAAAGGCCTGCAGAGCCTTGAAAAATGAAAATTATGTGGGTTTGGAAATTTTGAACAAAGCCCAGTTTGCATTAGTGTTTTAAGAACATCATGCATGCATTTACCTTTCTGAGTTTATTGTTTAGCTATATATTTCCTACAGCAGCTGGAGTAGTTAGAAGTTTAATGCAATAAAACTACATTAAATTTCTGACAAACTGTAAAAGAAAGAAATCCAGTCCTGCTCCAGTATTTCTTTGGCACAGAGCTGTGGGGTTTTTTATAATGAAATTCTTTTTAATGTGCAGAGGGTGCCAAAATGAGTGCGCCTATTTAAGAATCTCTCAGTCTACCACCACAGAAATCTAGCTGAGAAAACTAACGTACCTTTTACAGCTATTTTAATACAGCTACCTTGGGTCTACTTATTTGTTTGGAAGCTTATCCATCATAAAAACACAGAACAGAATCAGATTACAAACCCTGATGAGAATTCTACATATGTGCCAAACTATGCCACTGTAACTATTTTACTCAGAAAACCATTATCTGTTAACAGAGGAAAAGATGCACTTTCCTTAGGCTTTAAAGAGTTCTAGGTAAAGAAACATACTATGATACAGCAATATAAAACCGGTCAAGATCCTATTTGCACAGACTTCTAATTGCCTTTAAAAAATAATTAGATTTTTAACAGTGTAAAAGTTGCAATGAGAAACACCTGATGACCACCACAAACTGAGAATGGTGATAGCCCCTTTGCAGGTTTTAGATGAGGCCAAGGGGATGGCCCTATTATTCCTTAAATCAATAGAAGCCATGGCAGGAAAAGAAATTCCTGCAAGCTATTTCAGCTCAGATTATCACATTTTTTTCATATAACAAGATTTTATTTGCTTGGGATTTCCTATACAAAAGCTCGTTTCTAGCAGGAACTGGTAGCTTACACAGACCTTGACCCTTTATTGTTTATTTGACAAATCCAGTTTTATATAAAAAGGTAGATTTTTTTCTAAATTAGAATACAGAAAAAAATATACAGAAAATTTCAGTGCTGCAAGCTAGTAGTCTACCAAAATAGCTTAAATTGTTCGTATCATGGAAGCAATATGAAGAGCACCTTGAGTGTTCAGAAGCAATTACGACAGTGATAACTGCAGATGAAATGAAGCAAAATGTGAAAAATTTATCTTCATGTACACTTTTCTACATAACAGAATGGCCTCCATTTATCTTACTTCTTTTTCTGTTAGACTGATTAGTTAACTGGCTTCAGAAGCAAAATATGAATGAGCTGACAAATTGTTCCCTTTGACTTTTGCACAGTCCAAGAGTAAATACGAGATTTAACATTTAATCATTTAAAACAGCAGATCTGTCTACAAGTTAAGATGTGAATATATTAACCCAAATGTGCTGTCAGTACATGGAAAGGAGTTTTACCTTTTACTTATACTTTAAATACATTATGAACATCGGAGGTATCAGCACATTAATTTTATCCTACATATGACCCTACTGAATTCCAACACAAGAAAAAAAAAAGGAATCCATTTGTTATTTAACATTAGAAAGCAGAGTGTTAAGGAAAATACAAGCCCAAGTCTGTGCCCTACTCACCTTTACCTCTAGTTATCTACAATCACTCATCTGCATTTTTAAAATACTTGGGCTATCATCACCTGCCTTTATATTTAGGAACAACCTCTTTGAGGACTCCATGTATACAACTATTAGTAATATCTTTAGTGACGGCAGTTTAAACAAATCCTGATGATGTCAACAGAAGAATATACATCATTTCCTCATGCTGATACCTGGCAAGTAGTGGCTGCATCACTTAACATATGAATCATTAAAAAGAAATCATCAGAGTTAGGGTTTTAGGAATGCATGTAATTCATGACTGCTTTAATGGTGGCCTAATTTCTGTGTGTTTAATTTTGAGACATCTCAAAAGACCTCATCAGGAAGACTATTTAGCTCTTAGATATTCAGGTTTTTTCACAGATAGTCTCAAGTACAAACACAAAATCCTTTCTGTCCTAAGAAGATCTTTACCTTCTATCTTAAGTTATGATACACAGTTTTATAAGCTCTTATATTCATTTTATTTTTTTTTATGTTTCAAGCACAGAATTGTGCATAATATTGTATATCTAAACAGTTTTAGTTTGCTTTTGACCAAATTTTCAACCTTCTCATTGGTCAGTTAACATCAAGGATGAATACCTCCTATTATATGCAGTCTTCAGCAGGTATGATTCCTTAGGTTAGGCATTGTGTCATAATTTCAGTAGTCTTTCTAATACATCCAAACTATATTTGGCTGAATTTCATGATAGATTTCATGATATACTTTATTAACATATACTCTGTATGTCCAGATCCTTGGTGATGCCATGCTTTATTTATCACCCCTGGCATCTGACCTATCCAAGAGTTAAATCTTCTAAGACTTTTCCTGGCTTGCTAAGAATCTTGAAAAAAAAAAAAAGGTTTTGATTGCAACCCCATTCCTTCAATCCCTCAAAAGAGCTATTAAAAATCTGTTACTGTTATACTGTTATAGAAATCTACAGGTTATCCTGGAATGCTCTGGAGCTATGCCCTTAATTTAAGTTACAAAAGACACGTTCCAATCTTATTGCTCCAGCCTGTGGTTTTCTGTATCATAAACCGAAAATTCTGTTTCTGTTTTAGACATTTTAATCTCAGCTCCCCCATGAGCACTGGAAACTGGGCTGACCATACAGATATTTTCCAGGCCTGTATTAATTTCCCTTTCACAGTATCTTGCTTGTCCAACTGGTTTTTTTGATCTATTGCTATTTTCATTCACTTCCTCTGAAATTCTTTTTCCTGACATTTTTAGTTTCTATAATCTGATGTTAAAAAAAAAGTCAAACCTGTCTTGTGCCCCCTTGTACAGTCTGGCTTTTAATATATGTGTACAGATTTATCACTTTCAAAGCTGTTCAGAGAGAAACTCTTCAAGAGGCAGCAAGGTCCAGAGGCTATCCAGCCAGTGTGGGGAGACGGGGGCTAGAGATCTGTTCCAGCTGACCTATTCTGTAAGTGACCTCTCGAAAATGCTTTTGTACTCTTCCGACTTCATGTGCCTGTCTTGAGAATCTTTTTTGTAAATCTTTAGGGGCATGCATTGTTTGCTTTTTCTGTTCTCACGAAGAGTCGGTACATGGTTTAGCACAGAGTCCATGATCTCAGTTAAGGCCTGCAAGTGTTATTGGGCTGAAGCACTAAGGGAACTATGCTATAAACAGAGAGGACACTTTTCTTCTGAAAACAAGCAGACTCTGTACCACGTTCACAAAATGCATCTACTTCAGGACCTATTTTTTCACAAATGATACCTTGTTGAAAAGATTTCTACAACTTCCTCTGGAATGAGCTCAAAAGAAAGGTATTTCAAAAAATACAAATGTAAACATCTGTCCAAGATTATTTTTTCCCTTCTTCCCCGCTGTTTTTTTTCTGTTTTAATGAGGGCTTTCTTTTACACAGATCAGCATTTTCTTCTGGAGTCCACAAGAAAGTTGATTTACAGGACAGACAGCAAACACATTGCCATGGAGCCCTGAATTCAGCTTCCTGCACTGCCAGGCACCACCACCACCACTGCCCTCAGGAGGGAAAAAAGAACAAGTTCTGTTCGTGCTCAGAAGGCTGCTGTACTGGAGACTCACTGTGGCAACAACAGCCTGCCATCAGGAGATGGCAAAAATACACAGACAGTATGGGTAAAAAGCAAGTGCATTCCATTCTCCTTTTCCCTTCCTATTTTTGAGTGTCTGTGAAGAGGTTCTGGGTTACGCCAGCAGCAATATTGATTTAAGTGTGACATACTTAACATACATAAGATTCCTAGAGCCTATATTTTCATCACAAAAAGTAGTCACCTCCACATATACTGCTATTTCAAACTTCCCCAAGAGCTAACAAGGTCAGCACTCTTAAAAACAAGATCACTGACAGCTGAGAATGGTTACCTAAATGAAACCGTAAGTTTAAGCACAATTTATGTCCTCATATCTGTACTTTATACATTTACTTCCAGCTTTATATCTGGAACAATTTTTATACTGCTGACACTATTTTAATATCTTACACTCAAAATGAATGGTTTTATACATTCAACTGATTCAGTAAATAGGGATGATGATTACAGAATAAGGGTTGTGTTTATCAGACTTTTCCAATGACAGACCCTAATTCAGTGAAGAACTGGATTAAGGTCATACTCAAAAACCTTAATCACTAAATTATCCTACCCATAAAGTGAAGATGTTGAATGAAATTAAAAGGACTACCAAAATAATAATATGCTGAGAGACTATTGAAGAAAAAGGTTGATTAAAGTACAAATTTTGCATTTGAGGGAAGTGTTGATGTTTTGGAAAAAAAGATCATTCATCCAGCCTAACATATGCACCAATATTCTGTAAATACAGTCAGTGAGGAAAATCCATTCATACTAAATGTTGATACCGTAGCCACAACAGATTAGGGTTTTTTAATTGTTTTACAAAAATCAGTGCAGTTTTTACTGCCTAGATCTAGTTTTCTATATCAAAATTACTTTTCCTTTGTGTTTCTATGAAACAATTTTATACTTATGTTGTGAATACATAAGATTTGCAAATTAAAACAAAATACATATTTAGGAAATAATCTTTTTTGAAATGAGAAATTTCAAAATTACATTTTTCAGTAGTTTTTCTTTTTTTTCAGAATTGTATAAAATGCTTTCTTAGTTAAATTGTTACTGTAATTACTTTGAGATTCTTAAGAAAATTCTTATTAAAGTATTTTTCTGACAACTACGGATATGAAAAGAGGCATTCTGATCAGCTTCTCTTAAAAGAACTTTCAAAAGGGTTTTTACTAGAATATGAAATGTTTCACAGGGAAAAAGCGTTCCAGAGAGAAAGAAATTTTTTTGAAAGTAGAGTTAGATTGCAAAATAGTACCCCAGAGGCAAAGGCAGAAGTTGCAATACTTATGAGAAGGATTCAACAGTTGGACTGGGATAAAAAATTATACTGAAGTACCAGTGATGGATGCTACACTGTTCTTCCACTGTCTTGTTTTGCGTTGCTCACCATCCAATCTCCTTTTTCCTGCTTGACTTTTTTCTCCTGTATATATATTTTTTTTTCTATCAACTAAATCTGATTATAATGCTTAACTGTGGTACAGGAATTACATAGGCAGTGAAATCATGCAAGGAACAAAAAACTGACCAGGTACTTTAATTTCATCTGCACCTAAACAAAAGCGCACGTTTATACTTAAGATGTAATTAAAACTTGGAGTGTGGTAATGTACAGTTTTAGTGTACTTTAAATGCAACACAAGTCTTTTAATAGATTAAATCTGTAAAGCCCTCCAGCTTCAGGTAGTGGAATAATTTAATGTAAAAGACATGGTATTGTTTGAATTTCGTTTGACATGTAATTTGGTATATAATTTAAGAAATCAAACTGTAATTTGCTGCAAGAATCACCAGATAGCTTGCTGTTATAAAAATGCCACCTAAGGAAAAAGTGACAAAGAACTATGGCCCTTCAAATATTTTCATCTGTTGGTCTTGCACTTGGTCATATTTCCTTAAAAAACAGAAATAGTAAGAAAAAGTTTTCCAGCCCACAGCTATTTGTTTGATGTTTTCCACAATGAATATCTTATATTTTGTATCAGTACAACTGGTACATACCTTGCTAATGATATCTTGCTTCACACACCCAGGTTCATACTTGATAGGCATCAGAGATCACAGAAATTTTATTATATAATGCAACAGATTATCAAACCAACTGAAATTACCAATGTTAGAAATTAACTACACCTTTATAGCAGAGGCTCTTGAGGTAAAAAAATGAAGCAGAATGGGATGTAATGGAGAAACATAAATTTCATATGCACTAAGAATGCATATGAATAATGTCTTTAATTTGCTCTTATATTCATCCGAGATGAGAGTAAAGTAATACATTTTCCAGAGAGGCTTAACATAATAACTTTCTTGAGAATGCTAGATTTATCTTTAACCTGTTTTCTCCAGTTACACTTGATGTCGATTGGAAAAAATGAGCAATCCTCAGATTAGCCTTTACAGCATTTTTGTGGTCCCAAGCCAAGAAAAGCAAGGCAGGATGCTTGCCTGCTTTATTCTCCTCCCACCAAAGAATATAATGTATATTAATGTAGAATGTCTATAATGAACACTCTGAATAGGTATATATTTGTCAAGACCTGGGAAGTTAACACTGAAATGAAGCCACTTTCTGTGATAAATGGTGGTATGAGGAATGTGGAGGAATTACCTAGGCAGAAGAGAGCTTTAACGTGCTGATTGCCTTGCTCCTTTTCTGACTCCATGAACCTTATCAACTTTATAGCTTAAAGTTATCAGAAATCTCTCATCTGTTTACTGTAAAAGCACATGTAGATGCCTTGTGGCAACTGAGTTTCCCTGATCTTTCATGCATGAAGGAAACTTTTTCCTGACTAATCTCCCCTGCAACTTACTGGGACTGTAGTTCCAGCCACAGCTCTTCCACCAGCAGCCCTCCAGTTCCTCTCCAATGCCAGTCCAAATAAAACCTTTTCCTTATTCCTGTGAACAACAGAAAAATAGAAAAAAAGACACAAAAGTCTATAAACCTCATTTCTAGAAAGAACAGAAGTCCAAAGGAAGAAGTAAAGTATGGATAGCTTTAGCACCACTTCTTCCTACTGCTAAAAAATGGAACAATGCAATGTTATGGAAAACATGTAGAAAGACTACCTGTAAACAACTTTGAAGTGTTCTGTATTCAACTAAATTTACCTGGTACTTCACAGAGGGGGGATGGAGATTTTTTTAGGTCAGACTTGTTAAAGACATCAACACAGATATCACAGCATACTGTTCTCTAGATTCTTCACTATGGTGGACTTCAACCACATTAAATCAAATCTGACCAGTAACAGAAGCACATTTAGATCTAACACCAAAACAACCAAGACTGAAAATACAGTTAGCTCAACTCCAACTTCAAGAACATTAAAATATAATATAAATTTGTTATTCTATATACTGTGAAGCAAATTCCAGCTTAATTAGGAAAGAGCATTAAAGGAGACTGGTCTTACTCTACTGTATTTCCTTTAGAGTGTAAGAGAAAAATGAATGGTGATTTGCATGCAATTAGGTAAACTAATGAGCTATACCTATGAAGAAATACAAAGTCATTTCATAATTTCTTTGTTGTTGAAGAAAAATTTTCTCAACATTGTGGCAACAATATGTTCTGTGTCCAGAAGGCACACCTGAGCAAAACTGTACATAGCATGTCTGCTCATAGTGCAGGATGGAGCTGTTCCGGAGGCATAGCCAACAGCCCGGCCTTCAAACCACGTAAGTGCTGGACAGCATGTGCTTTACTACAGTTTATAAGACACTCAAGGTCACATAGCCACTTACAAGAAGCTCAAAGAATTAGCCATATCAAGACCAGTACTCAGACTGGAGATCACTTTCGTCATACAGCTGTCCGTAAAGCAGGCACAAAAGGAGTTCTTAGAAGGCAGCACAATTAAATAATATTTGAAGGAATACTGACATCATTTTGCTGAGGTGTTTACATTGTGATTACCAATGCACAAACAACATAACTTGGATCAGTCATAAGGCTGTCAGATCCGCAGGATCTCTGACAGTAGATGAATTGAAGTCCTTTCCAAACATTTAGTTCTTCTCACTAGCAGCTGAACAACCTGTTGACATACCACCAAGGTTAATAATTATTGCTTTCTGTAGGTACTTTCACTGCAAACCTTTTACCTCTTTTTTTTTTTTTTTTTTTTCCCCCCCTATTCTGGCAGTAAAATAGAACACAGATGGAACAAAGAGTAATGCAAACTAATTTTAGCTTTACGTGGGCATTTTCCAACACCCTTCATAATATCTAGGATTTAACAGCCAAGCAAATACAGGATACATTTTAAAAACTAATTAAAGCCTTTCCTTCTAATGAATCAATTTGAAAACACTTGGAAAGATGGAATTATGCCTTGCTTTCTTAGATGACAAAATGGTCAATGTTAAAGTAATGCCTCACAAAAAGTTTCTTTGCTTTTAATTTCTTCCAGCTCAGGTGGTTAAAAAGTAATTCAAACTCTACAAGATGTCTCTTTAATAAGGAAATACGGTAGTCTACTTGAGAGGAACTTAAAAAGACAGTGAGTTGATGATTTTAGGAATTTTATCATCTACATAGTCTTGTGCAAGAATTCAGTTTTCTGAATGAAAATGGATACCGGATGATCAAATATTTTTACATGCATGAAAAAAATCACAGTGAATTTCTGTTAACAGGGTTTTATTCATGTAATACGACTCATTATGTCCTATGTTGAATGTATCCTCTAAAATAGGGACCGTGTTTGTGAAAAAGAAAATTTAGACTCCATGTATGGGAATTATTTTGTAGCTTTATGCCTGTTTTTGCCTATATAAAAAAGTCATACCAAATAACCAAGTTTAGGGCTCAAGTAATTGAATGCATTCTTTTTAAGCAATGTAAATTTTAGCAACTTTTCTTTCCAAAACACATGCAATCCAGTGACTAAAAAGAAAACTATCTAGGAATGACATAATGTCATAGCAGAAATCTTAACACTGGGGAAAAGAAATGGCTATAGAAAAAGATCCAACCCTGATCTTTCACAGCAGAACGGCTGTTAATGATTCTAAAGAGTAAGCACATCTGTTGCAAATAAAAAGAAAATTGTTCATCTACAATACTTGTAATTCAAACAAACAAATAGCAGTTTTGATCATTGCTCTAGTTTGTTTAATGTATCATATTAATAAGCACACACTACACTGTTAACGTGGCACAAAACCAGGGCTCTGAGCTGTTAAGGCCATACAAATAACCAATACATCATAATACTCCCCAATACTCTCCAAGCCCAAAAGAATTATCTTGAAGCATAAAGACCTAGAACATTTAGTTTCACTGCTCTTGTCAACTGGAATTAAAAATTCAATCCCAATTTAGTTAGTTTTGTGGGTGATAACAAAATCTGAAACCAAGTTTATCTGAACCAGTCAAAAAAGAAAGTCACCATTTCACTTTTCTATGTGCCAGAGTCTAATTATATTTCTCAGTTTCTAATAAAATATGCACTTGATCATAAGCATCTACTCTTTATTTATTACTACCTGGCAGCCTCAGGGCCATTAATTTATTGTTAGTGCACAGCTTCATTGGTCTATGTGATACACAACATCATTGTATTCTAAGTATTATACGGTCTGAATCTAGAGTCTTATTCCTTCCAGAGTATGTAATTGTGGAGTATTATTACCTTAGTTTGTAATTTATTGGACAACTTATAAAGCCAACAAGCAATGAAAAGGTATTACACCAGAGTTCTTTCTTAGTGAGCTTATTTTCTCCCAGTGTAAATCTATATATACATGTCAAAACACTTTTTTCTACATTAAAAAGTATTTTTATTAATAGATTAATATTTTTTTAATGCTAAAATGCCATTACAGGTTGTTTATTTGTATGAAATATAATTGGCAATGAACCAAAACTCCCAGGACTCTTATTCTGCTGCTATACTTTTTTAAAACATGCTGTCAACAGATTCAGATGAACGGAATTTTCTTATCACTCTTGGCAGACTTTCATTCACAGCATGAGACAACAGAAAAAAGAGCTATATGATAAGTGTTTCAAACTGTGGCTTATAGTAAATTGCTCCCTTAATTCTATTTATGCTATTGCCAAGTTAAAAAAATGAGTAGACTGTAAATGAATCTGAATTGTGCTACTCTGATCGGTCAAATCAGTGTTAAAAAGATGACACAATAACAAATGAGGTATTCATTTGTATTCCTGTACAATTTCTGTTTTGCTCCAATTCATCTACATTAAAAAGTCGAATTTAGATGTAATTTCTATATGCCTCTACACCCTGTGCTGTAAAAGAGCTCTGATTAATGCAAATACCCTGCATCAGCCAAGAATCGCGGCTTCTCGATTCAGCACAGGTTTTCCTATTCTTACAAGCAAGAATATCTGTTTGGTTGGTTGGTGGGTTTTTTTTTAATGTAACAATTTAAAGAGAAAGTAAGAGCAGTAAGAGAGAAAAAAGGAAATGCAAAGTGTATAAATGAGAACTAGATGGCTCTCATGTCCTCATTTCAAAAGCTTAAATTTCCTTCCTTAAATAAGTTTTAGTCCTACCTGGTGCTAAAAGCATACGGATTTAAATAGATGCAGAAGATGGAGTTTTATCTTGTGTCAAAAGTGTAAGGGTTTATCCATGTAAGTATTGACTCCAGGAAGCCTCCAACAAGATGAATAACTTGAAGCATGTATTATTGATCCACTTTTGTACTTAAGCAGGAACTTAAATACTTGCCTAATTATTTTGAATTATGTCTGTAAAAAGGCAAACAAGATAGAAAGGCAGACCGATGGTGCAAGCTCATACTTTCTATATTTGGACAAACCAAATACCACCATCTGTTGCTTTCCCTAAAACAATTCAAAGGTAATAAAGATACTCTGACTATTCTGATTATGTGTGACTCCTATTTTGAGGAAATAACAGAAAAATGTGGGCAACAGCAACGTGTTAGTTATAATGAGCCTTCCCTCTAACAACTTCTTTCAAAGTGAAAATGAAGCTAATTCACAAGGTTTTTAAACTCAGGGGTACAAATATGCAGAGATCAAGAGGTTAATTACACTTGCATTCTTGTCCTTCAAACAGGACTAGTTCAAATTAGACAAAACAATGTGTTTTAATAAAAAATGTTTCTTTTGATGTGTTTTTACATTTCAGCTTTCACTTTCCAGAAGACATAATTATTTGGAGTTTTAAAATAATTTTTAAAGACATTTGTATATGCAATCATTTTCTTATAATGAGTTTCTGGTTTGTTCTCCTAACACGTTTCTACACCGTAGCAAGAGCTTTAAAGAATAGCTTTATCATGGATACCAACTGCAGATATATTAGTTGATGGGGGTAAAGCTATCTTGAACTCAGATCAAGACCATAAATGTAAAGCATAGGCAGTGCTTCAAATATCCCAGAAAAGTACTTTCTCACTCCTGTTTTTCCAGTGTTACTTGTTTACGTTAAACAAATATTCCAGGCTTCTGTCTTTTCTTTCAGTGGGACTTCTTTCACAGGATAAGAAGCAGCCTAGAAGTGCAGAAAATAAAAAGCAACAGATAGGACAGTAAATGATTTCAGAGAAGTTGCCCCTCTGAACCAGAGCTGGGCAGGACTACAGATCTCTCACTGCTTCCTGCTTCTCCACAACCTCTTCATTTTATAAGCCTATCAGACTTAATTGGTTTTAATGCACTGTCTTCCTTTTTGACTGCTGCTGAATGGGATGCAATTCAACACTACTTCACATCTTTTTCTCCTTTCAATGCAGAAAACCTAAATCCCATCAGTTTGAATTTACTAATTCATCCACTGTGGATGGCTTTTGCTTTTTCCATTGTCATGTGCCTGCTTCCTCCTCCTTTTTGATCCCTTCTCCTTCTGCCCTGTTTTTCAAAGATTACATATACACATGCTCAAATCTCATGAAGCAAGATCTAGATCCACTGTAAATCATGTAAGCCCTTCTCCTATCACATATACTGCAAATCTTAATTCAAAAGGCTAAAAGTTTGCCTCAATGTACAGGATATAAGTTTAACCAGCTAAATATTTGAGATTATGATGGTATAATGTCAACTCTATAAACTACTCCTTGTAAGAGAAAAAGTATACTACAAGCTATGCTCAATTCAGTTAAACTACTTAATTTGGACATACAAAAACTATAAATGATTAAATATTAGTATATGCACTTTGAGGGGCCTCTCAGGGACGTTATAGTTCCCAAGCTTCCTTCTTGTTCTGTCTAAAATAGGATTTAGAGGTTTTAAATAGAATTTAGATGGGTTTAAAATCTCAATATATGAGTTGTACTTTTACTGATTTATTGCATGAATTTCCTGTCGAATTTTTATGTGACACTTGATCTCCCCTGAGGCACTTGTTCAGTTCTGATTGGATAATGTAAATTTCCAATGGAGATTAAATACAAATGAGTATGAAATTGATTTATTATAATAAGTGAAATTGAGGTCTGAGGTCCTGCTTCTCTTTTCTTTTCTCCCCCAACTAACCCAAGACTGTCAGATGAAGGGTTTTTTGTAATATTTTGCTAACAAAGAACAAAGAAAATTAAGAGCACATTTCTCAATTACATATTGGAAATTAGATGAAATATTGTTCCAAGCTTGTTTGATTTCATGTGCACAAGAGAGTTGTTGGAATAGTTTAACACAGCTACAATTACATCATTGTGGAGCCAACATATTGTGTTACACGATTTCTGCAGAATTCAAACTCATTATCAATTTAATGGAGGGAAAAGGAAATGTTTGTAAAACCTTGTGTTTGCATCTCCATGCAAAGAATATTAATTCTAAACATGTTACACAGTGCATCATTGTAAATGTAGATGGATTGACTGCAGTAAAGAATTTTTTGGTATCACTTTTAGATGTGGCCTCATTGGAGGTAGGTTCATCCACGAAATTTCAGTCTTAGCTCCACATTCTGAAGCAATTCAAAAGAATCTGTGGTCTCCGGTGACAATGCTCCTTGATGCACACACAAAAGCTGCTTCTGCAGATACTGAGCTTCTGTACAGACAAAGCCACTTCTGCCTGGATTTATGCATCACAAAAAATTAGAGAACTGTGATTTGCCCATAGAGCAATTATGAATAGAGAATCATTGCCAGCCGTACCGTGCAATCCCAGCTGATGAAAGATCACTTCCAGAATGCAGGGACATTCAGTGCCTGCATCACGCTGCTTCTTGATCTCACAACAAAGGCTGAAAAAATCTTTTCTGAGTATATGTATTCCATCACTAATACAGATGCAGATGTGCATGAAGCTATGCACACTGAAACAACTGCCAGTATTTATGCCTCTAATAGTCACAATACATTTCCTAAAATACTTGGAGACATTACACTTCAGTCAGAGAGCTTTAAGCAGAAATACCATCAATTTCAAAGCTTTTAGCATGCACTTTACTGTTAACTGGAGTGAAGGAACACTATGAAACATCCAGTGTCATAAGAACGGCTGGTCTTCTAATCTGTCGTGTTGGAAGATGCTATATAGCCCAGAAACCTCTAACTTCAGTGGACAGACACAGTCAATGACCCACAAGCCTAAACTATTATACCTAATCTGAACTTACTCTGAGTCACTGCTGTAATTTTAAGAAAAAGCTTCATGCTATATCCAAGAAATCCAAAAGAAAAAAGATAGAACTTGCCTGGAGAGCCAGCCTGTGAAATCTGCATTTAGCCAATTTACTTTTTCCCTTGGTTTAATTCCATTAACTTAATCCTTAATGGGCCACTGGTAGGTACAATGGTAAATATCATACAGTTCCCATCCCTCCAAATGCTACCTACACAAAATGGGAAAGGCTGCAGAAGTACTATAAAGTAAAATAGCTTTTGCTGAAAAATAATCTGGCAAATTTACCTCTGCAGTTAACTCTGTTGCCTACTGTTTGAAAACATTGCTGTTTGGAAACATTAAGTTTTAAACAGCAGCTACGCTGCGGGCACAATATTTATGATTCTTGCAACGATGTCCTGGAATCAATACTGTCATTTCTAAATGCAAAAGACTTATATTCAAAGAGAGATGAGAACGTTAGTGCAAAACCCCCAGAATACAGCCCATAGTTTCCTTGGTGGGTTTTAAAAGGGTTTCAGATTCTCTCCCGAAACATTCACCAAAGTTAGGCCAGAAGAAGTCAAAGTAATTTAGATCCAATCTCTTTTCAAAAATGAAATGAACAGAAGTTTTATTAAAAGGAAATGAAGAGGAAATTGAACTTTCATATTTCATGGTGCAATTGTGATGACAGAAAACAATATTCGTTGATAGAAAGTTTAGAAGATAGTTATTTATAAGTCTATGCTGCTGTACTGGGGGAGTTGTGTCATAGCAGAGGGCAGGTAATTTTAAAAAATATAATGGAGCTGTGGTAGAATTACTTGTTGTCTATTCCACACAAATTCAGAATATAAAACGTTTTACATTCTTATGATCAAGAATCAGAAACATTAATTGAAGTGTGTACTTCATGAGGAATTTTGACTGGAGAGGCTTATGGGTAATGCAAATTCAGCTGTATAAAAGCTACATAGCGCTGTATCTCTATGACATGGAAAACTAAATCATTTAAATAGAAATCATGGGGCTGAGGAAGGTTGGTCATATAATGGAAACATCATAATTCTTCCATGCAGAACAGCCAGAATGGAAAGGAGAAAGCATGCAGCCAGACACAGGTGTGAATCACAGCATGTCACCACAGAAGAAAAGGAGAGATATTTGCATTTAGTCCTAAAATTAAATGCTTACATAGTTAATCTATTGTTGGGGAAAGCAATGGCTGGAGAAGAGGACTTTTGTTGAGGGGCTGCTCCTTATGATTGTGGCCTACACGCCCTCCTCTGATTGAGGACACAGCTAAATGCCCTGCCATTTATACACTCTATACAAGAGACGGTTGACCCTTCTTAGACACTGTAGCAGTGGATGTTCAGGCACAAATTTTCAGAAATGTCAAATAATTTTGATCTCTACCACTTCGGGCTATTTAGTACATCAAGGTAGGTGATTATGAAAAGGTGGTCTGGATGACTCAATCTGGGCCTCTTTGAAGCAAACATCTGAAAAGACTGTCAACCTACAGATATATGTGAGCCACTATTTTTTCCTCTTACTGCAATGTAGAAAAGCCCAAAAATGTTCATATGTGGCAGGTGAAAGGAATGAAATTGTATTCTTACACTTTTCTGCAATGTGTATGCAGGTAAAGCAACTCAGCAACTCAGGTTTCCTAGTGTGGGAAAAAAAGTTCAAAGCTAAACATTTTCCATAGTCTTAATACTACAATATTACATAAGAAAATTAGTAAAAATATTCTTTAAAGAGAAAAGAGAGACATATATTCTGACTCACACAATCCAACATGTACTTTCCCAAATAAACATGTACAACACCATTACAGCTGATAGAGAAAAAGACTTTATACGCAATAAGGATGTTCTTAACGCTTCAATTTTAAGTGTGTACCTTGAAAGTGTCTTTTATATTTATCAGAAGATTTTCCAAATACATGAAATATTTCTAATATGTTTGTATTGTAAAGAAATAGCTATCTACTGCATAGCTGTCCCAACTCATACAATAGCCTGTGGTACCTGAGAGTCAATGGTGAATGATGAAAAGAAAAAAATTGCATTTTGACACAGTTTTTGGTTATGAAAATACAGACAAAAATGCTACATGATGCTATGAGTATGCACTAAGAAAACTGTGGGTTAATTGCCATCTCTGAGCCCTATGAAAATGTTGGAAATTGGTGCATCACCTGTCACACTGATTTGTCCATTTAGCAATTGATTTTTGATAAGTAGAGGACATGAAGAATCACATAAAAAGTTAACTTGCAGGCAGATGAGAGCATGATGGCAGCTGAAAATCAGACAGCCACTGGTTAACAAAGATGTAACAAAATTAAGTAACAGAAACATGAACCTGCAGAAGCAGAGGCTAATTGTTATTATTATTGTTATTAAGCTAATTATTTTTTAACTAATGAAAAGAGCAAGAATAGATTTTCTATTTCTTTCAAACACAGAACTTTGTATGTAGCGTGTTCAGACATTTAAAAAACATCTGGTAGTGTTGGTCAATTGAAGTTTTCCAAGGCATCTGAAAATATTCCAGAATGGAATGGATTTTGACATACTGCTCCGTACTATCACTGTGAACACAGACAGCTTACATTTTTCAAAATTAATTTCATGTGCTTGCTCACCCCGAGTTTATTTAGCACATTATCTTCCAATTTAATCTTGAAGAAATTTTATCTTTCTTGGACAGATGTATAGGATGGAATTTAAAGACATGTAGGAATTGTGACCAGAATGAGGATAACTGAGTGATAAACATTTGTCCTGTGGTGACTGGACAGAAAACAAGTTCATAATGATCACATAGCCTCTGTAAAATGGCAGGACTCCTTACCAAGTCCTCTTTGCATGCAAAGCTTCCAGAATAATTAGAATAATTAGATACATACATGCAGGAGTGGAAAGTAAAAATAAAAACATACAACAGATTTAACAAGGATTTATCCATTCTCTACATCATTGAGAAAGAGGCCACATTCTAAACTCCCTTAATACGAAATTAATTCCAAGCATGAGGAATGTCTTTAACATCTCAGTCATGGTTTTTCTATTTGTAAATTATGAGGTGTTCACCGCTCTCTGGGGACTGAGCTTTTAATCATACAGATGTCCATTATAAATCCTCTGTTTGCTTAGTAGTATAATAGGTGAACTCACAGCATCTTTGCACTATAATAAATCTGCAGGCTCAGACAGAATACTCCTGATTACCTTCTAAATTCTTTCAAGGTCATTCTACATGATTTCATGCTACATAACATCCTTTCTTACTCCATTTCACACTGAGAAAAGATCATGATAAACATTGATTTTTCTCTGCTGAGATACCCGAATTCCACCACATCACCCCACCACATATGCACATGCATACTCTGATACACCATCTTTTAGTCATTTGTTTCTAAGCTATTGTGGAGAACCTGGAAATTCAAATGTCAACTATGATAAGAGAAAAAGAAGCTGTATTTGGTGCAGTTATTTGTAAACTAGATTGAAAAAATGAGAAGAAAAAGGTGTTTCTTCCAGTGGGAAAAGCGTTACTGGAAGTAGATAAAGAAACCCTCCACAAAATTATCCAACAACATCCTGGGAACTAAACCACTAAAATATGTGGGGTTAAAAGCCATCTGAACACAGGATTACTTGAAAATAAAATATATTCCAAGCCCACAGTTGACAAATGCATACAGGAACATACTTCAAATTGTTAAAGATTTTAAATGTTAAAACAAATACCCAAATTTAGACTGTTTGTTTGACATATTTTGATTAGCAAATGCTCTTCATGAGTTATTCACCATCAAAAAAAAAGACATGAATGCCTGCAAAAGCACAGAGTCCCCACCCTAGATGTGGTTCCCCAAGCATTCTGGCATGAAAGGAGTGCAGAAGATGCTAATAATACTTCTCTCAAGAGAAGGAGATGGGATTCCTGAAAGAAATATTCACAGGCACAGAGAAAAATTAGCTGCTTGATTTCTACTGAATCTTATTGCCTCAGGTGACTTATTATCTCAATGACTTTCTGTCTATGCAGAGATTTAAGATTAATGGATTAAATTCCCTAAATTGTTGGTGAATTTATTAGCTAATATGATACTGATGTTTCTCATTTGATTAGAAATTGTTGAGAGTTCACTTCTTACTTTTATAAAAGCCAGAATTATTTTAGTTTAGACCAAACAGCTGTTTCTCACCATCTCAGGAACAGCAAGGACAATGTCAGCTCCCCAGCAGACAGCCTCTCATGGTCCCTAGCAGTTCTGATTTATCCATTTCCTTTCTCTAAAGGATGAAAAAAGTCTGGGTTTTCTTCCCCCTTTCTGCCTAGAAATCCTGTTTGGGCAGAATATAAATCCCCTAAAGCAGTCAAGACGCAGAGAATGGTTTTCACCAGCAGCAGGTAACATTCATAGCATGCTTTTCCCAGCTATCCTGTATACTGAGCAATGTCACCCCTCCCTAGCTGAACAACTATTAATACAATTGCTGTTAATCAAGAAACATATTGATTCAGTTTGCAAGAATGTTCCATAGTGAGTAATATTTACCCTTTGACCTCTCCCTCATGATATGGCTGTACTCACATAATGCATGAAACAACTCAGTTTACAATGTGTTCTCCTAATGCGCTATTGCCATTACTCATAAAAAAGCAGATGTTTGTAACACTGGTAAAAAAATGAAATAGTTTCACTTTCCATGGGACTATCTTAGCAATGGGGCTTTAATACTACTGTCATGCCACTATCAGACACTCAGTTTCACTCAGTTCTTGCCACACCCAAGTAAAATCCACTATATGAGACCTGTTTATGGAACATCTATCTGTGTAAAAGAAGACACATTACTTCTTACCACCCCAAAAACCCAATCTTTCTACAGCATATTCCTCAGGTCCAATTACAAGTTTAGGAACACTCCAAGCTGGTGCTTGCTTGAAGATCATCATGTTTAGTAGCAACAAACAGATTTAGCAATTATTTCAGGAACTCATTTAGAGTTTCAGTCTCCACAGTCACTTAAGGCAATAAATTTTACAACTTAACAACAAGCTGTGGAAAAGGTAGTTCCTTTTATCTGCTTTAAACCTGAAGCAAAGTTTTGGATAGCTTTTCATCTGATATTTAAAGACAGATTATCAATAGCTTTAGAATATGTCAGAAAAACAATGTTACCTAAATGAATGACATAATTCAATTCTTCAATGACTAGCAAATAACGATTCCAGTACCATAGATCAAACATTTTACTACCAAAACTTACATTTGTCTCCCCTTCAACACAAGAGTGTGTTCTGAATAAAAAGTGGTGCATTTTCTATTGATTTCCACGGCTAAAAAATTCTTTTTTAAAGAGTTCTAAATTGAAGACAACACACCAGAGCAGACAGAGCTGGGTCTTTGAGATCACAAGTCAACAAAATAACAGTAGGAAGTCATAACTCTGCCAGTCACGTGCTAAAATTCAACTAAGCATATTACAGGTTTCAGAGAACTGAGGTCTGAGGGGGCTCCAGGTGCTGATGACACCACCACCCAGTGGGCTGATATCTACAAAGGGTATTGGCAGGTTGCAGTGCAACATCACGAATGTGGCTTCAGCAACCCCACCTGATCCATGTCTTCCCCTGTCTGGATCATCCAGAGACATCTACATTATTTACACTGGTTTCAGTATTAAGCAAAAGCTTAGGAAGAAAAAAGTATTGAGCTCTGAGCCATCTTATCAAGAGAGTTGCTTTTTGTATTTTACAGTAGATCAAAGAAACAGCAGCAGAGGTACAATAGAGGTAAAGTTTATGTTTGCAGGCTTGCAGATAATCTAACAAGTATTGCCCATTTTATCTTGAGACATCATGCACCCGATTTTAAAAACATGAATGCCTGAGTTAAAAATATGACTGAAAAAAGCAGGACTATGCAAATGGACCACAGTAACAGAATCCCTATGTATTTTGAAAATCAAAATTGTTTTTGACCTAGTAACTAATGTGATCTGGGCTCCCCAGTTCAAGAGGGACAGAGATCTACTTGAGAGTCCAATGGAGGGCTACAAGGATGATTAAGGGACTGGAACACCTGCCTTATGAGGAAAGGTTGAGACACCTGGGGCTTTTTAGTCTGGAGAAGAGAAGACTGAGAGGGGGTCTAATTAATGTGTATAAATATATGAGGGCTAGGTGTCAAGAGGAAAGGGGCAACCTCTTTCCACTTGTGCTCTGTGATAGGACAAGGGGCAATGGATACAAGCTAGAGCACAGGAAGTTCCCCTCAACATGAGGAGGAAGTTCTTTCCTGTGAGGGTTACAGAGCACTGGAACGGGCTCCCCAGAGAGGTTGTGGAGTCTCCTTCTCTGGAGACATTCAAGACCCATCTGGATGTGTTCCTGTGTAACCTGCCCTAGATTCTATGGTCCTGCTTGGCATGGCAGTTGGACTTGATGATCTCCAAAGGTCCCTTCCAACCCCTAACATTCTATGATCCATTATGTTCTTTACTGGGAATATTTCTCAGAGTCCTACTAAGGTTGAAGCATAATTTACAAGAGCATTTGCAGGACAAGCATATTCATCACTGGGTGATTAGAGATCACAACTGAATGACAAATGCTATCCCTGAAAATTCTGTCTAGTAAAATGGAGGTATGTACTTTATAGTTATTCATTTGGAATTTCTTGTTGTTCTTGTGTTTGGTCTTGGAAGGAAGGAATACTTTGCACATGCGAAAGTTACCTTTTCAGAATTCTGTCACCTTCCGTGAGCTGGATTATTTGTGGGAGAGATTTCTGTTCCGATAGAAATGAAAATGAGGAGATGCATAATATGCATACAGAGAAATCCATACTATGTTACTAATCTACATTCAATGTTATAAATAGACTTCTAATGTGGCAAGGAGACATTTTATATCTTACACTAAAATTCAGCATCAGAATATGTACAATTTCAGGTAAAGCTCTGAATATATAAACAGACACACAATATTCTGTTTAGAGCCTGAGCTTTTATTCTTTATTCTATCAAATCTCCCACTGAAGTCAAGTGTCTTAATCTGATTTACACCTTGGCACTACTACTAATGCAAGCAGAGCCTGCCAAATAGCCCAGATTCTTCACTGAGTAAAGACAGCTTTGTGCAAAGTATCTCTAGAGCGACTTTAACTAGTCATGAAGGAATGTCCTGTGAGCACTGTCCATTTATGCTGTAGGTCCTGTGCTGCCACACAGGCATCTCTGCTGCACTTGAGAAGAGAAGCTATTGTGACAGCATGGGGGATTAAACCCCCACACAATAAAAACTCTACAGCTTTATCAAGCAGAAGAACTGCAAGCTGCGGATGAGACACCCAACTTGGCAATGAGAAAAAATAATTTCCTCCTTAACCAGGAATGCATCCACAAGCAGAAGAGGATCCTGCTCAGTCTGTAGGACAAAGAGTGAGGCAATTACTGCTGAGAAGTGGAATCCAACCATCACTGAGGTGTACAGTTAAAACAGTAACTCTCAGGATCCCTTGAAAGGAGCATGGGAAGAGATAACTCAACATGTAAGGAGGGAGAGATGCTAACAGATACATCTGAATATTCTGACACATCATTTCACATAGTGATGTTATGCCATTTTTCCCCCAGATTGAAAAAGTGGGCTCTTGGCAGGTGTATGTACATTTCAGACTCTCAAATGTTATGCACTTCAGGGCAAACACATACAGCCTCATGACACAGTAAAGATGGGGTCTGCAAAATTAAGCCATGTTCTAACAACTTTAGTTCAGTTAAACCTTTCATAATAACATGGATCTCTGAAAGTTTTAAGGACTAAAAAATTAAATGGTTCCCAGGAGGATTAGTTCAACAAATAAGTAATAAGATTACCAGTCCCAGGGAAATTCAGCAAGTTTCTTGTGTTCAAAAAGACAAAAGGCCCCTGTACAGAGCATACAAAGAATAGGATGTAATTTTCTAAACCTACAGTGAAATTCAAAGTGAAAACTCAAAAACATTAAAAACCATGAAGCATTTTGTGGTATGTTTTCTGACTTTATACCTTGCAAAGAAGCAGATATCGCTCTAAATGACTTTGAGAAAGCAAGTAAAAATGTACTTCTAAAGACCATCCTTAGCCATGAACAGATGTAACATCCCCACACCACTTCATGATTTCTGCCAAATGTCTGCAGGGCATGCGATTCAAACAATTTTCCTATAACAGATGACATACAAGTATATTCAGAAAATACACCAGCACATTTAGCAATTACTTCCCATTCTTCTCAGTGTAATCTCAGTTCCAGTCTAATCTCTGTTCTAGTCTCCTTCTAAGACTGGTCTCCCAAGTGCTTATCAGAACATACTCTACCATTTGAAACATTTATTTCTCTCAGTTATCTCATTTTAAAGTTGAATATCTGTAGCTTCCTCTCTACAGAGCCCAGATCACACTGATTCTGTGACAATAAAAAAAAAAAAAGAGTACTATTAGTAATACATCTTTGTTTACAGGCTAGAGTATGTTCTCTGGCACCAGCATGAGCACGGATAGAAAGCAGCACAAATGCAGCAACACGTCTGATGCAACAATGAATGCTCACTGAAGCAGCTGTGGTCAGTTATCAGTGTTATCATTTCTGAAACAATTTTGCAGAGAAAGAGTGAACAGTTCTCTGCAACTGTCAAAAGTTTTTCTAATTTCTAAAGGAAGGAAGGAACATTCTGTGATTCTGTGTAAGAAAAGAAATTTTATCTATATTCATGCTTCAGATAGCATAGTTTGAGGATATTCAAGTCAGGCAACAGGACACAGTGTATAAATGTCTAGCTGTAAAATTCAGCTCCAGGTGACCATCTAGGTTCATAGCAGTGTCCAGTTTTGTGAGGTAACTATATAGATGTAAAGCCTGCTTGGATCCTTGCTTATTTTATTTCTCAGAGCTAAGAACTGTAACATTATATAAATGACACCTCTTTCACTCTTAAATCACTTTGCTGTCTATAATGGATGTAATAACAATGTCCTATTCCAGCACTACAAAAAATGGTCTAGGTGGTTTTATCCATTTGGCAGCGGAACCCACTTGACCGTGATGTATAGCACACTTGTTATTTATTTGCAGAGGCTAGAAGGCAAATGCGCTATTCGAGAATAGTTCTTTAATGTAAAGCATTAAATTAAAAGCTCACCCTCAGGACTTTGACTGCCAATAGTAGTAAATGGATGCCCAAGATAACACAGAAGCAGTTACTATTTAAAAAATACACCATGTGATATTAAACTTTTTTATTTAACAGCAGATTTCCATCCTGTCCCCCTTCCTTCAGCATTAAGGCTATACCCTTTCCATGCAAGTTTACACGGGTGCTGAGAATAGCATTCATCTCATTGTACAGCTAGACACTAGATCATATTCTATATTATTTTTGCATTTTTGTAATTTCAGTACTTCTAGCTTAGATGTTTCAATGGCTCTTTTTAATACAATATAATTCTTACAATTTAAGATAACTCACACACGAGGGTAGTACTGTTATCCCCACGTATGGAGTGCAGCTGAAGCACAGAAAGTCCAAGGTTCCAATTTTTAAACACTGTCTTGCTCATCATATAGTTCAACGACTACAACAACTTTGTAATCTTTTTTCCCAGGAATGTCTCAGGACTTGATAGATTGTGGTAGATTGTTCAGGAGTGTCACCTGAACTGCAAGTCTTCCCATCCCAGCTGATAGCTAACAATTATCTGCTCCACCCAAATGATCTCAGACCCGTGTTCTCAGCTCATGAATCACAGCAAAAGTATCACATCCATCCCATCTTATAAAGAGTCCAGATATTTTTTTCATCAGTGTGGTTTTGTACCACTTATGTAGGACCTTCAAAGCTTGTCAAGGGGTTGCAGCAAGTAGCAAATCAGATTCTCGTGTAAAGAACTCGTATAAAGAACTTCTATATTTAAATAAAAAAATAAACCAGCCCCACAAAAGCCAACCTTTACAGATCATTCTGAAAGACCATAAATCAGAGCTTTTCTCTACTGTACTGCAGGTTAAGATAAAACTGTTAAAATAAACAGATCTAAAGTTGTTAAGACTACAGGATAGAGTAAATATATTCCCATGATCACAAAACCATCCTCCACTTTGTGCTCCTTCAAAACCATATTTCAAGCTCTTGAATTAAAAAAAAAACCTCCCCCAAAACATGCAAGTAATCAAAATGTTTTAAAAATTTCATTTGTTATCTTACTAATCTGTTAAAAAACCCAGTAGATACATTGTGCAGCAGCATATTTATAAACTCATTTATTTGCTCTTGTTATCATCTAACATTTATCACCAGGCAGTGTTCAAGTGCTGCGGATATGATTCTGAGCAAGCCTAACCAAAATTATCACTCTGCTACTAAAATATATGTATACTAACAGGAAACCTGAAACATCAACACAATGCCATTATCTTCCAAAACCTGTCAGCTGAACAAGCTAAACATATTATTTTTTTCCTTGTAAAACACTGCAACAAAAATACAAAGGTTTTCAAGTTTCTGTTCCTAAAAAATGACCACAGAAATTTCATCCCCTTCAATTTGTTCTATATTTGAAGTAAATCTACTGAAAGTTGAAGCAAGACTATTTTTGAGACTTGTCTGTGTTGATGTAGATGTTACAGAAATTTTCTGCTGTGAGCTGGATGTCTGACCACACTTAGAAATATAGCAAAAACCTGACATTAGCTAAGGAAATTTTCCACAGAAAGGAAAACAAAAACAAACCAACTACTACAGACCTCTCCCCTAAAAGGCTCATTTTTTTTGTGACCAGTTCTAATAATGCAGTGAGCATAGCAACTTGAGGAAGATTTGAAGGAAAGAGATAATTCTCTGCAAGGTCAAGTTTCAAAATTACATGGAAGAGGAATAACCAAGACCATGGATTCCATCCTTGGGGAATTATTTCTTGTCCCAATAGAAGATCAGACAACAGAGATAAATGAAGGCAAACACAACGTTTGTTCCACTTGGGGACACAAATGAAGACTCAATGTTTAAATTTCACAGCATTGTCTTGCTCCTACCTAGTCCCCTTATCCCAGGGCTAGCGACACACCAACGGATAATCCACAGGGACACAGAGTCCTCGCATGTCCTGGTGCAGGGCAGCTGTGTACCATGATCTGGGACTTGGGGAGGAGAATATGAAGGGACTTGTGTACCTCATGCAACTGAAGGAAACTGAAGAAATACCACGTCGCTTGGACATGACACAAATCTCACCAAAGACAATGTAAACCCACGCTGAGAACAACAGAGAGAGGATGGCAGCTGCAGGCATTGCCGGAGCAAATGAGGTAATAAACCAGGCAAAACCCAAAACACTAAAGAACGGAAGAGAAAGCAACCACTGATCATAGTGATCAGTGGTCTGGAAACTCTTCTCTACTGCCTGTCAGCGAAAGATCTAAAGCGCATCAGAGTTTGCCTTGCTGGGGGTTCGCTGTTCTTACAGATTAACTCACTCTGAGCTTGTGGGTGAATTTCTCAATTGAACCCTAAATAAAATGTTGTTTAGCAACTATTAGAGGGCACAGTTAAATAGAACAAATCAGCAGCACAGCGATCAAAAGCAAATGGTTACCATAGGAGAATCATTAAAATCATCAGCTCAATCAATCATCTCACAACAGCAGCAGTTCAGAATGCAACAGGATGCCGCACCACCTCAGAGGATGAACAGAAGTAAAACAAAAAATTATATATATTCCCCATAGGATGTCCCCAGTTACATATTATTCAGAATATTAACTAAAACCTGACAACTATACCAAGTGTAGCTCCTGAACATGGTTCAATAGCCTTTTTTAAACTTCTTCAAAATGCGTAGAAAGTTTTGATTTTTTTTTTTTTTAATTATCTTGTTTTAGATTGTCAGGATACATAACACTGGAAACATACCATTGCTTAAAGTATTTTACCTCTCTGTTTTTCTGTTGTTTTTATTTTGTTGGTTTTTGGGTTTTTTTTTTTAAAGGGATGGAAAGGTGTTGGTAATATTCAGGATAGCTAAGGGTAAGATTAGTTTTAAATCTGAATCACAGTTTGATTTCAGTAGTGCAATAATTCCTCAAGCAGTTCCCACACAGATACTTCAAAATTACCACTCAGTGGTAATCACATTACTTAAATCCATATCTAATAACATTTCTGTTGCAAATAATGGAAAAACGAAGTTAGAAAGCAGTTGATCTTATAATACATCATCCAAATTGAATGTTAGAAAACTTGTAAGTTGGGTATTCTCACACATTTCTGCCAATTTCTGCAAACGTCTCTTTTTGCAAATGGACTGTAAAAGTGTCTGATATTTAGTGTCCCAGCCAGACCAAGCCAAAGTTACATTTAAGGATGAAAACCTAGTACCTGCAGTTTATAAATCTTTTATTTATTCGTGTATTACTCCTTTAAATTTCTATAATCTCAATGTAGCTGAAGTGACCACATACACAGTGGAGATGTTTCTGCTATGCTTTCTGTCATAAACGGCTCATGTTCTTTCTTTAATCTCAATTAAAAAGGTGGTGCAGAATGAAAATATATTTCCTCTCCAGCTAAAGAGAATAGGAGAGAATGAGGCAAGAAAGGGGAAGAGACCTGACTCAATGCAGTTCAATTCTGTCTCCATTTTAGGAGAAAACCTTAATCTAATTATACATCACTGTAGACAGGTCTGCTGATTGATCCAAATATGGTAAGTGGACAGCACCTTTGCTCCTGTTTTTAGTAAGAGCAGTTGTCAAGAATTATACTCCTGTAATCTCTTGTTGCTGTAGGAGTGGGGGACAAAACTAATCACTTTAAGTGCATTAGGTCCATTAGAAGGTTAAATCAAAAATTCATTTAAAAAATCTTAGAAATGACATGGCTTTCTTAAGAACCTGAAAACCACTTCAAAATCAGAAAGGAAAAGGGAGATATGTAAGGGAAACATCTCTTCTTTCCTAGCAATTCCATTATATTATACTTCAGTGCATTGCTAAACAGTGAATTCACCTTCTACTTTAACAATGGCAAACTCTGGGGTCTCACATGAAATAGACTACTTCATCTGAGATGGTTTAAGCTGGCCTAAGGAGTGACAAGAGAGTAGAGCAAGCAGTCAGTGCTAATGACAGCATACCATTTTTATAGACTAAAGGTTGAGCAATGAATTTCAGAGTGTCACGATGCCCAAATGCAGGTACCTGATAACAAGCCTGAAGCACTAAGCTTTTGCAGATTTCTTTTTAGAATTTCAATAAAGTCTTTTAGCCTTTAGCAGTGTTGTTTTTTTTAAAAAAACCAAAAGCCACTAGATGTATTCTTTTATGAGAAACTCCATCTTTGCTTCCCTTCAAGAGAAATTGTGTTCAAGGGAAATGAAGCATAATTAGGAAATGTGGGCAGTTATGCAATCTTAAAAAAAAGAAAAATACCCAAAGTCCTTCCTTTATATGTGCCTGATTCTAATAAGTATCTCTATTTAATTTAATGTAGCATCTGTTAAAATATGTTTTTAATTAAAAGTAGTAACTCTTATGACAGATTTTGTTGATTTAGAGCAAACACTATGTATTCACATCATATGTATTTAACACAATCAGAAATAAACGAAATTTATATAAGAATTAAAAAACATTGGTCTTGACTTTGTAAAACTCTTCTGAAAGTTTTCAATTATGTCAGTCTTTCCCTTTATAATTCTGTCTGTCAGTTTCCTCAACTTACTAAGAAACATAGCATCGCAGAGTACCCGGTAGGAAGAACTTCAGGGGTCATCTGGTCCAACCTTTCTTGGTGAAAGTGAGGTCTAGACAAGATGGCCCAGCATCATGTCCAGCTGAATCTTAAAAATGTTTGAGAATCCACCACTTCCCTGGGTGGATTAGTCTCACTGGGAAAAAATTTACTCGTGTCCAATCAGAATCTCCAGGTGTGACTTGTACCCATAAACAAAAATTAATTCTATAGTTAAGCCTACATAGACTTTTTTTTAAAATATGTAATTAATGATTTGTTCCTTCTTTGCTTTTACCTTGTTCTTATATTAAATATTTATTGGGATTTGGTTACTATTTTCAATTATTTTTTTTTCCAACTTCTTTTTCCACTAAGCCCTCCAAATTTGTACTTGGAGATAATTTATCATATTTAATTCAATGTTTTCAACAAACCAAGCTGATTGAACTTTGAAGTTACTACTTTCTTTAAAGAAAATCTTACTGCATAAAAACATTAACATTGTTTGAAACTAGGGAAGTGTATTAGAATTTCATTTCAAGGTTCTCCTCTCAAAATGAGTATTTTATAATTTCAGACTATATTTAATAGCCACTATGTTTTGATGACAACAACAAAAAAATAAATACAAATAAGACATCCTTTATACACTGAGGCAATTTATTCAAGGTATTCCTTTGTAGACCCTCATTCCCTACCAATTGAGTTGCTGAAAAATCTTTCTAAGCAGTTTCTGAAGAAGAGTAGTCATATAATGTAATCCTGAGCATGTAATATAGGTGCATAAAATAGGAACATAAATTTCCTTTGGAGAGACGTACTCCTAATTTGCTGTCTAGGGGAGATTACCCCCTCTAATCTGGGAGTCTATATTTTTAAAATAGGCATTTTACTAAAGATGGGCAGTATAAATAACTCACATAATGTAAAATCTTAAGTATGTAGAATCACCTCTTGACCACATAGATATGAGGACGCAGTTTCAGTAGAGCTTTGTGCAAATTACACCTTATATATCTATTAGAGTCTTTCCTTTAAAATAATTATTTTAAATTAGTTTAAAAGGTGAGATACCTGCCAAAGACTTCTGCTAATCCACGTTAATTCATGGAGGTGGGAAAAGGTTTTGTTTGTCACTTTACATACTGTTCTAGTCTTCTGGAAAACTAGGCTAAATTTCTGTATTTCCAACTAACAAGGAAAATACACTTGAAGAAGCACTGATGTTAAGTGCAATAGTAGCTTCAGGTTAAACCTGTTTCACATACACAGTAATTTTTGGCATGTAAATGAAAAGCCTGTCCATTTTGCTTTTTGCAGCAGTGTAAAACTGAGTAAATATTTCTCATCAGGAGTAAACTGACGTGGAGTTTACTTAAAACTAATTTTTAAATTGCATTTGATGGAGACCCCAGCTTTCAGTTTCATAACAGTCTTTCTGCAAGAAATCTCTCCAATAATAGGAAAATGCACTGTAATGATGTACCTATTTTAACTCTGATTTGACAATATTAACATGTCCCAAACAGTAACAAACTAAAATTTAATATCAAACATAAAAATAACACAGCTCTTGCCAACCATCATGCGATCTGAGTCACCAGAGCACAGAGAAAAGATCTTCTAGAGCCATCCTGACCCACTCCTCCCTAAAGAAACTAGAAAGACTTTACACCTAAATACTCAGTTTAATAAAAATGAGAAAACCACATTTTAAAATAAACTCAAAACAGAATGAAGGGAAAGCAAAAAGTACCCCTTCCCACCTGCTGTGTCCTTGGAGGCATGTCATCAACTCCAGGGTTGCTTGCAATTAAGATCTATCTGAACTGCAGCAAATTTAATCCTCTCCAGTCCACAGGAGTCTCTTTCCATCCCCTTTAAGGTGCAATCAGCAGTTTACTTCATCCCGTCTACAGCAGTTGTCCCTTGTCACCATCTTTCTCAAACAGATACAGTCTTTCCATCTCTCTAGGGACATCTGTTCCACCCTACCATCAGAAAAGCAAGAAATTGTGAAGAAAACTCAAAACCAAAATAAAACAAATTACACATACCTTCATTCTTTGAGGACCTTTGACAATTTTGTAGAACTCAGCAAAGCATTGGCAGAACTGAGATAAAATGGCCTACGTGCTTGCTAAAGAAATTAATTCAAATTCAGTATAAGTTTTCTTATACACTGCATATCAGGAATTGTAATTTGAAGCAAGGTGGAATCACTTTACTAGAATGATATGCTATGATGAGAAACTCCAGATAAAAGACAGATTTAATAATAGAAGATGAAATGATGTAATTAGTGAAGGAATGTGGCAAGTTTGTACATTATATGAGGTATCTGCCTTCCAATTTGCTCTTAAGGTCAAAGATATCAATTAATTAAATTGGTGGAAAAATTGATAGCCTAACCAATATCTTATTTTGATCACATGGAGTCTAAATCTACCCATTAAAATACATATGATATCTTTATATAAATGAAAAATAGTGTAATGCTATCTTTGTGCTTTTTTGAATGAATGTACAA